>JAJLZZ010000006.1:0-492679 GCA_030572535.1 Wickerhamiella hasegawae
AAGGCATTGGTTTTATATCTAATAAATACATCCCAAACGGGATTTTTCGCATGTATTAGCTCTAGAATTACCACGGTTATCCATGTAGTAATGTACTATCAAATAAACGATAACTGATTTAATGAGCCATTCGCAGTTTCACTGTATAGATTGCTTATACTTAGACATGCATGGCTTAATCTTTAAGACAAGCATATGACTACTGGCAGGATCAACCAGATAACTATCGTGTGCTCGAAAGCTCACTAGTCCGAAGACAAAGTTAATTTGATTCACTTGTAAACAAGCTTGGCCGAAGCCAAATCCAATTGCCTTTTTGAGTCTCTCTAACTGTTTTCCGCAAAACAAGTTTTGCATCGGCAGCTTGAGAAGAGGTTTCCTTCAGCAGATCACAGCATAAAGCCGGCTATCTACCGTGGCACGCCTCTGAATGTTTTCTGTAAATAATTGCCATCGGCTATTAATCCACAAAATCCATCACTGCTCTCTAATGCGCATTGCATAGAGAGACCGTTCGACTTTCGTCTTGCTTCAAGGTCGGAGCTCATTCGAACTACTAAACCTTGAAGCCGGGCTGCATAAGAATACTACATCCGAATCCAGATTACTCTGTTTTCTTTTGTTTTATTTCTTCTTATGAAGGTTGTATGAGCTTAGACACATGTATTACGCACTCCTTTCTACTTACTTTGCAACCAGCATTTGTTTTACAACGCTGCTTGACGTGAAAACTTTTTATGTTGCCCGGGCACATAATCTTGCATCAAATGTAGTTCATATGCATGATGTGCAGTATAAATTAATTCGCTACAATCACCAGATATAGTGTTCCTCAACGATATAAATCCTTTTATTTTAGAAATTTAATAGCCAAACTTTGAGCAAGTAGACCCGTTTCCCAACCCCGTCGTTGCATAGAGTTTCAGGTGAATTCTTCCTGTTTAACTATTGAAAACTTCAGTTTAAACAGATTTTTTCCAATCCTCACCTTCCTCAATTTGCGAGTAAAGAGTCACAATAAGTTCAAGCATCGATATCATTAATCAAATCCAAAAGTAACCACGCGCATTTTAGAACAAATGAGGTAAATCAGTAGTGTAAGTAGGTGCTACTATATGCTCGCCATGAATCAAAATGAATGTTTACTTCTGTCCCTTTGTTTCCGAATCATGTTTGTATCGAAAAACTATGTTCAACTTTAAACCTTTGAATATCATCTGGTCATGTTTTGAGAAACCCCGTTGGACGTCCTTGTGTTAGGTGTTTGGGATGCATAGTATCCCGGCACTATGTAATTCGGATATTGACTTATCACAAACATCTTAGTTTAAAACAAGTTTATTTAATTCACACCAAATGAGGAATGAGTTTTCTTCGAATATATGCCCGAAAATTATGAGAGAGGCTTCAAGTGTAGACATGTCTGACTTCCCGCTAAATCCCGAAAAGCGGCGAGAACTTATCGGTCGTACATAAGAATCTTTTGCGGGGAATGAATACTTTGGTGGCGTAACGGAAGCATAATCCTCTAGGTTTAAATTGTAAAAAGCTATATATTTGGACAAACTGAAGATAAATTAATTATTTGGTGTGTGGAACATCATGACCTCCAATTGGCTGCTAGACCTCTGGAAAATTCAATGTGTTGGCATGGAAACAACAAGGGAGAGATTTTGTGCTCGCGTGGGTTCCGATTATAATGATTCTTGTAAGAACTCAATGCTACATAGTCTATCAAATCATATTAGATCAAATTTGTTAGTACTATTACTGAGGTAATAAAATAGTTATTTACAATTTATGATATTATCCTGGAATGTACCAAATGCACGGATGAACAATATAAGGTCTTGGATCAGGGTTCCCCGGAGTAAACATAGCTTAGTCATGACAAAGGCGAATGAGCAGTGACCTGAAGAGGGAAACTAAAAAATTACTCGAAGCTCGATTTTAGGTTGTTCCCACATCAAGTCGGCCGGAATAAAAGATATCTGCTCACAAATATAAAGTCTGATACTACATCAGGAGTGAGATTATAATATATGTCGTTTGCTTTCGACTGGGCGTCTTTCTCCAAAGAGGAAGGCTTCCTCAGTAAGGTCCGGCTTCTCCTAACGGATGCTCTTAATCGAAGTACTCCGCGGATCATTGAGGGTCCAATCACTGTGAAGGAACTTAATTGGGGTGATGAGGCACCATCGCTTGAAATTCTTGAGATTGGTGATGTTGCAAGTGATAGATTCCGTGGTATCTTCAAGCTTAACTATTCCGGGTCAGCGTCTATTACTCTAGGAACAAAGGTTCAGGCAAATTTGCTCAATGTGTATTCACAAACAGCCCCCGCTTTCACGACTCCCAAATTCGTTGGTGCACCAGCATCACTATCTATTCCGTTGAATCTAACTTTAAGTGACATCGAGCTGTCAGGCATTGTTATTCTCGTATTCAGCAAAGCCCGTGGCCTCACGCTTGTATTTCGCAATGATCCTCTTGTATCTATCAAGGTAAGCTCTACCTTTGATAGTGTTCCAGGAATTGCTCCTTTCCTTCAAAATCAAATTGAAACACAGATCAGAGGGTTGTTTCGTGAGGAGCTCCCGGCCATTCTTTATAGACACAGCCAACAGTGGACCCCTAGTGGGCAAGCGGAGATACTTGCTCAAATGACGGCTGCCGCAAGCCATCAGCAACGCCAAGCACGTTTGATGAAACAACAGCAGCAGCTCATGGAACAGCTCCAATCAGACCAGGCTGAATATGATCTAGCCGAAAAGCCAGTCACATTTGCTGAACTAGATCCAGAGAAACAAGTTAGTCTTGTTAATATTCTACACATCCATGCAATGACTACATCAAGGCGTACTTTGGGTTTGTCTACTCCTACTGTCGCCACTGCTGTTCTTCGTTCGGAGCTTTGTTTAAGACATGGCGTGAATGAACCTTGGGGACCTGTAAGTTTAGCTGGTGAAGCAATCTATGAACATGTCCATCATCAGGCAGATCGCATTGCCTCACGGTCAAGCCATCAGCCTCGTCGGCGGGTCATTAAGCTCCATCATAATAAATCGCAGTCTATATCGGCACCGCTTTCGCCTGTCCCTGCACCTTCCCGTCTCAAGCTTACACGTGCCAGCAGCGTACCTGTACTTGATACTAAAACGGAAATGATTTCACCTGATCCAACTAGCCCTATAGAGGTTTCAAAAGAGCCTCACTCCAGCTGGCCCATTCCCACCAAATTGCGCCGTCCAATGGCTGCAAGTGCGAATGAGATCCCATCAAAAAGTCGTAACACCCAGAAACCATTCTTGGGTGCCTCTTTCAATGGAGAACATAGCAGTGCTCACCTGAATCCTCCTCCTGCCTATGTGGCATAGCTCGGCACAAACCCCAGTACATAGAGTGCCTGAAATCTTTCCAATATTTTTATCTGAAGCCATAGTGCTATTATATATTTTATCAATAAAAGCTTATATTACATTGTTCTTATCCATATTGAGATTTAGGCATCAAGAGACTTCTGGGCAAGCAACAGTGCATCTTCCTTGGTACGAACACCACCCATGAATCCAGCAGCGTGAACGAAAACGGCTGTCTTGATACCAGTCAACTTAGCAAGCTCTTCGTCACGTACACCTCTCCAAGGTTCGGGCAGAGGTTTACGGCTCTCAAAGGAGCCTTCGGAAGCTGCAACGGCTTGAACTCTCCAGCTATCGCCGCCAGGGTAAATAGCATAGAGGATCTTAGCGTTCTGCTCCTTTTCAAGCTCAAAGATATGGCCGCCCCAAGGAACATATTCATCAAATACAAGGAGACGACCTTCGGAATCGTACTCGTGGCGCAGCTCGAGAGCTTTGAGGACAGCGTCGCGAGCAGGGTACCAACTCTTACCGAGACGACGAACCTCACTCTCAAGAGCAAGACCCATGAGCTGAGAAGCCTTCTCAAATTGTTCATCAAAGTGCTTGGGGGTCTGCTCCTCAGTCCAGATAGGATTAAGGTTAGAAACCACGGCACGGAGAGTGTTGGCATGAGTTTTGAACTTGGGCTTCTCTGTATGAGGATCAACACCATTGTCGTAAGCATCAACAGCCTCGAAAAATGAATCATATAAGACAGGGTAGATAGTCTCAATGACAGCACTAGACTCATCCTCCTTGAGCAACTGGCTCAAGACCTTCTTGCCGTAGTGCTTGTACACGAGACCGGCAGAGCTCATTCTAGTGACAGTGTGCTTCTCGTCGAAGGTAGCTGTGAATTCTCTCTGGTGATGATCAAGCAATTTAGGTGCCTCGTACTTTCCACCAACATCAACGACAATGTCACATTCGTCAAGCACCTTTTGATCACGACTTCTCACAACCTCTGCGTTGTGGAATTCGGGAAGCAGTTTCAGCATATAAACAGCCAAAGCTTCATCGGCATGGAAAGTGCCGCTATGGGTTCCAATTTTCACCATGCTTGAGAAGTAGCGAATAATTTTCGAGGTGATGATTATTCTTGGTCTCTTAAGGGATCTTTGACGGGAATTGATGCGTCATGGGCTAGGGTAACAATTCGGCACTAGCAGTAGGTATGTAGTTCGTCTGGATAAATCACTTTGCTGAAAGTGTTATAGAATCTGGAATTATGTAAATTCACATATACAGAGCGAATCAACAAGTACCAATTCAAGTTAGACAGCAAGGGATATAGTGAGTTACGAATCCCATGGGATTCTTGGCTCTAGGATGATAAAATTTACAATTCAAGAGACAGTGAGCCCTGTAAACTGTTAATTTTATATGGTCACCCAAACTTTATACCAAGGTAATATGACCTCTATATAACTAATGATGGAACAGGATGGATTCAGGCATTATACGAGTTCATGAATAGAACAACTATAACCTTACCTTGCAGGTGTATCCACTTGAAACAATACGCGGTTTCTTGACCAATGGAACCACCTAAAGGAACCACCTTAAGCGAGACATGGTATTTGGTGAGCCAAAGTTTTCCTACTGGAACTGGGATGATCAGTCAATTGTACTTTATCGCTCCTCTGTGAAACCTTGTTCGTGTGTCAACTTCCAAGGATAGCACGTATATAGTCCGTTCAAATATCTATTTATGAACGTCCATTGGCTACAAAAGTAGTCATCAAGTCGTGTAATTGTTCAAACAGTACCCTGAAGACAGCAGTACATGCCGCAGGATGTAGCTAGTTGATGGCTGCAGAGTGAATGCATAGACATAGGTGGGGTCCGAGAGATACTTAAACGGCCCTAGGCTCGAGCTACATGGAACAGGCAAACCTATATTTTTTATACAAGAAATAGATCATATTAAAAACACATTTGTTCATTTTATTTGCAGAATAGCGAGATATTTTTGTGAAAATTGACAAAATAACAGGAATCCCACATCTATGAATCAACCGTTACAGATTGGTTAACTTGACGATCACACAATTCTCCTGCATCTGAATAGATAGTGTAATATTGCTAAACACGTGTGGTTCTACCCTGCTTCGCGTCACAACAGTTTAAACTCGAAACTTACCAGAAGGCTAGAGAGATTCATGGGCGCTGGTGATTCTAACTTTCCACCTTACAACGGGACAGATGATCTCGATGATTTACGGGCTAGTCATGTTACGAGCCATACTAATACGCGCCTACTCCAAACAAATGACTTCAGGGAGAGAAGAAACGGCAAAGATATCCTTATTGATCCTCAAATACTGCCTCGGCACCATCCAAACACAATTATTTATAAAGAAAATGTACAGAAACATGGAAGCCAGATTCAAGATAGTAATCTTGGGTTAGTATTGAGGTCAGACAGCTATGCCAGTTGTGATAGTTGTGCTGGTCATGTTAATCAATCGAGTGATAGCTCCACCTCACCGAGGTAGTGAACTTCTACGAATGCTACCTATCAAGCGGGTTGAAATAGTTATAAAAACTAATATATGTATATATTACAAATTAATCTTAGATGCTGTTATGCTTTAGGCCCAAGCGAGATACCAGTGTATTACCGAAGCTAGGTTTCCGATCTTTGGAGGGAGAGGCACCATCTTCATGTAGAGCAAGAGCATCTTTGGGGGTAGCTTTATATTCTGGCAATGAATGAGCTCGATCTTGATATCTACCACATTCAAGTACTAGAAAGCGCGCCAAATCAGTATTGCTCCAGTAGCTGAAGTGTGCTGTTACAAGGCCAAGAAGTTGGTCCGACAATTTGGTAGATGGAATGACCCAGTCAACCTGCCCGTTATCATTGAGTGCATTGAACCCGGTGTATTCATCAAAACCTTCAGATAACATTAATTTCTGGGGAACATGATGTGATATGCGAGCACTGGCCCAGGATTTGAGCGAACTAATGGCTCTACCATAGATTCCCTGTGATGACATGTCTCTTGGCCTTATAAAAGCAGTTTCAAGGTCATCCTTATCACCGAGAACAGTGGGATTCAGACGATATGCCACTAGATCCAAGTCATGTGCGATGTTATAGATACTGCGCACAGCTAGCGATTCCAATCCAGAAGCCGGCCCACGATGCTTCAAGTTGTGCTTCTCCACGCTCTTCCGTGATGCCAGTTGTCTGTTTCGAAGAAATAGAAAAAATCCTAATGGACTTCCCAAAGTGAAGAGATTGTTGGTATTGAAATCTAGGAACCCTCCGTTGTTATTCCACTCAGTTGGTTGGACAGAAAGTATATCTGCAGCTATTATACTTCCCAGCGAATGGCCAACCATATTCACAATACCACTATGTGCGAATGTTGGATGGTGTTTTGCAACCAGCCAGTAAATTCTGTTGGCCTCATTTGCTGCTGCCGAAAGAATTTGCGGTCGGTGAGATGACATGTATAGTGGAACATCAAGCACTACATCATAGACACTTCCACGAATGCTAGACATTTTAGGCATTGTGATATCGTCAAGGGTATATGATGAGTTGCTGAAATCCACAAGATGCCTCCAATTTACGGGTAATACCAAGAACTTGGTCTGGGGTGTAAGGTGTTCTGCGACCTCAGGTGTTGAGATCCATTTGGCCATATTCATCCATAGACCATCAACGGCATAAGTGAAATTGTAGTTTTGAATTCTATCGGTCAGTTTCTGCCCGATACCGTGGACGACCAAAATCAAGTTGGTTACAGGATCAGGAACATACATCTCATCATCACTATCACGGTCAGGTAGGTCTTGCAGACTTTTCCACTTCTCCCAGTTGAATCTACAGATAGTCGCAGCTACTGTTGACGGCGTTCTATCACGTACCAGGTCTTCCAGTATCTTGATGTATTCACATTGGCGATACTCGGAGAACAGATAGGCGATAACTTCGGATTCGTTGTTACAAGGAGCACAGACCAGAAATAATTTTATAAGCGCGCCTTTATCATCAAAGGTTATTTCATCATGTAGCTCGTCATATATGTCTGGGTTCGTTTTTGCCGCCTCAAGTTTCTCGCGATAGCTCTGATCCCATGGTTTGATTTTTGAGACAAATTTATCTAGGGTCACTGACCATGCTTTAGCAATTGGTGTCATAGATGTTTGAAAGACCCAATCCGAGTGATAGACATGAGCGCACATCGAGATATCCCAGTATATGGGCTTTAAGGTCTCGTGGTTCACCACCTCATAGAGCAGACGATTGTGTCCTACAGCTACAGGTTCATTTTTGGATTCTATTTCCGCCAACCTAAGACGGTAGTTGTCACTGGGATTGAATGCTTTCCAGTGCTTTGACGGGGCCACAAGCTTTCTCATGGTCGTAGTGTGGAATATGAGTGGATCTTCAGCCCGAGGGATATTTTCGACGGAAGTAGGTAGCGACTGGGTTTCTGCATCCAGTGCTCCTGTGAAGTTATGAAAGTACCACCCAGTCATTTGAGGAGTTTTGTGTAGGTGGTTTGTTTGGATGGGCCAGATCCTGCAACTAGGGGAGTACTATACGATTTTGAGATTGGAGCCCAGCATCAAATGTAGGACATATTTAGTATTCATAGTAGATTTGGGCTGTATAATATTAATATGCGCCCAAGATATCTCTTGTTATTTAGTTGTTTAGCGTGGCAGAGAACTGACCCATTGGAGGTACAGTCAAATCCGGTATGGTGTTCGTTCAAGCCAGTTAAAATAATTTCAGCCGCATAGTGATACAATAATCAAGCGTTAATTCTATATATTTGCTTGGAAGTATATATTCAACATGCAAATTGGAAGCTTTTTGTCCCCCCACCACAGCTCGCATAAGTACACAGGAGATTAGTGGGATTCATCCCACCGACCCCCACTCTCCCGAGCCAACGTAACCATTTTTCAGCCTCGATTGTGCCAAGTTGACGCGCTGGTTGGGCGGTTGGGTGATGAGTCAGCAACACGACAGGTTGACTGAATATACTCAACCCCACCAGGTGCCATTTATCTTTTTAACTAACACTTGGCTTTTGGTTGAGCGTTTTTGAAGGAAATTAACCAAAGATGTCGACCCCTAGTTATGAATTACTGAACGACAAGACTCGCGCCTTTGTCTATGGCATGCAACCCCGTGCTGTTCAAGGTATGCTTGACTTTGACTTCATCTGCAAGCGTGAGACCCCATCTGTCGCTGGTGTCATTTATCCCTTCGGTGGCCAGTTTGTCACTAAAATGTACTGGGGTACTAAGGAGACCCTTCTTCCTGTTTACCAGGAGGTTGCCAAGGCCGCCGCCAAGCACCCTGAGGTCGATGTTGTCGTGAACTTCGCCTCTTCTCGTTCTGTCTACAGCTCCACCATGGAGCTTCTTGAGTACCCTCAATTCAAGACAATTGCCATCATTGCTGAAGGTGTACCGGAGCGTCGTGCCCGTGAGATCCTCTACAAGGCTCAGAAGAAGGGTGTTACCATCATTGGCCCTGCCACTGTTGGTGGTATCAAGCCTGGTGCTTTCAAGATCGGTAACACCGGTGGTATGATGGACAACATTGTCTCATCGAAGCTTTACCGCCCTGGTTCTGTTGCCTACGTCTCCAAGTCCGGTGGTATGTCCAATGAGTTGAACAACATCATTGCCCACACTACTGATGGTGTCTATGAAGGTGTGGCCATTGGTGGTGACCGTTACCCTGGTACTACTTTCATCGACCATATTCTCCGCTATGAGGCTGATCCCAAATGTAAGATCATTGTCTTGCTTGGTGAAGTCGGTGGTGTTGAGGAATACCGTGTCATTGAGGCTGTCAAGAAGGGCCAGCTTAAGAAGCCCATCGTTGCTTGGGCCATTGGTACCGTCGCTTCCATGCTGACCACTGAAGTTCAATTTGGCCATGCTGGTTCTATGGCTAACTCTGACCGCGAAACTGCTCTCGCTAAGAATGCTGCTATGAAGGAGGCTGGTATTCACGTCCCTGCCACTTTCGAGGATCTTCCCGAGCTGCTCACTCAGGTCTATAAGAGCGAGGTTGCCAAGGGTACCATTGTTGCCAAGGCTGAGCCTGAGGTCCCTAAAATTCCCATTGACTACTCTTGGGCTCAGGAGCTTGGTCTTATCCGTAAGCCTGCCGCTTTCATCTCTACTATTTCCGATGACCGTGGTCAGGAGCTTGTTTATGCTGGTATCCCCATCTCTGATGTTTTCAAGGAGGATATTGGTGTTGGTGGTGTCATGTCTCTTCTGTGGTTCCGCCGTAGACTTCCTACCTATGCCACCAAGTTCCTTGAGATGGTCCTTATGCTCACAGCTGACCATGGTCCCGCCGTCAGTGGTGCCATGAACACCATTATCACCACACGTGCCGGCAAGGATTTGATTTCGTCCTTGGTTGCTGGTCTTTTGACCATTGGTACTCGCTTCGGTGGTGCCCTTGATGGCGCTGCCACCGAGTTTACTCGTGCCTACGACTCTGGCCTGTCCCCTCGCCAGTTCGTTGATTCTATGCGTAAACAGAACAAGCTTATCCCTGGTATTGGCCACAAGGTCAAGTCCCGTAATAACCCCGATTTCCGTGTTGAGCTCGTTAAGGAGTTCGTCTTGAAGAACTTCCCCTCTACCACCATGGTCAAGTATGCTCTTGCCGTTGAGGAGGTTACCACTTCCAAGAAGGACAACCTTATCCTTAATGTTGATGGTGTTATTGCTGCCGCCTTCATCGATTTCATGAGAGGATCCGGTGCTTTCTCTCCCGAAGAGGTTGACGAGTACCTTAAGAATGGTGTTCTCAACGGTTTGTTTGTTCTTGGCCGTTCCATTGGTCTTATTGCTCACCACCTTGATCAGAAGCGCCTTAAGACCGGTTTGTACCGTCACCCTTGGGATGATATTACTTACCTGGTTGGCCAGGAGGCTGTTCAGCAGTCTCAAGGTAAGACTCGTGTCGAAGTCGATGCTCCAGTTTCCAAGTAAATTAGTGATACTAGCAGATTTCGCATCGCCTAATCTTTTATATAGATGCTAATATATCCCGAGTCTTCATTGTTTGTTGTTAAATCTTGTTTTTGGCGATAATTTGTGCCCATTTCTCAATGGCTGGAACAGCAATTTCAGCAGTGACATAGCTCAATGACACACGGAAGGAATTGTCAACCCAGTTCTTTGAATCGCCCTTTACCTCAAAATTATCCCCGGATGCAACGATAATACCATGCTGTTTACATTCAGCTGAGATTGATTTGACATCATATCCGTTAGGAATTGTAACCCATAGGAAGTAACCACCATCACCTCCAAAAATCCTCGTTCCCTCTGGGAAATTTGTGCTGATAGCTTTTCTATATGCTTTTGACCGTTCACCATATACCTTGTTCAAGTTTGCGATCACTTCTGATATCAGGTTCTGAGAAATCAACTCACCGACAATAAACGTATTGAGTTGAGCAGGAGTTCCACCAGAAATAGTGGCACCTGTCTGTGATAGATGGTGTGCTAGTTTTTCTGTCGCCGCAATTTGCCAACCTACTCGTAGTCCAGGACCCATGATTTTGGACATAGTAAAGTTGCCAATAACGTTTCCAACTGAACCACTGGGGAGTGTTTCCTGATCAAGAGTTACTAAAAGCTTCTCGTGTTTGTGTGTGCCATAGAAGTCTAGCCAATTGTAAACTTCATCGCATATAATCAATAAATCATACATTCGTGCAATTTGCAAGAGTCTTTGGCGTTCTGCCAAGGACACAGTATAACCTCCAGGGTTACTGAAAGTAGGAACAATGTACAAGACATAAGTAAACATAGTGCTGGCGGCTTTCTTGGCACTGGTTTTTGTTTCGAACTTAGTGCTGTCATTTTTGAGCCAGTTTTCAAGACTATCCAAATCGAGACCTTGATCATTCTCTACAATGGCAGTCATTTTAGAGACACCCGTCTCCCGAATTCCAAATCCAGCATCCTCAAAGATATTGTTGATCAAAAAGTACGTGGGACTGATAGCAAAGGCTTGCCTTGTATAAGTACGTGATGTGCATTGGAGGAGGGCTGATGCTGCACCAAAGCTTGCACCATTTGTTAAATTTACCAGTTCAGCAGTTGAACTGCCACCAAGAGTTTCATTCGTCCAAGTTGCCAATGCATCTCTGACCCAGCGTGCACCTTCATCGGTACCGTATGCTAAGGGGTGTCTGTTATCTTCGTGTTCATAGGCAGGGTCTGTGCATGCTAATACGCTTTGTGCTGCTTTCAAAATTGCTTCACTAGGAAGAAGATTATCTGAAGGATGTCCTCTGAAAAAGCTTATCACCATGACTGGTCATACACAGTTTGAATGCTGGAGTCGTCACAGAGCTTACTGTCAGCTTACAATCTGGGGTGCATGATGAGCCATAAGACAAAGAGCTGCGAAATGCATGGTATGTGCAACGTTAACTACAGTTTGTCAACTAAACTTGGGTATTCTGCTTTATTTCAATAGGTCATCTGATAAGATAACCAATAGTTTCAGTTACGCATATGCTACGCTCATCAAGCCGGTATCTAAGTTCATCATTGGTGAGCGAGCCTATGCTTTAAATCGAATATTTAACAAATATATACTTAGAGAATGCTGATATAACCTTCAGGGTGACTGACAGATGCCTGCATCTGTCATGATTTATGCAAGTTTTCCTTCTCTGGGGAGAATCTTGGTGGGGCGTGACTGGGCGAGGTTATGATATCCACCATGCTACTATCAAATTGACCAACCGGTGGTAATACATTGTTCCAGTGAACGCGTTTACCACCCTTTGACAAATTTTGAGGTGTTTGGGTATTTGTGTGCAAAGAGTTCAAAGTGGAATCGCTTGCGACCCTCGCCCGTTTACTTGGAGACTCATCCAAGTCATTTAGAAACGGCATGGATGTTGCTCTTGACAATTCTTTTACTGGTGTCTCGTCCGGAATAACCTTGGCCTGCGGACTACCACTAAGTATAAGCGACAGGAACTCATCAAGACAGCTTTCATAGGGCACATGTGCAGCTAGTTCAAGCATCTGTACCTTTTTGTTACTGATAAGGAGTGCAGATTCGCTTTTCAGCCATTCTTCACCGGCCTCTGAATACCCAGACGATTGACGATACGTGGAAATCAACTTTTGAGCGTCCATCTCTAGTTTATCATCAAATGCAGACTGATCATAAGAGTTCACCTGCTCTTTTAATTGCGATACGATATCATTGAATGCAAGTTCCCAGCATTGGGCAATTCCAATGGTTTCCAGCTGTGCAAGTCTGTGCAAATCAGTTTTAGCACCATTATACTTTGCAATTGCAAGCGCATGACGATGTCTGATATCTGCAGTATCGCAACTAGCGGCTTTAATTGAATCAAAAACTTCACGAGCTTTTTCAGGAATACCGGCACACAGTGCAGAGGCCTGCATGCTTTCAATAGTGGCTTGAAGTCTGAGGATATCAGTCTTTTGCTCCTCAATTTTCTTGACATATGCTAAAACATAACCATCAGCTGTTACACGGTTGCGGGTAGCTCTGGTTTTGATTCCTTTGGCATGATCTGCATAGGTAAGTGTGTTGTGAGTTTCATCATAATGCGCAGAAGAAGGAGATACGCAAACAATCATCGCTGTGCTGCAATTTCCTGCCAAGGAAAATTTCAGCAACCGTGTTAGTTTGGAATCACGATATGGGATATGTCGTTGCTTTGTACATAAAGCAGTAATACATTTGCCCAGAGCTAACAATGACTTGTTGATGTTAGCACCTTCAACCATCTGTTGGCCCTGATTCTTGGTGGTCGCAGCTCTTTCGTTACCTGCCAAGTCAATGATACTCAATGTTGAAACCAAGCCATGTTCCTCTGTACCACTATTGCGCTCGGTCTGGGACACTGTTACCTGCAGTACTGCGTGGGACCGGGAGGAAACTGCGTTTGCTAGGGTCGGCGACATTGTACGGCGGGAATTTCCCTGAACAATCAAATCCATAACTTCTCCTACAGATTCTGGATTGTGAGTAGTCAGATTGGCTACTACCATTTTCTGGTTAGCAACTTCACGCAGCGGCAAGTCCTGCTTTGCTGATGCAGTGGTACCAAGAAGGTCTCTAATCCGTTCATTATAAATTTCAAGATAGGAAACTGAAATTTCAATGTTACGCTCTGTTCTGAGAACTTTAACTCTTTCAAAGAGATCCGCAATTGCTAAGAAAATGATGCCCGGCTGCTCAGTGTTTCCTGAGATCGTGTGTGTCTTTCCGCAGCCTGTGGCACCATATGCAAACACGGATCCATTGAATCCATCAAGGACTTTATCCAGAAGAGGTTTAGCCGATTCCTCATATACTTGTACTTGGCTGGCATCGTAATTAAACACCCTGTCAAAGACAAACTTCCTTTCCCGTTGGCCCGCAACAGGCTTCTTGAAGAATCTTTGGTCCGATGCAATTGCCGCAGCATTGGCGCCTTGTGGAATAGGATCAAAAACTAGCATTTTTGAGTCTAAAACACCAACAATATTCCGAATACTACGCTTGCGTGAACTTAAACCATACAATGAATTTGATTGTGAAGCATCGTGGGAAAGATGTGACTCCTCCTCTTGAGTGAAGGGGCGCACCCTTACAACCACTTTGATTGAAGCTTCCATTTGATTGTACTAAGGTTTCGCCACACCACAGGCAGTGTAACTCAAAACACCAGAATTTATGAGCTTTGCTGGATCATATTTTGAAATAATAAACACAATGACTAAGCACATTACTGCACAACCATGCCTGATATATGCACAGTGCTGCAAACACTTAAAGGGGACGCGACTACTGTACTTGAAAAGTCGTTATTCATATTATGTACAAAGAAAAAATGCTGTTTGTTATCTAAATCTTGAATTCAGTTCGTGTTCCAAGTCGGGGTCCTCTATATCACGTGCTACCATTAGTGCAACGTTGAACACGCGGGTCGAAATCGGTGAAGCACATAGAGATAGAAGGCTCCTAGCAAATGACGGGTCCCACGTCAATTTTGCCAGCCTCAAAAGCTGTATGATAGATTCCTCGTTGAACTCGACTGATGCCTCACGGGCGCTAGTATAGAGTGCAATCGCTCGTGGCACACTCTCTGCAGTATCCATACTAGCCAGTAACAGATTGAAAAATGTAGTTTTGACTGCCTCATTTGCATGTATATCTTTCTTCATAACGTCATAAATATCATGGACATATGCAGCTGTGTCTGGATCTTTTAAAGCTGAGACAAATCTTGGCAATTGGGCCACGCGAATAAGTGCACTGGCATCATTTAAACGAATCAAATAACGACACGATGATTTTATGCTTCCAATCACACCATCTGTATTCAATGGTTGTGCAACAGATTCAATGAGAGCGAGGAACATATCCAAACTTTCCGCGCTTGATAAATCTTCTTTGTTGAGGGCTCGCTGACGACGTCTCATACGCAAAATACTCCAACGACACATGGAAAAATCACCATTTTTTGAGGCAATTTGGGCCATTCGAATATGTGAATGATCATCAAGGATTATATAGCCGGGGATTGCTGCATTTTTGTGAAACCATACAAGAGCCTCGTAGTGCTCGTTCTCGAGAATGGCTGAAAGAAACAAGCCCCAAGTTCTTGAATAAACTTTCGAATGTAATTCTTGTATCATTTGAACGGCCTGCCAGCAGATGTCCACATCTTTATGCCATTTTGCAGCAAGGACAAGGCTCTCAAGAGTGTCATAAGAAAGCTGAACACTGCCGTAATTTGTTAACTGTACATCTCTTAGGAATGCTAATGCACTTTCTGTCTCTCCACTAGAAACATATAATTGAATGGCACGATTTATGTTCTCTTGAAGCCATATTTTACCCGCCAGCGGTACTAGCTGTACAAACATGTGATTCAACACTGGATCCGATGCAGACCGACAGTGATCATGGAACTTCACAATCTCATTTTGTGGGATTGTACCATTTTCTTTGGCTTGATCTTGGAGAAGATTAATAGCATGATTGTAAGATTTAGTGAACAGAGCGTCATCTAAATGTTTTGATAATTGATTTGCATCTTTTGAGTAGAAACGCACCAGCGTCGTACGAGGTAAACGTCTGAGCATGTGATTTCCAGCACCACCAAACTACACCCAGAATAAATTAAAGGATCAAGGAAGCCAACCTTCCAGAGGTTACTTTATATTTCTTGAATTTATTTGTGAAAGTTAGAAATCTCGGGGAACTCCAGGCCCATTGACTGTGACAAGCTCGGGATCAAATGAAACATGACTAAGCATAACTGAAAAATTACAGATTCGACGGTCAAACAGCCTTGTAAACCATGTCGTTTCGGATGGGTGCCTTGAGGGCAGTTTCTCGCGTGGGAATTAACTCCCGCTGGAGCATGATTGCTCCTAGCATTCCTGCCATGACTATGAACAATACCAGACTTGGCGGCATTCGTTTCAAGTCGTCTATCAGCAATGAGATCCAGGCCATTTCCCAACCTGCTGTTGGTGGTGCTCAGGCTGTTGAGAGTGGTGCTACCAGCGTGTCTGACGCTATTGCCCAAGTTGCAACGACTGTTTCTCCTGATCAGATTGGCTACTTTCAGTCTATCGGATTGGCACAGTCTTGGGTCACTCCTTCTGGCTTCTTCCAGCACGTCTTTGAGTATGCCCATGTTTACACTGGCTTGCCTTGGTGGGCCACTATTTTAGCTGTTACTGTGACTCTGAGAATTGCTATGCTCCCTCTTTATGTTTCCGCGTCCGATTCTACCGCTCGTATGACCAGAATCAAACCTGAGTTGACCCGTCTCATGGAGACTACCAAGCAGGCAACAGAGCAAATTGATATTCAGAGAGCTATGCTTGCTCGTCGTCAGCTGATGAAGGACAACAATGTGAAGGTCACTAACATGCTCAAACCTATTGCCGCAGTTCCGATCTTTTTGGGTGTTTTTGGTGGTCTTAGTGGAATGGCCACTCATAATGTTGCTGGATTGGCAACAGAGGGTTTATTCTGGTTTGAAAATCTTATGGTTGCTGACCCTTACTGTGGTCTCCAGATCATTACAGCCACATTCTATGCATTGACTTTCAAGGTCTTTGGTGGTGAAACTGGTGCCGCTTCCATGTCCCCTTTGATGCAAAAGCTCTTCACCTGGATGCCTTTTGTTGCCGTTCCTTTAACCATGAGTCTGCCTGCAAGTGTTTGCTTCTACTTTGCTATTAACTCAGTCATTTCTATTTTGCAGTCTAACTTGCTGAAGTGGCCCACTTTCCGTAACGCCTTTGGCCTTTCCCCTATGCTCACTCCTGCCGAACAGAAAGAGATTGATGCCAAGGTTGCCGCTACACAGAGCGACAGTGTTATGGGTGCATTGCGTCAGAAATACAATGATGCAAAGGAACAGGCCGAGCGTAAGCTGGAGCAGCAACAGAAGGACAAGCGTGCTGCTCATGATAGACAGGTTGCTGAGAGCAACAAGTATGTTCAGATCCGTCCCAAGAAGCAGTTCAACAACCAAGAATCGGCCCAGTAAATTACTTCACGTGTATATAGATGAGGGCGTCATGCCTTATTATTTCATTATCATATCCTTATTTGCTTTTGGCTTTTTTAGTGTTTTTAGCAGGCTTTGCATCAGCAGGCCGTTTTTGAACCTTGAAAAAGTCAGTGAGACGACCCTGCGGGGCGGAACCCGAGCCCTTTGTGAGTTTAGCAGCACCCTTTCTGATACGGTCCTCATCGAAGCCCTTTTGACGAACCAGATAGTCAACAAGACCTTCCACATCAGGCTCCGTCCACTTCAAGTTGACCTCCGATGCATCAAGCGCATCAGGCTCGTGGAACAATTTTCTCACTTCAACGTATGGCCAATCTTCGGGGATTTGTACCTTGCCACCCTTTGATTTTAATGCTTCCTGAATCTTCTCAATGGATCTGTGCTCCTGAATCAACTTGTAGGCAGTGCTGGGCCCCATACCTCTAATGGGCTCGCAATAATCATTTCCAAGCAAAATGCAGAGATCAATAAACTCGTCCTTACTGAGCTCCATACCCTCTAAAGCGTTTTGAAGATCGATCTCAGTGATAGGTGATTTTTTCTGATCACCAGCGGTCAAATGTCTCAGCAGTACAGGGGTGCCAAATGTGAGGGTGTCCATATCTTCACTACCTGCTGCATAAACCTTGTTATCACGAGCAAGAATGGCACACTGGGCCTCAGCTTCACCTGGAGCTTCGACAACAGGAATTCCCATAAGGCGGAGCAACATCTTGGCTTCTTCATTCTGCTCCTTGGAAACGGTTACGAGGCGACGCTCGAAGCGTGCCATTTCCTCCTTATTTCCGGCTTCTTTGTGTTCATCACGTTGAGCCTCATTTTTCTCTCGGCGTTCTGAGCGCTCCTTGAGAGTACCACCCTTGAGCTCCGGGGGTTTACCGTCAAATACGTACACAGGCTTCATACCTTGTTCAACGAGACGAATAGTCCGATAGAAAATACCTATCAAATGACTGGTAGTTTCTCCATCCTCGGAGGCCAATTGGAAACCATCCAGTTGACGCACGGCAATGAGAAACTGGTACAGGGACATGGAAGCATCAATAGCAACTTTGCGTCCTGTCAACGCTTTGAAGTCGGTGATTCTGATAGCTTTAGGAGCATTATCAGAGATTACTTTGAACAAACCTTTGATACCCATATTCAGATCAAGTAATGGAAAGGCAAGATTTAACCGTATCAGGATAATTAATTGAAATGATGGGTCAGCGATCGACTCTACGCGTTTCTGCGCGTCGGTGGCGACTTGTGGCAATTGGCCACATTGTAAGAAACTTGTACCAGAAGGTATAGAATGGAGCATTTTATATGAAATTAATGTTATAAAGAAAGGGAGAACCTGTATGTATGCCTTCGTTGACGACAGATATACAATGGAAAGTCAAAACATTTCATCCGGATGTTACTTGCCGGATCTCGAAGCTGTGCAATAGAGACAATAAATATTTAATACAAAGTATTGAATTAAAATACATAAAGACTTTATTTCAGAGCCAGTTTCCCACCAAATATTGTGATCTATGATACTATCTAAGTTACCACACTTCAAGTTTGACTATGGACGACTCAATCATGTATTCAGGAGGCCGACATTTGAGCTATGAACTCATTAGATAGACATTGAATATCAATAATTATTCCATTGACATGACCTGTAGAATATTATTCATAATTGTGAGTTTATTGTGGCCTTGGTGCCCCGAAAAGAAACACAGAAACAGCATAACATCATTAAATAACAGAATGATGGCGCAGGCTACTATAGTTTGCAAGCATAGACTGGAAGAATCCTTTAATACTGTAGTATTGTTAGGCGCTGTCTCATCAATTGAAGAACACTGAGATAGAACCAGGGCAGTGCTGCTGTTTTCGCGCGCGCCGTCTTGGCGAACGTATTCATCATCGGAACTTTCTTCGAAAAAGGCTGTAATGATATCGGAAGCCTTCATTTTATTATTTTTCAAATAGATATAGTTAGAATTACAAGATGTTTTGCAATGCCTTTATTCCCAAACACCATTTCATGCATAGCTGCAGATACTCTGTTTGCGCCACATGCTTTGACCGTAAATCAGCCATGGGTATTAGCCATTTTACAACCAGAGTAATTAATTTACAAATTTAACAGTCGTCTTGTGTCTATACATATTGGCTTCAAATGTATGGATTCATCACCCCGATCGCGCAGCCATGTTTATTATCAGACATTAACATGGTTCACATGCCAGTAAGAGGTTGTGAACAAGCTTGGAGAAATTGTTACTTGCACAGTTTATTTTCATTTGAATTACTACTTAAAGTCGGGGGCTTCAATGCTCTAATTGCCTATAAATCTACCCGTTGAATTCACCGTGGAACGCCCTTGTAATGCAGATTCAACCACACCGTTCTACAGCTTTGGAATAGACGCCTCATTTTGCTAAGTCACCAGGAATAACTGTCTCTGATTTGGGCATAACCCCTGGCCATCTACAGATGTTGTGGGTTGGAATGCATTTATGACTCCTATGCATGGCGTGCAAAACCTCTAGAAATATACCTGTATACTTAAATTTTGCCAATATGTAACATTTGTCAATGTATCCAACACTAAGATTAGCTCGGGAAAGGCATGTAGGCGGAAATGTACAACAAGACGATCATGGTGTAGATCAAAGACGTTAAGCACGGTTATTCCAGATGGAGACCGGATTTCGATTTAAAGGAGACAGAAGCCGAATTAATTTCCATTGGTCAAGACAGAGCTCCTCACCAAGCACCCTATACGCATGAAGAAACAGAGCTACGAGAAGCTTAGGCTTTGCAGTGCCACCAGCTAAAACACATGCTGAAAACTTTCACATGCACATGTCAATAAACTCTGAATTCTGGATGACGTCCTCGAACAGTCTGGGCTTCCAGGCGCTCTTGTGTGATTCCTTTTGCAGTAGTGCGGGGAAGCTGTCGTCTATTTCCGTACTACATGAGTACAATTTTTCACATGCCGTGTTTTTACGCATTCACAGAAATACGCCAAAACATGAAATAAATAAAAGACATAAATGTAAATATATCTTATTCATAACTTAAAAGTTGTGGTTGAGCTGTTTTGATGCAGCCCACTGACATCGGCCTATGCCCCTCTTTTGGGATTTTAAAGATTGTGGCACCAGGCGCTTCCACTGCATCGATACCCGAAAGCTTTTGTGCTGGCGACCTGTTTCTAGTCTAATTATTTAAAACACTGTAAAGCACCTTGAAACCTTGCTAGAACCTTGTTATTAATTATTTTTCGAATTTGCAGATCGATACCTTGGTTTTTATTGTGGTACTTGAACTAGTCATTTTGGCCGTCCTTCTCCCCCCACCCCATTTCCTAAAACGGCACATCGAGAGCCACTTACAACATGACATACGCCATTTTGCATCTCTAGGAAATATTGCAAACTATAACTTACGCAAATAACCATTAAATATGTAATAATTCTCGTACTTCTCGTTTGTGAGTCTCAAAACAAGCCGAATTGTTTTATATGACGTTTAAACCCTGCATATCTTATGAGCGATCCCCGCATGCAGACCGACCCCACATATCTAGATTGCAGGATGCATATCGCCGCGTAATGAGCCTTGAGCCTCACAGAGTATTAATACCCGTATACAGAGCCAAGAAAGCGTTCGGAATTTAGATAAACCATGAAGGCTGACATTCTTGGTGTTGTTGTTTCTACGTCCTCTTTGGTCGGCCGCACTAGCCCCTGGGTGGGCAGTGTTGGAACCTCTCCAAGCACTCCTACTGATGATCCATTCTATCAGATTGACTACAGTACTGTTGCCAATTTGAATAATGGTGATATCATTCGTTCTCGTCCCGTTGGTGTTACAAGCTTCACAAACGTTGCCAACGCCTATCAGGTTATGTACCGTACCGAGAATTCTTGGGGTGACACTCGGGCTACCATCACTACTATTATTGTTCCTGAGAATAACACAAATGAGAATATTTTGAGTTATATGATTGCTGAGGACTCCTCTTACCTTGGATGTGCCCCATCATATAGTCTGTTGCAGGCATCTGTCAGTGATATCCAGACTGCCTTGAATGAAGGTTGGGTCGTCAATGTACCTGATTATGAGGGTCTTAACTCCTCTTTTACTGCAGGTGTGATGTCTGGAAAGATGACTCTGGATTCTATCCGTGCTGTTACCAATTCTAAAAACTTAACTGGTATCAATAATACCCAGAATGGTCTCTGGGGTTACTCGGGAGGATCTATTGCCACTGGTTGGGCCAGTGAGCTTCAAGTCGTACACGCTCCTGAACTTGAGATTACCGCAGTAGCCCTTGGTGGTTACGTTGTTAATTTGACTGCCACTGTAGAGATCGTGAACGACTCCATTTATGTTGGTTTTATCCCTTCAGGCTTCTTGGGTTTGGCCTCGGAGTACACTGACCTTTGGACTTTGCTTTACGAGCAGCTTATTCCTTCAAAGATCAGTACTTTTGAGTCTGTGCTGACACAATGTCTCGAGGCGGATATCTTGGATTTCCTTGGTCAAGATATCTTCAGTTACTTCCAGGATGGTTCCGCCATTCTTCAGAACCCAGACTTGTCTCAAGTGTTGAACAACCAAACTCTTGGTCACACTGCTCCTCAACACCCTTTCTATATTTACCAAGGTGTTAATGATCAGATTGCCCCCATTGGCCCGGTAGATGCTGTCGCAGAGTTTTACTGCAGTAACAACACACCTTTGCTTTACAACCGTATTGCTGGACAGGATCATGTTGGTGCTATGGATGCCGGCGATGCTGGTGCTTTTGACTTTTTGCGCAGTGCTTTTAATGGTAATGTGCCTACATCATGCACTTTCGAGGGTGCATCTATCAGCTCTACTGCCACTTCCTCTCCAGCGTCTAGCACTGCTGTTTCAACAGCCGCTTCCTCTGCTTCGAATAGCTCAGCAGTGTCGACATCTGGCTCCTCAGTTGCCAGTAGTTCAGCTGCCAGCTCTTCAGCCGCTTCAACATCCGGTTCTTCTGCTGCAAGCTCTTCAGTGGCTTCAACATCCGGTTCTTCTGCCGCAAGCTCTTCAGTGGCTTCAACACCCGGTTCTTCTGCTGCAAGCTCTTCAGTGGCTTCAACTCCTGGTTCTTCTGCTGCCAGTAGTTCAGTGGTTTCAACATCCAGTGCTTCTAGTACCTCCGTTGTTTCAACACCCAGCTCTCCAGCCTCTAGCACCCCGGTTGTTTCCACATCTAACAGTTCCTCTACTGCTACAACTCCCCAAAGTTCTTCTAGTGCATCTGAGTCAAACGAAAGTACCAGCACACCTGCTTCCTCTGGAGCTAGCGTTAGTGTGTTGCCGAGTTCTTCTAGTCCAGCTGTGTCTAGTGAAGGTACCACTGTTGCACCTTCTTCTTCAGCTGTTGAATCAAGTGGAACCTCTGGCTCCAACTCAGTTATCGGCTCATCCAGTGTGCCTTTCTCCAATACTTCCTCTGCCGTTCCCACATCTGGTAACTCTGCTACCCAGTCTCCAACAACTACTTCAAGCGTATCACTTAACAGTGATTTTGCCAGTGATATCTCCGCTGTTTCGTCTCTTGCCAGCGTTCTCGCATCACTTGTAGAAAACTGGAGCGCTGGTGGTAACCAGGCTCGCGGACTACTCGCTCGTGCCACTGGCCTTCAAGGAGCTCTTGCAATTCAGGAATCTTATGAACCTCTCTCGTCTGCAGTTGTAGCACTTGCTGATGTTTCTATCGTTCAAGCTGATGTCCATGCACAAATCGGTCCTTTGAATAATATGTTTGGTGCTATCGTCAATCTTCTTGATAATTTGTCTGATAAAGCATCCGACTTTGAATCTGTTGGTGCATCCCAGATCGTCCAGGGAGACATCAATGGCTTGGCTGACCCATCTGGCCAGGCAGTCAGCAAACTATTGGCAGTTGACAGTGACTGTGATGATATTTCCTCGCTTGCAGACGGGGTTAACTCTCTCTCGTCGGCATTCAGCACTGCAGCTTCATTGTACTCGGCCAGTGCTCCTCAATTCCCTGAATTTACCTGTGGTGCTTCAGGTTCTGCTACTGGTTCCGGTGTCTCTACTGCTACTAGTTCAGGCTCCTCTGCTGCCACTGGTTCTGCCAGTGCGTCTGGTGCCGGTTCAGCTAGTGAGTCTGGCTCAGGTTCAGCTACTGCCTCTGGTGAATCTAATGGCGCTACGACTATCACTACTGTTGTCTCTGAATATACCACCTACTGCCCAGACTCTACTACTTTCACCGAAGGTAGCCACACTTACACTGTTACAGAAGCCACTACACTTACTATCACCAACTGCCCATGCACACGTACTATTGTAAGCACTACTGGCACTGCTAAACCTGCTGAAACTAGTGTTATTTCGGAAGGTGCCACTACGAAACCTGCTGAAACTAACGGCGGTGTTGAGACTGGTGTTGAGACTGGTACTCCTGCACCTGTCGAAACCAGTGCCGGTTCCAACCCTGGTACCAGTCCTTCCAGCTCACACGGAAGTAACCCTGCACCCTCTCAGGCTACATCCGTCGGCTCTGAATCTTCTGTTCCTTCAGCCAACAAGGGCACACAGTTGAACGGTAAGGTGACCGCTATGTTTGTGGTGTTTGTGGCAGCTATTTTTGCTTGATTATTCCTATGATATATGTATAATACGATAAATGTAACTTGTTGATAAATGTAAATTTAAATTCTTATTCAAATGATTCACCCTCCGGTCACTGCTAGCACCGCCACCAACTCGTCTGAGCGATTTGGGACATTTTCACGACGCCAAATACATAATTGTACAGAATAGATTTGTATTTATCTCATTGAGAACAATTCTTAATTCATATAGTAGTTGTATGGCTTCCTATATCTGAAATACCCTTACCCTATACATAATTGTGCATAGGAAATATATTTCCCATTACTCATCATAAGGGATTTGGCTAAAAAGTTTGGCTCACAACTTTCCATAAAGCCGTCAAGATGAGTGCAACTGAAGATGTGCAAATGAAGTCTGAGGATGAAACCTCTGTCGTTGAGCAGGTTGAGGAGGAATCTCTTCCTACCGACAAGATTGTTGTCCTTCCTGGAGCCTCTGCTGATGGTACTGCCGCTACCTTCCAGATCAAGTTTGAAGATCATACTCTTGGAAACTCTCTCCGCTATATGGTCATGAAAAACCCCGAGGTTGAGTTCTGTGGTTACTCTATCCCTCACCCCAGTGAAACAAAAATGAATGTCCGTATTCAAACTTATGGCGATATCACAGCTATCGAGGCACTTCGGCAAGGTCTCAAGGACCTGGTCGAGATGTGCGATCACGTTGAGGACGTTTTCCGTAAAAGAGTGGCTGCTGGTCAGTACTCTGAGGACAAGTCTCTGGACTAATTTAGAGGTCTGTTTATCATATTGTACATTAATTATATTTTAGAAAACAAAATAAGAAATAAGCATTCGGTTGAGAATACAACGTTCAAAGTATATCACGAGGGTATCTGGTAAATATAGTAATGCATTTGAAAAGAATGACAGGAAAGTGTCCAGGATGTGATCACAATGGTGTATAAAGTTAGTGCTGAGTTCCATTGTGTTGGGTTGAGGGTGAAAGGGGATCCGTTGATAAGAATGCATATGAATCCTAATAAAAAAAAGAAAGGTAGGCAGCAAGGCAAATAAACAAACGTTTCAATCATTATGCCTGTAGTTCTAACTTTCCTCAGGGTTGACCACTCTCAATACTCTTCGTGAATAGTCTTGATTATCTTGTAAACTTTGTTGCGATGCTGTATTATCCCACCGCATGTACATTTGCGTGGGATCAACGCGCTGATCAAAAATGGGGACCAACTGTGTCTCTTGGTCTTCAAATACCATTGAGTCCCGGAAATGCTTTTGGCTATGGGGAGAACTTTCGGTGGTAGGATGCTGTGACATAGCATTCTTAGTAGCGTTGCTATCCTGGTCATGGATAACCTCTTCTTGCTCCTCGTGGCGTCTGCGGCAAAACAGGAATAGTAGAAGAGCTAGAATTGCTGCAATAACAATGCCCACAGCTGCAAATGTTCCTCCAACAGCGCCTTTATTATGCCAAAATCCTTTCTGGTCGCTGTTGTTCTTGTTAGCGGTGGCTGCTGCACCTGTGGCACTTGAAGAAACGGCGGCGGAGTCAGCCGAAGCGGTGGGTGATGTGCCAGCAGTAATTGTACGCACTTGTCCTGTAACAGTCACGTATGAGACCACAAACGATGGGGACTCCGAAGTGGTCTTGCTGGAAGCACTAGAGGTAGATCTAGAGCTGTCAGTGCTAGAGCTTTGCGACGTAGTTGTCGAGGTTGAAGTTGAACTTGTTGTCGAACTCTCACTGGTACTGGTAGATGTGCTACTAGTGCTGGTGGTGCTCTCTGTGCTGCTGGTTGCCGAACTGCTGCTATCGCTGCTGGAATCTTGAGAGCTCGATGAAGTCGATGACGACGATGCTTGGGCCGTGGAGGACGGGTTTCCTATTTGTGCATAGCCATATAAACCTTCAGCACTGTTACCACAGCGGTCAGAAGGGAAACCCGGGCAAGAATCGCTGCACTGACTGACGCTAACCGAGTCGCCAGGGGTCGTGTTTGAACACCAACAGTTGCTTCCTAGCATAATAGCATAGGCATATCCACTACAATGCTGGCTGCAGGAGCCAAATGAGTTAAACTGGATGTATGTCTCATCGGTACCTGTATTGTCACTGGAGCAGACAGCCAGGGGGTTTGTTGTTTGTTGTGCGTCAACGAACGAAGCCAAAGAAAGCAATAAAGCGAGCCAACGGCCAATTAGATAGAGAGAAGTAGACGGAGTCATAATGCAACTATACCGGGAATAGAAAAGGGGATATGAAACGGCGAGGCGAATCTAGCGGCGTTGAAGAGTCTGATTGGCAGCGGAAGACACGACACAATGACCTGATTAAAACAGATAACTTTTCAAACGGACGTCCGCGGATTATGAACCGAAGCTAACCACCGAGTTTACCAACAAAAAAGTGCTCCGACCTAAATGTGAGGGCTGAGCTACTCGGGAGTGTCTTGTTTCGTTGAAAACGTTAGGCTTCGTTTTCTTGTGCGTGTGCGTGTGTGTGGTCAGGGGACCCTTGAAGGACCTAACCCCGCTACTTGCTCTTCCCAGCGCGCGGGACTTGGGGCCCGTTACCCGGACAACAGGGCCATCTGGCAACCCTTTTGGGGCCATTACGTGGGACATGTCCGAGGGGTTGCTGCCCTTGCGTACAAAACAACCGTACATAGGGACCACCCGGACATGTATGACTCGAGCATATACTCTACAGCCGTCAAGTAACATCTATTAACGTATCTAAATAAGAAAAAGAGGCCGATCTGGTCCGCAGCCCCTTTTACCCCAAAAGCTGTCAAAAAAAAGCCTGCATAGCACGCTTCAGCCTGCACCCAGAATCGTAAGCGACCACCGCAAAAAACCCTTGTACATCCCATCGTTTGAGATGGCCTTGCGTGTGTCTTTGTATCTCCGAATCAAAACAAATCGACTGGTTCGGTCACGGGACATCGTAGTTATATTAATCTGCCTTTGTTTGCACACTCAACGCTGGCAAAGTCTGTGTGCATCTTAAATTGCCTGGACGCTGCCAGTGCAGATTTAGTCAGTAGCACACAGCCAGAGATAAACTATTGCCTCCTCTAAGTTTCATTCCGAGATCAGGCTTTGTAATCTAGTAGCCCACTTCCACCTCCTGCGGCTGCTATGGTCACTATTGCAATGTCTTGAATTTTAAATAGTAAATGATTTGATCGCACCCGA
The DNA here is from genome assembly GCA_030572535.1 of Wickerhamiella hasegawae. Taxonomy (NCBI): domain Eukaryota; kingdom Fungi; phylum Ascomycota; class Dipodascomycetes; order Dipodascales; family Trichomonascaceae; genus Wickerhamiella; species Wickerhamiella hasegawae. The sequence continues at coordinate 26,821 of JAJLZZ010000006.1, forward strand.
TGACTCCACATGGTCTTATCATCGCCGACCTGCTCGGAGATTTCTCAATTCGTTTTTCCAACATATGCACAGCCACCCAAAAATAGCCAGTTATAGCCGAACTAGTAACGTTTTATGACCCCAATCTCTATCTGCTGTTTCCCCAGTCGAGTTTCCAAACGTTGTCGTCATAATTATGCTTGACTGGGGCGGGTTAATTGAAAATGGGGCATGAGGCACATCAGCTTTCGCGATGTTATTTATAGATAATAAATGGAACAATTGTAACCGTACCTGAGCAAATATGGTCTAGTGTACCGGCATAGCGTCTAGCCCTTTCGCGTACAGATCTAGACCAATTGGCTGAAACAATGCCCTCGTCCAACGCTTGAACGAACCAGTTTGTTTGCCAGCATTAATTTACGTTGAGGCAATGTAGTTCTGGTGATCGCTGCAGACCTAGGTGCAGCCCCCCATGTGAACTGGCACGTTCTCAGATCAGAGGGGTATCTCTATTCATGTCTGCGTCTATCAAAGATGAAACTTGAGTTGTCACTGCCTGTTTAAATAAAAAATTGCCTAGTTAAATAAATTAATGAATTGTGTCAATGAATTGTGGAGTTCAGTCCTCGTCAGCTAGCCATTGCCCACAACCGAGCAATACGTGCCTCTATGCCCGGAGGTAATTCAATGGGGAACCAAGATAGTCACGAAAGTAAGAATGCATAGTACAGGTTATATATATAAAATAGGGGCAGCTAATCTTGAAGGTCGAATACGCAATGATCATCTTCTTTATATGATGGATCTTTAGCCAGGCGGGCACGGATTTGTGCTCTCAAGTCAAAAGCATCCTGATCTTCCTCATCTTCCTCATCATCTTCCTCAAATCCATCTTTGTGGTCGAACTCATCTTCCTCGTCGTCGTCATCATCAGCCAGCTCATCTTCATCCTCGCTGAGATCGCTTCCCTTGATGGGAGGAGTACCACAAACGGGACGAGTGAACTTGCTGCTGGCACGGTCAGGACGAGGGCAGAACACAAACTTGAGCTTCTGGGCAAAGCAGTTCTTGCAATCCTCGTATGAGTCGGATGGGGAGTTGTCTGATGAAAATGCGGGGGAGGCCAGACCGCCAACCATGGGGGTGGGCTCACGGTTATGGTCAGTGTCGAGGCGCTCGAGGTTGAACATCATATTGCGCTTCTTCTTCTCGGGACCAGGGCTCTTGTCTTCAAATGAAGGAGCCTCTGGACGACTAGTAGCCAGCTGGAACTGGGATGAGATGTGTAGAACTGTTCCGGGCATGTAAAACAAAATTCAGGTGGGGTAAAATATATTAAGGTTGGTTTCTTGGCGATTTTTTTCAAAGTTTTTGTTGTTTTATTCGGTGGTATTTTCAGAGTATATCTCCTCAAGTAGTTCTTTTCAAAGGTGATAAAAAGATAAATTCAAGAGGAAACTAGGAATATAACGGTATTAGAGACACATTCTCAATACCTTATTCGATTGAAACAAAAAGACTTCTTAAAAATTGGAATAGAAAAAATAAAAAAGTTGCGACTGAAAGGCAAAAACACGAAGCACAGGTGCTATTGTAGACGGGACCGGGCCCACTGGTAGGTTTTCAAAAAAAACACAAAAGTTTATTGAGTCTCCTGGGTGTTTTTAGCGCCTTTGGGTGAATCTCGATTGGATTGGGCCTCTGGCTTATATACCCTTGCTGACATCGGCCCTGCCAGCCCTGAACCACCCCCAGCAACCCTACGAGAAATTTTCCTTCTTCGGCTGCTAGTGGCCGAAGCCCTGCTGACTAGTGGTTTTTGCAAACTTTTATTGGTGTGATCCTCCCTGCGACGCCGTGGAACAGGGTAGGGTCTGCTCATGTAATGTGAGATCTGATACATACCTTGAAAGCCCTAAGCAGTTTGGCCTACCACAGCACGGGAAGAGAGAAAAAATCCCCACCTGGTTGCCGCGGAGGAATGTGACATCGTTTCGGTGATGCTTCATGTTGACACCCCTGCCCTCTTAGATACTTCCATACCGTAGAATTAGAACCCAAAGTAGTATTCCGGTAGCAACCAGTTAGCTTGCTCAACCAGCCGCCTCCAGGTCGGCTTGCGTTTACTCAAAGCAATTTACTGCAACCACCAACAACTGCCTGTTCTGCAAGCCTGCCGCAATTGTTGCAGGGACCTGCATACTGTAAAGTGTCAGGTTGCACGTAGTGTTTTTTCCTAGCATGGACTAGCCTAACAATACGTCAAAATGGGCGAGACCGCCAATAGATACTTGTTTCAGAACATGTTCCCAGCTACTACGGGGCGTATTTGTGCCCGATACTACCAACCATAGCTGCCTTACAGCTAAAGACTCATCCTGATGAGCTCCTTCCCATGGGTCATGTTCATGCAAGATGACATTGATTTACAGCACCGTGGATCTGGTTGATGCACACTAATGTGGCCGAATTGCGGTGGAACGCTAACACACTCTCATAGTTGGTTCAATTGCAGCATGCTATGGCATAAACACCGGTTACTGGTTATTCTTGATATACGTGCGGTAAGATTAACGTACGAGTGCGCAATGCGTATGGCAAATCACCAGTCACACCATGGGTCCAGTTCATAGTTATCGGAGCTTATGTGGAATCACAGCTGTTCTGGAACGTTGCAATTTGTGACTGACATCATCTTCAGTCTCAATGTGATTATACTTCCTTTTAAACGTTGGTGGAACATTGACTTGGATACCCAACGGCTGGACGGTAGCCTTCACTGGGGGGTCTGGCAGCTTACGGGTTTCTTGAGGTGGTGGGATCTTGTTGACGACGTCAAATATCTTTTCAATGACATTGCTCGTCTCCATTGTGATATACCTAGCTGTCAATGCTTGGCGGTGAAGCTCGTCCCGGCATTCGAGCTGGGACGTGATGATATGGACAAGAAGATCCAGACGCTCGCCTTTCAGAAGGTGGGCTGGCTGTCTATGACGCACTGCCGCAGGCCACCATGTTGGTTTACCTGCTTCTCCTGCTTCATAAGGGTGCTCGGTACGTTTTTGAGGTTCGATCACTTCAACCCACCGCTTGGCAATATCACGACAAGCCAATTGCTGCAACTTGTCGAACAGATTGTGTAGCTCAGTAATGTAATTGTTTTCCAACGCTTCCACAGAATCCTCGTGGCCGTCAGTATCTGCCACGGGCGATATGGCTGCGCAATGCAATGTGTCCCCATCGACACTCTCCTCATCAGTATATGTACCTGGTACAGACATTGAACTGAATGAATTGGAATAAGTACTCGTAGGAGAAACTGGGCTTAGCATTGTCGCAAGTGACATACTGGTTTGTGTGAATTTGCGTTTAACACGAGTCAAGGCGACCGGTGAAACGCTATCGTGGTGTGTAACATGTGATCTAGTCCTGGATGTCGTATATCCAGCAACAGATCTCCCTGGTACATACTCAAAGCAGCCTGAAATATTATATCGGCGGGCCATGTCAATGGCAAAGTTTCTCATTACACCGCCGTACTCAATTGACAGCTCGCCAGTATCTGGATGACAGAATACAGTACAAAAGTTAGGTTCATCCATGCTAACAATGCTATATGAAATGTGGTATATTCCCAGATGATTGCCCAGCTATATATGTATTACTTGGAATGCATGCATCAAGTAAAGATCTTAGATATGGGGGGTCCTACAGCATCACTCAAAAGGTCATGAATTACAAAATACCAAACTTTAAAGACCCATATGTATTTCACATATATATTTGTCTCATATTTATCCCAAATATCTTTGATTTGAACCATAAATTCTTATCATTATACAACTGTGCAGAGATGAACTGCATAATGGTGCATAAGCTGCCAGCACATGTATCTTACGAGGCCATTAATGGAAAAAGGTTCCCATTGAACATTCTCGATTAGGAAATAATTGTATTAGGCTTCATTGGGAATGGCCACTATACTGGACCCGCAAGACTAATCGTGTAGTGCCGAGGCCCTATACACGAACCCCAAAACTTGGAGCCCGCTTAGATAGTCACATATTGTCCAGAGCTTCGGCTCATCTAAAATTTAAACTAATTTGACAATTAGTGGTTGTTGAAGCTCGATTTAGGTGTCTGTGTCTGTTTGACGTAGAACGTGATACTGCAAATTACATACCGACCAGCATTGATTGCTTTGCAGTAGCACTGGAGTGGGTAGACAATTGCTAGCAATTACATTCATTCATTGTACTAAAATATCTGGGCATATCATATCCTTAGCACTCTCATTATCCTGCTCGAAATCCACAAAGTAGCTCAGATAGGTCACCAGGGCTTATCATATAGAGCACCACAATGCTAATAAGTCAAGATTTGACCAAGGAATAATCAAAATTATAATCCAAGTTAATTTCTGATAACCATCCAAGAAATTTCAAGCCTTACCGCTATTTTTCAAAATTCCAATGATGGGCTGCGTGCAATGTAGCCCCTGCATAATACATGACACTCAAGGTAGTGATGGTTTGCAAGAAAACATTAAAATGACACAGAGTTCCAATTTAAAGCTTTGTTTAACCAATAGGTTACGATTGATATCTAATTGATAAGTTCTTCGAATTATTTTCGACTTCTCGTACTGTCTTCTATGCGGCTTACAATGCTTTGACACATCCCACGCCTTGAAAAATCCTCGCCGTGGGGAGGAACTGTTGTTTGCATTTGACTTCACAAAAGTGTACTAAAAGTATACAATAGTAGTCACAATATGCCGATTAAACGTCCTCTTAAAGACCTGCTGTCTGTTAATGAAAATGATTTAATGGAGGAGGATGACCTGACCGATCAGGTGGAGCCTACAGATGATACAACAACGACACACGACCCGAATTTGTGCATTGAATGTGGTGATCAACCGCGGGAGTTGAATTGCTTAGGCTGTGATGAATCTTTTTGCAAGGTGTGTTTTGGATATCTCCACAGAACAGGTAAAAGACGCAACCATGAAACCGAATCCCTTGAGCTAGATACCGAAGAGATGACCCCCCAAGAAGCTCAGGTCCAGGTACCAACTGAAGATGATTTGCCAACTGAAGATACTGATATTGATTCTGTCGTTATCAAGGTCCCGGAGGCAGATGCTGTCCGCAATGCTGCCATTGAGAGATTCAGGGCGAATGTCAAATTCATTCCCATGCGTTTGACCAGTGCTGAACGCAAATACTTCCGTCTCCTGGAGGCTGCCCTGAACGTCAGTGAATATACAGACAAGGTTGATGTGTTAGCCTATTCCTCCAAAGCCAAACGTATCGTAGGCCAGCTCAAGGAAATGTGCACAGTTCTAACGGGTCTTGTTGTTGCCAATGGTATGGACGAAGGTAAGGAATTGGTAGAAGATAAGGAGTTTTCGAAACATGCCGATTGGTTCCAAAAAGTATTCGAAATTGGTAGACGCTACAAGATCATGAATCCAGAGAAAATGCGTGGCACCTTTGGAAAGCTCATGTACATGATTATGGACTCACGCCTTCCTGAAGTGAAACAATTCATGGAATTTGATTTGTATACACCTATTTTGACTGTTCAAAGTTTCTTGTCAGATGGGGATGCTCTGCAGATGCTTGATGACCCCTTAATTTTGGTCGCTACAAGAGAGATTGTCTCCGAAGGTAAGAAGCGTAATACCATTCAGCTTGAAATCCGGCAAAAGGAGCAAGCCATCGAAAAACTGGCCCGCAAATATAAAACAGCCAAGCTGTCAACTGAAGGTATCCGTCAAGCCCTCTACTCTATTGGTGACTACCATGCATATCTGTCGGCCAACCGGACCCCGGTCAGAAATATGATTGAGCGTCTTCAAAACTATTTTACAAGGGATAATTACGAAGAAGGCTATAACCTTGGTATTTCTGTTGGTCAAGGAGGTGCACGTTTATCACACAACCATGCCAAGCAGTACCAGTATGTTCTTCAGTCACTGACCTTGTGGTCTGAAATCATGAGAGATATGTACATGCTTTGGAAACTCGCTGATGACGATATGACCAGTGATGAATTCCATTATCGTCTAGTTGACACAGGTCAAGGTCTCAATCGTATCAAGCCGTGTCCCAAGGTTGGCCGTGCTATGCATAACATTATTAGCCGTGCTCAAAAGAATACAGGAAGCTGGGTGGGTTCTTCGGTTGTCCACCTCGGTGACCACGCTGTGCCCAACGCCTTGTTTTTCCTTGATAAGTACTTGCAAGTCCCACGAATTCTGAATCCAATCAACGCTGTGATTGGATTTCTTCCCACAGTGGCCCGTGATCCCTTCGCGAATGCATGGGTCGAGTCCCAGTTTGGATCATTCGATGCTCTCGAGAAGACCGTCTTGGCCGACTTTTTCAAACATGCATTTGATGGATCTGGAGCCGATAACTTTTATGATGCAGGTTCTTGTATCGACGGTCGTCTCACTTCCACTTGGAACTGGGCCAATTCGATTTCCCGCAAGCCATATTACAAGCATTTCTTGGTCTGTGGGTTTTCTGGCTTCGACGGTTCAGACGGTTTCTAAGCCTCTTATTTATAGCATGTAAAAGAATTATGATCTCACAAAGGTCTATAACAAAATCATTACTATTAAAAACTGATATTACTTTACTACTAAAAAATTAAAGCTCGCCACATAAGCTCTTCAGACGAGCAACCTCTGCTAAGCTCTTCAGACGAGCAACCTCTGCTTCGAGGCTCTCGTTCTTCTGAAGAAGCTCTTGGACGCGCTCTTCAAGCTGGCCCATACGCTCCATCTTACGTGCACGAGAACGGCGAGCCGCCTCTGTATTACGAGCACGCTTGGTGGCAGTGCAATCGCCAGTCTCGGGAATCTCAACTGGTCTCAAAGGTGTGGAGCGAGGTTTCCGCTTGTAAACGGTGATACCAAGCTTGTCGACCTTGTTACCAGTAGGACCGAGCATAGCTCTTTGCTCTTTGTCGCGACGAAGCTTCTTGTTAACCTCTACAGCCAGAGCCTTGGCAAAGGTCATAGGCTCATTGGATTCAAACTCTGGTTCAACAGAGTTGCGACTGTAGCTCGAGGGAACAAGTCTCTGAGCAGACATAACCGGGGTCATCATAGGAGTCAAAGACTCAGCGGGAAGTGTGGGCTGAGACTCGACGGGGACAACACCGGCAGCAGCAGCTTCAGCCTGGGCCTGAGACAATGGATCGGAAACATCCTCAAACAAGGACGACCAATTCTCATGGCTCAGTTCCAGGTCATCAAGAAGAGGCGAGTGCTCTGCTTCTGAGAAGCAGTTGCTAGCAGTAGAAGTGGAAGACATCAATTCAGTAGGAGAGATTGTCATAGGGGTCATGTCCAAAGCGGCATGATCAGGGGAGGTAAACACGGGGATCTGGTCCTTGGAAAGGGTCAGGTCCACTTGGAATTGGGAGGGATCTCCCATAGACCAGACATCCTGGACAGCAGCTTGCGATGCAGCATACTTGTCAAAGGCGGTCTCGTGTGTGGAGAACTTGCGAGGCATTGAGCCACCCGCAACGGGGAAAAAATCGGTACTTTCGGGGAACATCTGGATAATATTAATGGATAAAAAAATCGCGGGGATAAAAATAAGATAGGTCAATCAGACGGTAAAAAAAAACTTGGACGTGTTATAATATCGGGCTCTGGGGTTTGTGGCACAACATGGTGGATAAAAATGAAAAAACAAGTGGACTTGTTTTAATGGTTACTTTTCTTTTAATAATAGCTCGGTTGTAATAGGGGACGCAAAAAAATAATTTAGAAGCACATCTTAGGGAATAATATCTTTCAATCTGGTTCTTCTTGTTCTTTGTGGCCGCTGCGAGGAATCTTCCCAGGGTGATGACGCATTTATATACTGAAATTTTCCTGCATGAACTTTTTTGGGCTCGTCTGACAAACAGATATGAATCTGCAGTCGCTATTGGGCGGACCACTATGAGTCACACCAAGCGCTCAAGGCTATTTTCGGACTTTAACGTTGGAACTTGAGCTTCAAAAATGGTGCCCTTTGTTGCCATATATTGTTTCTAGCTTGCGTGAAAATTATAGCTCTAAGAATGATCACCTTCCTATATGAATATCCATTTCATGCCACGCCGCCGATATCGGGGTGCGGCAATCGACGCCATAACGTAAGCGTCTCCTCATGTGGAGCTGCTGCAATATGCTTGTTGACCAAGAATAGATGCAGTTAGGAGACAAGTCCGGGGACGATTGAAATTTCAATTGGCGCCAAGGTCAGATCTGATTCGTTGATAACCTTGTTAATGTACAAGAAATATTTACAATGCAAAGAAAATAAATTCAAAGAACCCCTATCAGGGGGCTGGGCCAATGATAGAGATCCCCATATCTTCGATGACAATCAATTGACGTGATAAAGCAGGTAATAAGGGATAGAGGAGTTTAGTACTAGTGTATTTACAGGTCTCATTGGGTTTAGTGTACTATCACAATCGCAGTTACAACTCATTTAATTGCATGGCAATCATGCAGAGTCGGGATACCTGCAGGTCCTAAACTGAGTTGGCTCCCTTGATCATAGGGCGTGGCCCTAGGTTGCCGATCCCTAAATGAGAACCAGGTCCAGCCCGCTGTGACCTTCTGGCCTAGATCACTTTAGCTAAGCCTGGCACTAGTGCCTTTTCATGTGACAAAGTCGCACTGAATTAGCTGAGTAACTAGACGCCAGACGAGCACGCGAGTGTCTGAGCAGACTACACACGCTACACACGTAGATACCAGAAGCGTTATTCACGCGAGATAATTTAAAAAAATATATGGTCGATAGCTTAATAGAGAGCTTCTATATGAAACATTTAATTAATTTAACTCAGCCTCGAAATGCCCTAAAAACTTTTCAAACCTTTTATTGAGCACGGAAGTAGAAGAAGGCAATGGCACCAACGACAGCAGCCAAAATAAGATAGGGAGTAGTGGAAGTGCTGGAGCTGCTGTCAGAGTCAAACTCGGCAACACCAAGGGGCTTCTCGCGGATAACAAGCTCGGAAGCGTCACCCTCGCCAACGTACATCTTCTCGAGAATCTCGACGGCGTACTCAGAGTGGCCGACGTCCTCAAAGTCCTTGGTGGCATCCTTGCCAGCGACCTCAAGAATGATCTCCTCGCCACCGGGGTGCTCATCAATGAACTTGGAGATATCGTACACCTTACCGTTGATGGCCAGCCAAAGGTCGTCACGGGTGTTGTGCTGGGCAATCTCCTTCAAGGAGATGACCTTCTTATCGTTAACCTGTTCTGTGGACATCTTATTCAAGCTTCACGTCTGCGATATGATCGAATCAATCAAACAGTTATGATGTTCAGTTGTAACAGATGCCAGTCCGGACACATCTTATAAAGATGTTGGGCTGTCTCGCCTGAAAAACCACACGTGACACCATGAGCACCCCGCGGCTCAAAGTTATTCCAGTCCTCCGGTCGAAATGGCTTATTTACCGTGATTATTTTTATATCTACTAGTGTGCCATGTTATTATATCTCGGTCTCTCTTTTTATAATACATTTGAAGTATCTATTTCCGTAAAGCTGCCGTGTTGTTCCTAAAAACCCATTACTATGTCCACATGCTGATTGGTCCCGGGTCCCCCACACCGCACGAGCCGAGCTACTGGCCGTATAACCAGAGAATACGGGTGCCTTACGTCAAACAAGAGCCAGTGCTTAAAGTTTCGGTTAGTCCCGTTGATTTCACATGCAAATGTATCTATTCAATTGCGTCAATGGGCATTGTGCCTGGAATTGTGCCTCGCAGCACTACCACCCCTCCTGGGGCCATATCAGTAGCACACAGCTCCATGCCCAAATATAATCATCAGCAGTCAAATAAAGTTGTTGCTGTAAATTTGGCTGCAATAAATACAATTAAATAGTAAATAAATAAATATCATGGCTCTAATATATTTAATATGCTCTCCACTTTTTCTTTCATATCTTCAAGCGTGATGGGAGCCGGGTGCTTTCTCAGGGCAAATTCAACCGTCCGGTAACACAGGTGGTACAGTTGCTTGTACTCGGGGTGTTGCTTGTTCACTCCCCGCAACCGCAATGCACCCAAAATAATCTGCTGTAGTGCCTTGGCAGGCCCATTGATACCAGTTGGGACTGTGGCTACCGTCGTGCTAGATGCTGGACTGTCGGCAGGACTGTCCATGGGACTGATGGCAGTGCTTGGTGCACCCAAAGATTTTGTGCTGAACGCCGATACACTGTCAGTGGTCTCCACTTGGGATTTTAAATGCAGTTGTAATGGCCGTGCATGGATTTTCATGATATTCTTCTCATTCACACCGTAGAATATGATCTGGGTGAAGGAGGCCTTTTTGTCAGAGTGGCTCACCAGCCTGGCGACCAGCGCCAGTTTGGATGCAACCAATTCCCCAAAAAACTGGCTAGTATTCCCATCTTGCGAATATACCATCATGAGTGGCCCCTGAAGCATGGGTAATGGCATCAGGTCGATACAGGCAAAAGTTTCAAACAACAAATACTCGGTGGAAAGAAAGGCTGATCTCTGCGATGATGCCCATAATTCAACAGGCACGTCCACTGGACCTTTATTGGGCCATTGGACATTACGGAGCGGGCCTCTCCATGCCAGCATTTAGACAAAATGTTGGCCCCCCGGACGCGTTTCGAGTAAATTACACAAACCCTTGGCTGGGTGCGGGCTTTAACTCCCAGGCACCAAACCCGAGCCCTTTGGGGGAAACAGTCCTTTGGGGCTCTGGCGGGAACCACCAGAATTCGTTTACAGCTCGCTTAGTCAACGAGGTTCTTGTCCTCAGCCAACCTTCTTTTTTGACCCTGGTGGTATATTTTTCCCTCAGCTCCAAAAAGAAATGAAGCAGTCTATTGCTAGGGTGTATGCGGACTGCAACCGCAAGATGCCCACTTCATACTGGGACTACGACAATGTGACCATTCTGTGGGGCACACAGTCCAACTACGAGGTTGTTCGTAAGATTGGCCGTGGCAAGTACTCTGAGGCCTTTGAAGGAATCAACATCAACAACAATGCTCGCTGTGTTATCAAGGTCTTGAAGCCCGTCAAGAAGAAGAAGATTAAGCGTGAAATCAAGATCCTGCAAAATTTGGCCGGCGGCGTCAATATCGTCACCCTCCTGGATGTTGTCCGTGACCCGCTTTCCAAGACCCCCTCGCTTGTCTTCGAGTACGTTGACAACACAGACTTTCGCATTTTGTACCCCAAACTTACAGATATGGAGATCCGCTACTATGTTAAGGAACTCCTTAAAGCTCTAGACTACTGCCACTCTAAAGGTATTATGCACCGGGATGTCAAGCCTCATAATGTTATGATTGACCATGAGAAGAAAGTATTGCGCCTCATTGACTGGGGTCTTGCTGAATTTTACCATGTTGGAATGGAATACAATGTCCGTGTCGCTTCAAGATGCTTCAAGGGCCCTGAGCTGTTGGTGGATATGCAGATGTACGATTATTCGCTCGACATGTGGTCTTTGGGTGCCATGTTTGCCGCCATGATTTTCCGCAAAGATCCATTCTTCCATGGTACTTCGAACACTGACCAGCTTGTCAAGATTGCCAAGGTGCTGGGCACCGATGACTTGTACAAGTACTTGTCCAAGTATGAGCTCAAGTTGAACCAGGAATACGATGACCTTATTACCACATTCCCCCGCAAGTCGTGGCAATCGTTTATTAAACAGGAGAACAAGCACTTGGCCACCCCTGACGCTATTGACTTCGTTGACAAGCTGTTGCGCTATGACCACCAGGAGCGCTTGACCGCTGCCGAAGCTATGAACCACCCCTACTTTGCTCCCTTGGCTGCACGGAAGAAGTAAATCTCCCTTGAGTATGTTTATTATGAGTATTAGTTTATGAATAGTGGTCAATTAGTGATAAATATGTTATGTATGCAAAAAAATGTGTGACACACTACACCCCCCGCTCTCAAGCAGTCTGGTCAGGTTTTGTGTTAGAGATGTGGCCCTGGCGAACCAGCTCTTCAATGAAATCAAGAACGGCGTAATCTTCGGCATCATGGTCATTCTGGACCAGTTTCAGGAATAAGGAAGATTTGACGGGCGCTTCGTACCGTTTATAAATAGTGTTCTGCTTGGGCTGGTTGGCCTTAGGTTCGGGGTGCAAAAACCGGCAGTTAGCACCATTATTGCATCTTCCCTTGACAAAGTAGCGGCACACCCGTTTTCCTTGGGTGGCTGCCGGTTTCTGCGAGCTGGGCAGTTTAGCCGCGTCCTTGGTCACTTCCGGTGCTGCAGGCGGTTTTAACGCTTCCTCGGCAGCTTTCTCGGCAATTCGGGCTTTCGTAGGCCAAAACTTTTTCCGAGCAGCAATCCATGCCTCCACATCTTTGGCGGCTATTAAAACTTGGGGGTTCACCCGTTCCAAGGATCCATCTGCCTTTCTGGGCTTATCAGCAGGCTCTGCGTTAATTTGCTGTTTTGATTCTTCATTGGGCACTTCCTGAGGCTGCTCATTCTTGAATTCGTCTGCTGGAGGCGGCCGAGAATAAATATATTCAGTTAATTCCATTATTCAATTTATTTGAGCTTGTGCTTGCACACTGAAATAAATTAATCGGAGATGGCTCACGTAACCCGTCGGCGGGGGTCAGTCATTTCTTGTTGAATCAGTTTCCCCTCGTCAGTTTCGACAATACCTTTCAGATGAGTGCCTTTCAAAAAGCTACCAACTTCATCTTCAGCAGAGATGGCCTTAAATGTAAGTCTCCACAATTAATTCGGTAAATTGGATTGCCACTAACAAGACCTGATGTCCTCCCACTTCTGGGGCCCCGTCTCCAACTTTGGAATTCCCGTTGCTGCCATTCTCGATCTTAAGAAGGATCCTACTCTGATTTCTGGTCCCATGACCGGCTCTCTCATTGTTTATTCTGCCGTTTTCATGCGCTATGCGTAAGTATCTTTCCTGACAAGGTCAAATCATCAAGCAATACTAACCGCCAGTACTCAGGTCACTCCCTGGAACCCCTTGCTTTTCGGTTGCCACATTGTCAACGAGTCTGCCCAGCTTGTACAGGGTGCCCGCTACGTCAACTACTGGTACCTCGGTGGTAACAGTGATGCTAAGGCTGTCGAGGCCCCTAAGGCTGCTGAGGAGAAGGCTAACTAGGAAATGGATATGGCAATAGACGACTTTTCAAAGACAATGCACTCGCATCATGATAGGAGTTAAATAAATAAAATACATTCAATGATCAAACTCAAGTACTTGATTCAATCAAACAAGCCTCCCGCCGGATCGGCTCCCTGGGTCATGCCAATCTCTGTCCGATCCGCCAGATCCATCAGATCCAATATTTGTTCCTCAGAATCCAGCTGCATCGGCTGTTCCTGTACCGGCGGTATAGAATCCATAGACATATCAGAATCTATTTGCCGACGGTTTTGCCGCAACTGTGCTGCAACTGCATCGGTTGGGGTAGCTTCCCGCGATGCAAGTCGGGTATCTGCATTAGATGTCCAGGTTGCCGAATTGAACCGTACAGACCCATTCGAATTGGGTCTTCCAACACTATTCAGGTGGCGATTTCCAATAATAATAGGCTCTACTGGTTGAGTATGGTCCGAGGATTTGCTTCTGGTCAAAAATGTGAAGGAGAAACTGCCGTTAAGCATTGGATGTCCAAAATCAAAGGTTAGAGGTGACCCTGGGTCTGAGAAACGGGCTCCAATATTACCCTCGCGTTTGATCTGTTCCATGAATCCAACCATGAGGCGGAATTCCTTGGCCCTGTACGCACCCTTCCATGGAGCCAGTACATACAACTCCTGCAATGAGCTGAGAGAGATATGTATTGTAGTATCAACTTTTTTGAAATTTGCTCGCTCTTTACTTGCCCGGGTCTCATCCTTGTAGGCCCTGTATGTAAGTTGGCTTTGCGTTTCAAATTGAAGCTCTACTTCATCTGCACTTATAAGGAAATGGTCCAGGACACTTTTGAGAAACGTGACTGTGCAGACAAAATAAAAGGGAGTAGAAGCGGTCGTGATTGCATTAGCCATGGAGGATCCATTCAGGCTGGGTATTTGATAGACTTTTGACACCCCTCGGGTGGTCTCTAATCTGATCTCGAAAACCTCATGACCAACACTTGTATTGCCAAATTTGAACGTGCAGGTTCTAATATCTGAACAATTGATCCGGCCTAAGATGAACTCAACGGCTTTTGCCTTCACTTGGATCTTTGTATCTGGGCTGCCAGGGCCCACAAACAAGTGCTTGGAGAGCCTGGCTAAACACGAAACTGTCGCGGAGGAATTTAATGCAAGAATATCAAAACTCTCAGGTGTCGTGCTAATGCAAATATACTCACTCACCTTGGTAAAGCATCCTATTGTTTGATGAATACACTCTAGTGTGGCCTGGTCACTGATCGTATACATCAATCAGTTACTAAGTGAAGTTGGAGAGACATAAATATATGTATGAACAGCATATTTAAATTAATTAAATAGTAGGGGTGATAGGCTCCTTTGATGAAGAAGTCTTTCCCTCCTTGGATTTCTTTTTAGTTTTGGTCTTGGTAGATTTTTCTTTTTTCTTTTTGTCAATTTTCTTGTGTTTGACCAAAACTTCCTGAGACCGCTCAGTTTCAGTGTTAGTATTCGCAGTAGAATCGTCGAGATCCAGGGCATTTAGACGGTTGGCAATATGGAAAAGGGGCTTCTTTTTGGACTCTTTCTTCTCCTGTGGAGGAACGAAATCGCCTGATCCCACGGATTCGTCTTGTGCAATTTCAACCTTGACCTTATGAACTTTTTTAGGACGGGCTGGCTTGGTTGTTGGAATATTAAGTACTGCAACAGGTGAAACTTCACGAGTGGGTGCAGCACTAGACTCAATGCCAGATTGGTCTGCCTGTCCCTCTGCATCAGCGTCGCTGTACTCCTCTTGCTCGGGTTTAATATAGTAAGGATCGAGCTTAGCATCATGTCGCGGCTTTCTTTGTGGAGCCATTTCAACAATTTCTTCGGGCTCATACTCAGATTCCTCCTCACTCTCACTAAAAGAAATACTTGGAACTTGAACGGGTGTGTCCAAGTCAAGATCAGCAGGCGGTTGAATCCGCTGTTGGGACGTTACTGCAATAGGCGTCATATCAAATCCCTCGAACAAGGATGGGAATGCAACAGTTAAAAGTGCAGGTGGTTCATTACTATCATTCGGGTGGCTCTCTAAGGCCTCAGCACCCAACTTGAACAGTTCAAGAAATTGCACCGCCCGTTCTTGGATTTCTGAATCAGCGGATGTAATCACCTTGGAGAAATGTTCAGAAATTTCTGCAATGCACTCAGATAAATTAGAGGCTTGGGACTCAGACCAGTAGGAAATAAGTTGCACCCAACGAGTGAACACTTTAGTGATACAGGGAATGCTCACTGCATTGACCGGAACATCCAGCAGATTGGTAATAAGTTGCCGGCTTGATGAGAAATTAGTGTTATCAAGATAATCAGCAATATACTCACCGATTACCCACATTGTACAGTCAAGCAGTTGGGGCTGCTTTTTTGTCACAGAACGGTTCAAGGACAAATTGATACAGGCATTGACAACAATCGACCGAACACTTTTCACACGCACGGCAACATTTTGTAACTGATAACCAATTATTTCGCCAAGGTTTTCGACCTTTTGGTGGGTGAGAGTAGCAATCTCAACGAGAATCTCAGTGTACCATTCGAAGTTTGGTAGATATTCATAGTTGCGAGCACTGCACAAGGCGGTAATAGTCGTTAAGACTTGTTTATCATAATCAGCATCACCATCGGCGACAAAAGTTAAACTTTCCGCTCTGATTTGGTCCATAAGCTGGTTCACGATTTCAAACAAACTATCATCATCGACAATGTAAACAAGCATGTCCAACACCTTGCGGCGGATGGAAAGATCCGGGTCGTCGATACATTCGAGAATAATACTGTGGTCATTAGCCAAGAACTCTGGGTTAATCCGAGCCAGCTGAGACAGCGCCTGGAGACCGACAAACTTGAGATTGGGATCATGCTCTTCAATAAGAGTGCGAAGTTTTGTAACACAGTTCCGTGCCAACTCATAATCATCGGCCTCAAGCATATTTCCCTTGAGAATAGAGCTGATGCATTCGTATAGCAATGACATTGCTGGGGTCGTGTTCATCAGATCGACCACATGGGGCAAAATGCGTGTTTTCAAACGTGGCTCATGAACCGTGAAAATTGAGAACAGCTTGAGAATTTTGATAAGACACCAGTTGTTCTTAGAAGTTGTTAGCAATTCATAAAGATCAGGAGCAAGTTCGATGTAAGGGCGGGGATTGGCGGTGTTGTTGGCGAGCTCACAAATGACATTGACAGCCGCAGACACTACCGACGTATCTTCATCGTCAAGCTTCTCCCGTAAACGTGGGATTGCATTTTGTAAAGCCTCGGGATATTGTAGAATAACCTTGTACATAGCAAGAATAGCCTTCTTACGAATATAGGGCTGTGAGTGGTTGAGCATTTTAACAATGTCCTCGGCAATATCTACGGCCAAAAACGGCGTGACAATATTAGCCAAACCACTCAATGAAATCGCAACACGCTGCTGTGCGCTACTGGCCAAATCAGTCTTGATAAGATTGGTACTTAGCATTAAGAGCTCCGTGTCGCTATGGAAGCTCTGCATTGCAGCCAGGTAGCCGATCCGTTTCTGCTGGAACTTGGAACTGGACATCACCTCTAGAACATGGAAGCCTGCCCATGACATGTCGAAGCCATACATTTCAAGATAGGTCAGTTTGAGTACAGCCATGGCCTTTGTGTCCATGTCGGGCGATCGGGCCTCCTCACGGCATTCAGCAATGACCCGCTTGAAATACTCGGCCAGAAGCTCAGGATCACGACGCTTGCGAATACCACGAATCAAATCGTTCAATGATTTCTCAAAAATCAGCCCAAAGGGCCGAAGTCGAGACTTGTCCATGGTTGGATAGAACGCACTGGTGAAGCAGGCTACCTAGTTAGTCAGGTCCACTTGTAATTATAGCGGTGAGCGGTGCAAATCACCAAATTACCAGGCGACTTTCTGAAATAAATATATTCGAATTTTCTAGAGTATATTTGAAAGCTGATTATTGATTTAATTGACGTGATTTAGGCATTACCCCACATCGTTCCGTCGGTGTGATGGTTGTTGGTCAAACCCTTGGTCGAGGATTGTTCAGTCGAGTTGTCCATGAGTCTGAAGATGTGGCATCAAAGATCATAGATATCGATATGCAAGTGGCTCCTCATAGCTACAAGGCTGAAATTGCAGCTTTAGATGCTTTGAAAGGTTGTCATGGTGTCATTGCAGTGATATCGACAGAAGTAACCACTGACATCGAGCCTGAATGTATCATCAGAACCCCCTACTTCCCGTTCACATTGGACTCAATCTTATTTGAGTCTTCTAAAGCAAAATTTCCACCTGGATCTGGTTGGATGAATGTATTGCCTGAGAGAAGGGTGCTTGAAATCACGCATGGTATTGCTGCAGCTTTGAGGGCTGTTCATGAAAAGGGAATTATCCACAGAGATATCAAGCCTGAAAATATTCTTTTCAGTGCCTATAATGGTGAACCAATTCTAATTGATTTTGGTATCTCTTGGGTCCCCGGTCTTGGTGAACATCCTAAGGTCACTGATATCGCTACAAACGTCTACAAGGCTCCTGAGCTATTGCTTGGACTAGACACATACGATACCAGCGTAGATATATGGGCCCTTGGATGTGTTGTTGCCAAGTTGGCTAGTAAAGATACTGAGCCATTATTCACCCCCTATAGAAGTGACATCAATCTACTCTCAGATCAATTTCTGCAGCTGGGCACCCCATCACTGGAATCAGTACCATCCCTTGAAAAAACTAGCATTTCATCAATGGCAATTCTGCCAGCCAGGCCATTTGATATTCGATTTCTCCATGATCTTGTTGGTTTATTGCTGGTCATTGAGCCCACATCACGCCCTACTGCTGAACGCATCGTACAGATTACATCGAGCCGACTGGAGCAGTTAACGAATTTATAAATCACAAATGGTTTGAACTAAATGCTTTTAACTAAGAGCCCATTCATATCCAGATAAATAATGCAAAAGAAATAAATAAAACCATCATCAAATAAAGACCTGTTGAAACCGGGTCTTGGAACCCCTCTGGCGGTGTCGGCCACATTTCACAGCAGGGCACCGACGGGCCACTGTGCTTCGTTCATGTCTGAATCCATCAACGCAAATTCCACAGTAGACATGGCCACAGTTGCGTACATATATTTTACGGCTCTTGACTGTTTGGTCGCCACTGCACCCTTCACGGGCAACACCTAATGCATGGTTGCACTTGACACAAACAGTTTTTTGATCTTGGTTGACACTTCTAGTATAGCCAGGTAAAGTGTCTGTTGGGGTGGCGGGTTTCCTCAAACTGTTGATATCCGGGGTAGTGTGGCCAGAGATCTCATCCATGGAGTTAGCCATGACACGTTCAAGCATATCCCGCTCCAAGGAATGCATATGCTGGGGTTGATGACGGCGACCATGCGCAGAAAACATACCAAATCTTTCGGCCGGCTGTGGTGTATCCTGCCGGTTGTTCCACCATGAGACTCTGCCGGGCATATGCATTCCCATAAGTCCCAAGAGATAGCTGGTAGATAATGGATACCGACGGCGCTCTTCTTCAATCTCACGAACATCCTGCGGCGTGATACCATCAAGCGGGTTATTGCTATCGTCAAAACCTGGGAACTCAGTATCATCGTTTGTATCCGGATCCCAATCAGGATCAGACTCACTTGTAGGCTCTTCCCTCGCTACACTTCGATTACGCCAATTCCAGCGAGCCGCCTGTGCCCTTCTACGCTGTGGGCGCACATTGTGTTCGCCACGGATGCGTGGAGAAGCACGCTGGGTCCTCACCGCTTCGTTGGTCTCAGCGGAGCTTGCAATGTGGGGCACATCTCCCCAGGCGGCACCCTCAGCACGGACATAAGGAGGTCTATAGCCTTGAGGTCCCTGACCCATCTGCATAAGATGTTCAAGATTGTACCACCGTCTTGGAGGTGGCGTGATCTGGCGGACCATAACTTCTTCAATGCCGTCTTGTTCTAACGTTTGCTGCCTTGCCGGCTGTTGCCTGATAGCGACAACATCATCAGCTTGATCTGCGTCACTATCTTGTGACGTTAGATCAATTACTTCTGACGCCATTTTTGTGTGGGTATAAGTTTATGAACGTCGGGGTGGCCGGGTCTGGGATAATGCTGGTTAGATTGATGAGGAAACGGGACTGTTTAGGTTTTAATATATATCAAGGCTAGGGCAAGCTACAAGTTTGGGTCAGCTTTAAGTGAAAGGGGAAATAAATATTTGTAAGCGGCAGTCTTAATGCCCGTGATCTGGATATTGTTAGGCTTCAGTAGAACCATGTTGCATTCATACAGTTGAACTGCTACCTTCGTTGCTCATTATGACATCTATGTCACATTCCTAAATACACACCTGGACATGAACCAGAGTATCGTGGTGACTTTCAGTTCTGGACAGGGTATAGCTCCACCGATACCACTAGCAGACACATTTAACAGCCTCGCTTCCACAATTGAGTTGGTGATTCCATCACACAGTCGTGTCACTCACTTACCATTTTGAGCTCTTTCATTATGCTACCACGACGCAGGTGTTCTTTCTCTTCACACAGCGAGTGCATTTCTCCTGCATTATCTGTGTCTGGTCAATTAGAAGGCATCCTTCCGATACCGTCCAATTCACTGGGCCTCAAGTACTGGTATCTGGCACCACCACGATAACCACTGGGTCTTTATTTAGCGAGTTGTGTCAGCCTGGCTAATTGTTGCCTGGCTTCCATCGACGGGTCGTAAGGACCATACATTTCTTTGAGATAATTAACGAGCTTCTCCCAAGTGCGATTCTCCTCTGCTACCGAGCATTCCCAAGTTATAATGGTCTGGAGTGGGCGAGGACCCACCCAGAAGACAGAGTAATTGCACTTATCCAGTTCCTCTGTTATCTTCTCAGAGCAAAAATAGGCTCTCATCTCGCGTTCCCAGAACACCAACTCTTGTAGGCACTCGTACGTGCCAATTCTCTCACCTGTAAACAATCTTGGTCTAGCCATGGTCTTTCTGTGACAATGGACCCACTTGTTGTTGAGTTTGCACTCTATAGCTTAGTAGCCCGTATTGATGATGAGACCTTAGCCTGCAGATCTCATTTAGGTTTAGGGTTTACTCCTTGAAGGCGCATATTCTCCAGATTTCGAATATCCATGATTAGTCACAAGGGCATTAGGGCTATTCATGGTCACGTCACATGCCAGCCCCCCACTCACACTCTCAAGGCTCCAAAATTTCAGAGGAGTATCTTCAGTTAATACACACATGTCTCACCGCAAGTACGAGGAGCCCCGTCACGGTTCGCTGGCTTTCCTGCCCCGCAAGCGCGCCACTTCCCACCGTGGTCACGTTAAGTCCTTCCCCAAGGACGACAAGTCCAAGCCTGTCCACCTCACTGCCTTCCTTGGTTACAAGGCTGGTATGACCACCATCGTCCGCGACCTTAACCGTCGTGGTTCCAAGATGGACAAGCGTGAGATCGTTGAGGCCGCCACTGTTGTTGACGCTCCTCCTCTCGTTGTCGTCGGTGTTGTTGGTTACGTCGAGACTCCCCGTGGTCTCCGTTCCCTCACCACTGTCTGGGCTGAGCACCTTTCCGATGAGGTCAAGCGCCGCTTCTACAAGAACTGGTACAAGAGCAAGAAGAAGGCTTTCACCTCTTACACCAAGAAGTACGCTGAGGGTGCCGCCTCCGTCGAGAGCGACCTTGAGCGCATTCGCAAGTACGCTTCTGTCGTCCGTGTCCTTGCCCACACCCAGATCCGTAAGACCCCCGTTGGTCAGAAGAAGGCTCACCTTGCCGAGATCCAGGTCAACGGTGGTTCCATTGCTGACAAGGTCAACTGGGCCAAGGAGCACTTCGAGAAGACCGTCGATGTCGCCTCTGTTTTCGAGCAGAACGAGAACATCGATGTCATTGCTGTCACCAAGGGTCACGGTTACGAGGGTGTGACCGCCCGTTGGGGTACCAAGAAGCTTCCCCGTAAGACTCACCGTGGTCTTCGTAAGGTCGCCTGTATCGGTGCTTGGCATCCTTCTAACGTCAACTACACTGTTGCTCGTTCTGGTCAGGATGGTTACCACCGCCGTACTTCCATCCACCACAAGATCTACCGTGTTGGTAAGGGTGATGACAAGGCTAACGCCTCCACTGCTTTCGACCGCACTGAGAAGACCATCACTCCTCTCGGTGGCTTCGTCCGCTACGGTGAGGTCAAGAACGACTTCCTTCTCATCAAGGGTTCCATCCCCGGTGTTAAGAAGCGTGTTGTCACTCTTCGTAAGTCTCTCAAGGTCCACACCAGCCGTAAGGCCGTTGAGGAGGTTGAGCTCAAGTGGATCGACACTGCCTCCAAGTTCGGTAAGGGTCGCTTCCAGACTCCTGCTGAGAAGGCTGCTTTCTTGGGTACCCTCAAGAAGGATCTTTAAATGTAGTCTTTGCATGTAGTTAAAAATTTTTAATCATATACCCGTGATATCATCAACTTCTGTCTAGTGTCTGATTTTGGATTCCAGCACTGGTGTCCAAGTCTGTTCAGGATAAATGTAATTATGGGTTATATCATTAACATTAAATAAATAAACTAGCAAAGTGAATCTCATGCACCAAACTGTCTTTCAAGGTTGGCAAATTCAATAATTTCCTTCAACTCTTGGATTTCTTCATCCTTATATTTTGTATCATCAACAAGTTCAGACTTGATAGTGCTCCAGTCAATTTTTGACTCTGCCTGTACATGAGCATCGCAGAATTTTGTCTTCTTGATAGAATTTATACCTCTTTTAGATAACGGTGTCGCTGGTGGTGCTGTTCTCTTGAAGCTGTCTTGGATCCTACGCTCTGGTGATTCCCATATTTCGTCCTCAGGCTCGGCGAAGAGGACCTGAGGCTCTAGACCATGTTCAATGCTGTGACTGTAGCTAGCATATATAGGCGCTCGTGATGGTGTACTTATAAAGTACGCCCCCATGGTCAAGTTCGAATGAATTTATACAGTGTATGTGGAAACGATAAATTTCAGGAGTTGTTTTGATTCTATGTACTTTGGGTTAGGGTGCATATGTCTGCAGGTAATAAACAATTAAATCCATTAAGGACTGCAGAGCATATTTTCATTTCCCGCGCGCACTTGCTTGCTTGATTTTACACAGGTTTTTATTTTAGAGACCCAATTGTATTCAAAGCAGTCCGGCTGCCCACTCTCAAGTCATCAAGATCAATTCTATGTACGACTCAATGATCTCTATGAATCAGAGAAATACTAGAAACATGAATACAGGTATGCCCAGTAAGACATGTTTATCTGGCAAAGATTTATTCATGGACAAAGAGAACATTCCATGGAACTCTTCCATGATTGATCCAAGGCTTGCGCGCGCAGCCCGCAATAAAATGAGTACTTCTCGCACACCACTTGAAGACATAACTGCACCTCGTAACACTGGTTCTTCTGTATTATCCCCGAGAACTGATCAAACCAATGTACTGAAACCAAGTCAGGGAAACATCAAGAAACCCACTGTGGAGAAACCTGGTTGTCTGGGACCTCAGATTGGTACTCGACAGAAGGCCCGCGCGAAAAGGACTGTCCATTTGAGTCAAATTTCATTCATGCGTTAGGTTTCGTGTCCGTCTATATTGCTATTTATTTGTTTTGCTATCGACATTGCCATTCAATCATCTTCTCAAGCCTCAGTATCGTCCTCAATCGTGTCGTCGATCTCCTCAGTTTCTTCATTCTCGTCATTTTCATCATTCGCCTCGACTGACTCCTCAATAGGTTGTTCAACCGCAGCAGTGTTGGCCTTTTGCTTGGCCTCTTCCATCCGTTGAGTGAGAAAGACATTCAACTGATGCTGAACGCTCAACACTTGTGCACGTAGGAGACCCAGGGGTGTAGACTCATCGGGCTGCTCTACAGCATCTCTGGTTGTATCAGCAGGTGGGCGAGCAGAATTCTCGTCAACGTGAAATTTCTGCACCTTGTCCGGGGCTGTGTATACTGCCTCCATTGTGAAGTGGTCTCAAGCAAACACTGATGGTGATGATCTCGATTATGTGATGGTAATTGCTAAGAATTAAACCTGGGTTTACTATGCCAATATATTTGTTAGTGCAGTAATTTTATTTATATAGCAAATGATTGCCAATATTTAACGAGCCTGTCCATAGGCTACTTTTTTTTGCTGTCTTTATCAGTGATTTAAACCATCAAACGCTCAACATGGGTGTTGGCGTTCTTGATAGCCTCTCTGCTCTCAGTAAGGTTCTTCTTCCAAGCTGTGAGCCAGCTGTCGATCTGCTTCCACTGTTCCTGGCCCATCTCGCCAACAACACCAGCACGCTCAACAATAAACTGGCTATTCAACTGATCCATGCGGCCCTCCAGGAGCTTAGCCTTGATGGAATCGATAATAAGAATCTCAACCTCGTTCTCAGAAACACCAGTAGCAGATGCAATACTGGAGTAAGGAAGAGAACGTTCGCTCTGTGCAAGAGAAGCAAGAGCCAGTGCTCTAACCTTGCTGGTGATCTTTGCGTTGCTCTTAGCCTCGGTCTTTGTGAAGGCAGCGTAGTCGCCGCTGTTCACGACAACCAACAGATCGTAAATGGACTTGTTGCTCTGCTCAAGATCCTTGACAGCAGGAATCTCCATGATTTCGTCATAACTGTAAATAGAAGAGCTCTCGAGAGCAGTCTGAACCAGGCGGGCGGCGAGCTTGGGACCGGAGCCGACCTTGGAAGCATCAAGAAGAAGCTCAAAAGCAACCTCAGGGTAGTTGACCTCGATCATATCAACAATCTTGGTGTAAAGCTCTTCACGGCCAGCAACGTCAACACCCCACTCCTTGACCCAATCCTTGACATGGGTGAACTGAGGAACCAGCTGGCTCAAAGTACCAGTGACCTTGGTGAAGTCAACGATCTTAACGAAGACATCCAGCTTCTTGGGAGAGTCGGCATCCATGATATTGAAAAGATTGCCAAGAACAGCCAAAGTAACGAGCTGGTTAGCATAGACTGTGGGAATCTCACGGGTGAGGTTTGAAAGGATCACAGGCAGCAGGGCGTTGAAATCGGGAGCGTTCTGCAAAACGTATAAAAGGAGGTTGTAGGCAGGCTCAAACTCAGCAACAGGGGCCTTGGAAAGAGTGCTTGAAGCCTCAGCCAATGCAAAGTACAGATCCTGCTGTTGGGAAACATCCTCAGCAGTACGCAGCTCAGCGGCGATGTGGCTGGTGGCCTCAGCACAATCCTCATCAAGAGTGTCAATGTATAAGGCAATATCATTGGTGTTATCGGCCAAAACGCCGTCCACAATCATGTATCCCTTCTGTTCAGAGGCGGACATGATAAAACTCTGCGTCTTAGTCATGGGATTTGGCATTTTATGTCTGTGACCATGATAGTGATCAGAAGGAGTCGAAGTGTAATTGAATCAATTGAATAAAAAGACACTCTAATATTTATATAAATCTCTTAGTTTCGAATCCAAAATTCGGTTTTTCAAGTATGAACGTTCCCTCTTTAGCTTTAGTGCTGTCAATAGACATATGGTATACCCCCGGACCGTTTTTGACTGAAAAATTGACTACTTTGAGATTGAATGCCTGGAAAATTGGTTCTACACGAAAATTCACATACATTCTAAGATATCTAGTAGTTTTTTTATCAGATTTCATGGGTGCAATAATATAATATATCAGTATGTGTAGACTACGGATAATAAAAAAAGAGTTCTGAGAATCTCAAAAAAACATAAAAAGCTTCTCTCTAGAAGAAGTAAAAAAATCCGAATCCGAATTTCTTAGAGTCGTTGGCAGCATTTGCTATTCATAACTTCAACAGATCTGTTGAACTGTTGGTTTGATGGGGGTACATCAATTGAAGGGTTCTCGGTAAAGAATCCATTAGGATGGAAACCAATGGTCAGTTTCTCAAGAGGCATAACGGGCCAGTCCTCAATACGAGGGTGGTGGGTAAGTCCAAATGAGTGCCACAGAACAACATCCTCATTACGAACCTTCTCTTTGCGATCAACAGCATCGCGGACGCCACCAGCCTCAACACTAGCCTGGTTTGTCCAAACACCACCGCCAAAGAATTCATTGTCGCGGTGTTTGGTTACCCAGTAGTGGTGTGTAGCAAACTCAGCCCGCTTGCGTGCAACCGTACCAGGACGGGCCATGATCAAAGCAGAAGAGCTTCCAGCGATCTTGTACGACACAGGTTTGCGGGTAATGGGGTTGATTCTGTTCTCGTTGATGATCTTGATATAACGGTTCACAGAGTTATCAGCATCAAATGCAGCAGAGGTCTCAACAATTTCCTCATGATCATAGAAACCAGTTCCGTGAGGGTTGTTCTCATCATAAGGATCAAGCTTGGTATCATGGATAGCAATAGAGTTAGCATTACCATCAACGGCTGGATCAATACGAACAGAGAAAATGTGTTGGTGGGAGGTGGCCAAAACACTTGGAGAAACAACAGTACCCCAACGGGAGGTCTTGCCAGGGTCAATGTATTGAGTAGAAACAACACCAGTAGCACGAATCTCGAGTTCAATATTGGCAGCCTGGTCAAGGTGCCAAGCAAAAATGTACTCGTAGTTGGCCACGGTCAAAACGGTCTGTAAAACAAGAATACGGCGTCTGGCAACACGGCCAACGTTAGTACGATAGTTGGTGTGCTTCCACAGAATACCATCATCCTGCTCATGCATGCACACTACATTCTTACGGGTCTCAATACGGCCATCAGAATGAACAAGGTTTGTGTCAAAGTACTTGATGGTACCCAGACAGTCACAGCCCAGGCCCAGGGAGTTCGCAGCATAACCAGCACCAATATCGCCAAGATCGAAAGCCTGTTTGCGATGCAAAGGAGGACGGGGATCACCATAAGGAACAGTCATTTCGGAAACAGAAAGACGGTAGAACGTTTGGCGGCCATCGTAACGCAAATCGTGAAGAACCAAGCCCTCACGAGGGTTGAAGCCAACACGGAATGACCACTTCTGCCACTGAACATGTGTACCATCAACAGTGAAAGAGGGTCCCTGGGGCTGAATCACATTGTAGGGCTTCAGATCCTCGCGGAGAGGGACATCAGGACGCAACTCGGCAATGTAATCCTTAGGAGACAATGTCTCAAGGATATTCTGTTTGGTATTGCGAGTGTTGTAGTCCATTGTCTCATCACCATCACCACCAGTGGCAGCGTAGTCGATGCGGATAAGCTTGTTCTCAACCACATCAACAACAGGAATGATGGGGAGGGGGAAAGCGTATGGGTTGGACTCAGGATGATTGGTCTTGGGGTCACGGGAATACATGAGATAGTGGAGGTAACGTGGCATCACCTCGTCAGAATCAGCACCATACATCCAGCCATCAGGAGATACTGCAGCGAATTGATCATCAGTATAGCCGAGATCGCGCAGGGCCTGGAGGACCCGCTCATCCTTCATCACGAGCTCCTCAGCCTGGTCCAATTCATCCTGGTCAACTGGAGTGTGAGAACCCTTTGCAAAGGCCCGACGCTGAAGAGTAGTTCCATCGTCAAGGCTCATCCAGAGCTCCTCGGCACGCTTATCCTCGATGATGAAGTAGTATGCATAGGCAACACGTTCAGGACGAGCAATAGGACGGCCCGCATTCTGAGCCTCGATGTATTTGAGCATCACCTTCTTAGGAGGCTCCTGAGCCTGGATACTCTTAATATGAAGGTGTTTGTTAGGGTGCTCTTTCTTCATGATAGCCAGAGCTGCCTTGCATTCGCTAACAGATAGACCATCAAAGGGATGGAAGTTTCCAGTAGTGGTGGCACTATTGCCCAGATCAGGGTTCGACATTGAATCAATTAAAACCTTAAGAACCGACTGTAACAAATTTCACACATGCTTGTACCTCGTGCCTATATATACTTGAGGTCACGCACGGCTACCCGCTATCTCCAGGGTAAGGTCACTGGTCGCCTCCGCTAACACGCTCGCATACAATTTCCCAAATAGGTAAAAGGAGCCGAACTGGAGCTATAGCTCCATTTCTCGGGGTAATTAGAGTAGAGAAGACAGTTGCTCGATAAATAGCAAATTCACCATCTATTTGTGGCATGACTAGAGTCCAGGTTTTATCGTCCAGCTCTCAAATCTCACGCGAATGAGATTCTAACGAGCCCTGATACTGTCCCCAAGATCACCGATATGGCTTAGGGTTCTAGATAAGTACGGGGTACATGTTGCCCTGCGGAGATACCAGTGGTGGTTGAGAGGATTATTGTCTATATTGTTTGGATTTTTGTGCAGCATAATTGGAGTCAATAAATAGGATTAGTTTCAAAGGATATATAACATGTGAAATTTTGCTGTAAATGGCCCTGTATGCTTGTAAATCACCTTCGGCGCTTATATGCACCCGTCTTGTGGGCCCTCGAGGGGCTTCATGTCAATGGCCAAGTGACCCGACTTGCCGTAGCATAATCTGCTCCAAATCTGGCCAGTTTTTCAAGGGCATACACCAACGTACACAATGATCAAGTAGTGTGTAGCCTAAATGTCTAGCTAGAACAAGTGTCCTAAGATCTAGCTGATAGCATGGTCTAGACTAGTGCATTAGTCGAATTGTAAATTTGGGTGATTTATGTACATAAATTCATTTTGTGCTTTTAGCAAGCCATGAATCTCCTAAAGGTTTAGCATCCGTTGCCAGAACTTTGAAAACAGCGTCTCTCTCTAATAACTTGGCAGCTGCTGTCCAATGGATCGTTTCACCCTGGGCCTTTGGATCATCAATGAGATCCACGTCCACATTCACATCACTAAGAGTTACGTTCCGGCCATCACGGAGAGAGTCTGTTAGTTGAATTATTCCAGAGAAAAGGATTTTGTTGACATCCTTATTGTATCTTTCTTTCTGGTAGTATAAGACTGCCGTAGCACCAACCAGGTCCCTTTGCATGATGAATGTCTGCAGAATAGACTCCAACATATTCAGGCTCAACTTGAAGTTATCACATTCGATCATTCTTTCAAAAGCTTCACGGGCATTGGGTACCCCTGAATGGCGTAATGAGGACCAGATCAGTCTCCAGCTCTTATGATCTAGGCCAAGATCAAGTAACCCAAATGACGTGGGGTTTCCATTTTTGAGAAGCTCGTGAGCGAGTTCAGGTGTCAGATCGCAATTGATGGATTCAACGTAACTTGGAATCAAATCCTTGGAGTGCTTTGACAAGTATCGGATGAAAACAACGGCCAACTCGGGGATATCATACAATTCATTCATGTGTTGCGCCAAATCAAATTCACCATTTTTGAGCAATACCATAGCAAGTCTCGATAGACCCTTAGCGTCAGCAGGAATCTGTTTTTCTGCCATGGTATCAAGAATTGTCTGGGCTTCTTTTGGATCACCTAGTCGGACCAGTGATGCAATCCAAGCAAAATAGAGACTGGGTGAACTCACGGCTTCTGGGCTCTGCTCAATAAGCTCAGTGACAAAATTGTTCATGGATGGCTCGGTTTTGCGTTGTCCATAGCGGATGGTGGCACAAAGTTTCTGAAGAACTGCCTCAGCATCACTATAAGAGGAGCCAGCTTTGAGCACCTGGGCGGCCAAATCCCAATTGTAGGACGCTATCAAGTGACCAAGAGCAACCCCTAGCTCTTTGGCAGTCATTGTGGTTTTCCGGTTCAGAGCGTCATCAATGCTCTCAATAATTTCTTGTGACTCTTCTATCACACCATGGTTAGAGATGCTCTTAACAAGCTCGTTAGTCCAAAATTTGAGTCTTTCACTAGTATGGTCACGTCTTGAGTATGCTTGAATTAGTTGTACAATTAAACGTGGAGGAACATAGCCATTTTTGAGCATTTCTTGGGCAATACGCTCAGCGTAACTATTTAGTCCAGCATCAAGGTAATAAAGAGCACCGATTTCGCTCCAATAAATAGATCCACTAACTTCAGGTCGATCTTTCCGGCTGTTCCAGTACTTCAAAGCAAGAAAAACCCGGCTTTTTCTGACTAGGCTGTCCAAGTACTCGACTTCATTTACAGGATCAAACCGTATAGTCTTGAGCCTGTAAAGATATGTGCCAACAAAATAAATGATTTTATCTCTCTCATCTTGGTTAGGAATTCTTTTGGCGACTTCAAATAAGCGAGCGAATAGATCAACATGTTTCTCCTTTTTGTTTTTAGCCAGCTCTCTTGCACTTTGCCAAAAGACCATGTCAAAATCAGCCATTGATTGTGCATTATCAAGTCTAGCATATATATCAGCAACTAGATCAGATTTCTGCTCGTCAGAATCATATTCAGACTTCTGCAATTGCTGGCTGATTTCATTTTCACGTGTCGAGAGTACATTCTGCAAATATGTGCGATCTTCTGGCGAAAGGGAACTTAGTTGGTCACGTATGGCACCGACACTAAGCTCAGGGATAGTTTTAGGGGCTGTGGTCTTGAATGAGGTGTTCCGACCTCTCAAGGTTCGATAGAATCGGACCAAGCCCTTCATGAACAAAAAAGTATAAGTTCAGAGAACTGAGTAATTATCACTGTTTTGGGTATAAAAAGTTAAGGTAACCTCCGACACGGGGAATCGAACCCCGATTTGCCCGGTGAAAGCGGACCGTCCTAGCCGTTAGACCATATCGGAAAATGGTTTTGGTACTACCTCGAAAAATTAACTCCGACACGGGGAATCGAACCCCGATTTGCCCGGTGAAAGCGGACCGTCCTAGCCGTTAGACCATATCGGATTAACTTGTAAAATTTTGGCTCAGAGCATTGATGATGTCAGGTAGGAATTTGTGAAAAATAAGCGTTCTGGGTTCGACCCCTTAGTACATTATCTTGAATATCAATTCCAGAACAGAACCGTTACTTTATGCTTTAACTTGATATTTTATGTTGTTTTTTTTTAGCTGACGGCACACCTGTAACCACAGTGACAAATTTAAGTGTTATCACAATGGCTATCAAAATATGCAAATATGAATGAATGAATTATCTACTTATCCTCCGGTAGATCAGCCCAAAATGAGCAACTACTGAGAGCGGAGCGTCTAAAACAAAGCTAGGTTCAGTGTCCGACTAAATCGGAGAGCAGGGGACAAGGATTAGGCGGAGGGGTGAGGTGGTGGCACAATTCTGTCAGGAAAGAAGGACGGGTCCAGCAATCAAGGGCGAGAGGGAAAACAATTAAGCGACCTTAGTCGCAAAACACCAAAAACCACACGCCAGCGAGCTCTAGAAGCACTAGAGCATCACCAATCTCACCGTAAGCCAGTAGGCCAAGTGCCCTGGTTATCAACATCAGGTGCTACCAAGACATTTTCTTCATATATGTACTTAACAAGTGTATCACAGCAAATAGTGATATTACTTGGAGCACTGAAGAGATAGGTTGCCTTGGAATCATAACTTTTTGCTAAAATGCAGATTTCATGCAGAGTTGGCACTCCCCTTGCCCATGAATGTGCGTGCAGCAGCTCTGTGAAAGCGTTCCTGTGTTCTTAATATATTGGTCAAAATACAGCTAACTTACTCTTTGTGTTCGAATTGTATCAATACTTTTTAACACTCTTCTTCCGATTATTACTTCGTGGTTGTGACAGCAACAGAGGTATCCACTTCCTGCACTACTTGATTAACATTCGTAACTCTACTCATGACCAAAATTTTAGCAATTAACTATGCTGTTCAAGAATAAATAAGTTATAGAAAAATACAGTATGATTAGTGAACGAAGAAGGACTGAATTCAAAGTACAGATCTCTTATTCGTCTAGTTGAAGTGACAGTATTCTCACACTACCTTGTTAGCCTGCTTTATTGATCAGCGTACTCAATATCAGCATTTTCCTGTGACCATTCGACCCAATTTTTCAGGAAGCCTGTAATTCCAATTGTCTCGCTGTCACCGACGATACACAGTTGTCGTTTCGGGCGCGTTATAGCTACATTGATTCGTCTCATATCAGAAACAAAACCAACATCCCCAGCATCGTTACTGCGTACCAATGACATTACAATCACCTCTTTCTCCCTTCCCTGGAAGCCATCCACAGTGGATACTTCGATATCGGGTATCAGTTGACGCAGAAGACCAACTTGAGCGCTATAAGGTGATATGACGCCAATATCTGTGCTTTGGACACCTGATCCAAGCAGTCGTTGAACGTATTCGACAACTTTACCTGCCTCGGCCTCGTTCTTGGTAGACAACGAATCTTCATCCTTTTGTTCTGGGAACAGACCGCCCATGGTATCAATCCAAACAACTGGTGATTCCGTAGTATCATTGTTTTCTACTCCATCAAGATCGAACAATCGCCTGCCCGCAACTGTACTATCCGCAGTAAGCTCACCAGCATAAATTTCATTGGATGGAAACTCCATAATTTCCTGAGACATTCTATATTGGACCGAAATCAAATGCTTTACAGAAGGACCATGCGACTCAACTAAGATATCAAACAGTGTCTTCTCCAAAATGTCCCTTGTTTCTGTATTTTTATCCTTGATAGTGGGGGGAAGTTGCTTGTTGTCACCAGCAATCACAAGTCTGGCAGCACGAGGCTCAATCACCACCGGGATCCAACATTGAGGGACCAAAGCCTGAGAGACCTCATCAATAATTATTGTGTCAAATAGGCTCTTTGCACCAAGGAATGATACTGCTTGGCCTAGATATTTTGAGCCAGCAGTGTGGAGCGTGGCAACCACAACACGGGCCGATAGCAGTAAATTGCGAATTACAGCATCTTCACGTTGTCTATAATCTTTCCGTAGATCTTTCAAACTAGCCCACAGTGCTCTGCGTTCCGAGTAATTTCTCGTACTTTTAGCTTTGCGCACAGTTTGATCTATCTCCTGCTGGAGTTCTCTGATAACCTGCCCTTCATTGCTGGACTTGGATACAAGATCTAAAGAATGCTTCAAAACCGAGTCCAATAGTCTTGCTGGATGACCTAGTCTGACGAGCTGATTTCCCTTGATATGTGGAGACAGCCGTTCAACAATATTGTCAACCGAGATGTTGGATGGACCGCAGATGAGAATTCGTTCACCCTTAGCTACTAACTGGCGAGCGACTTCAATCAAGGTACTTGTCTTTCCTGTGCCAGGGGGACCATGTATGACGGAAACTTCACTCCCGACAGCATACTTAACTGCTGTGATCTGAGTGGTGTTCAGGCTGGGATCAAGCATCTCTATGTCTGCTTCTTTGATGGTCAGGCTCAAATCCTTTTCTCCGCGGGCAATCTGAGCCAGTTTTGTATCAAGTTGATCAAATTTATCGAGTGCCCAGTACATGCGATTATAAGTAGCAACATTTACAAGTTTAACCAGCCATAACCGACCAGACAAATCTGCTTCCTCGTTATCGGTGGTTACACTGATCAACTCTGAGGTAGACTTTATCACGACGGCCTCAATTGATGTGTTTTCCTTTTCGTTTTTCGGTTTTGAGGACCCTGATTTCGGCTGCTGCTCTACCTTTACTAGGTCACCGACCTTGAGTACGGGTTCGAAATATGTCTGCCCAACTGACTTGTCAGATACAAACTCATAGATAGTGCGACCACCTAAACCAGTTAGGGTGTTTTGAACAATTAAATTGCGTACAGCAAGTCCTTTGTTTTCTAGAACCTTAGGAGGATACTGTTTGAGCAGATCAGCAAGTTCGGCATTATCAGCAACTTGCTCAGCTTTCAAAGCAGTTTTGAATTTATTCATAAGATATAGTACAAAAATAACAATGCACTTTCAACTAAAAACCTAAGCAATATCAAAATCTGTTCTTGTCAATGCGAGCGTTTCAGATGTGTCTTGGAGAAGGGCGTGGGAACAGGACGCTACCCCATTATTTATAAGCTTAGCTGGAGGGTGCGCTTTTTTCACTTGAACGTGCACTGGTAGGACCCAACTTGGTGGACTGCTGGTCGATTCAATTGTCAAACGTTGATCAAACTGCAGAGGAATAGCTGAGCTATCTATCTCCATAGCCGTGCAAGCAATAATGAGCGAGAAAGAGCAGATTGTACAGCTCCAGCAAGAGCTCCGGAAAGTGAGAGCTTTGTTACCAGAGCTTCTCCAAAGATTGTCGACTATCGACGAAAAGCAAAACGGCCGGACCGTTTTCTACGACATTGCCAGAGGTGTTGGCGACTGGTACATCGAGAGCGAGAAGTTTCTCAAGAAGTTTGAGGAACTGAAGCCTGTCATGGACCGCCTGCGTGGAGCCAATATCAACACTGTCGAGCCTCTTGAGGTTCCTGACGTCATTAAAAACGACATTCCTACTGAGAACGATTTCCTCGAGCCCGATAAGTTTGACTATGAACTTGGCGGACTAGATGGGTTTACTCAGAACTTCATGGACTTGACTTGATGCATGCTCATGAAATAATGTATTTATTACCACACATATATTGAAATTCAATTACATTTATTATTATTAAACTGTGCTGGATAGGTTTCAGAGTTCATTGACTAGGGAAGAGAGCCTTGTCTCAGGGCGCTTATGCAGGTATTGCAGCTTGCATGCTCATATACTCACCAGTTCACCACTGGACACGACTTTTTAATGTAAATTCATTTCATAGCACATCAAATATAACACGTACAAAATTTCATACCTGTACTTGCTTGTAGACTGCTGGAAACACACGCCAAGGCCGCCTTATCTGTTATCTCATCTAAGCCGATTTTGACCCGGGTTGGTTTCCTCTGTTGATACAAGCGCACCCCTCTTTCCTTTATACAAGCGCCAGATCAAACCAACCATGGTCGTAGCTATTCTGAAGACAGACACCCCCAACGATCAGGTCAAGGCCGAGAAGGGTGATTATGGCAATATTTTTACAACTTTACTCCGCAATGCTGGTTACGCGGGTGACATCGAGGCCTATGATGTGATTAACGGTCATTATCCGAACTTGGACGAATTGAAGTCCACTGATGCCTTGCTTATCACTGGCTCTAGACATAATGCCTGGGAAGATGTGCCATGGATCAATGAGTTAGTGCAGTTTATTCAAAAGGCCTATGGTAAGCTTCCCGTTGTGGGAATCTGCTTTGGACACCAGATTGTTGGCCGTTCTCTTGGTGCTGATGTTGGAAGAACCACGCAATGGGAAACAGGAAGCAGTCAAATTGAACTTACAGATCTTGGTCGCCAAATTATTGGCGGACTCGACGAAAGCCCTGCCATTATGCAAATGCATCTTGATGAAGTTCGTGAACTTCCCAAAGGAACAGAGCTGCTGGCCTTCAACAAGCAGACTGCTATCCAGGGATTTTACAAGAAACACACTGCATTTTGTTTGCAAGGCCACCCCGAGTTTGATGACTTTGTGATCACCGCCATTGCTCACAATAGATTTGAGGGTGAGCTCCAAAAGGACACCATCGCTAGGGCTCATGGAAAGAATGATGGACCTATCATTGCCAAGAGCATCGTTAAATTCATCAATGGTGAGCTTTAGTAGATGAAAATTCGATTAAATATTTCAATATTCTTAAAAAAAAGGTTGTACAATAAACTTGTAAAAAAGCAAAAAAGAATGGTCCCTAGCGGGATCGAACCGCTGATCTTCGCGTAACAGTCCTACAAGAGGTGATTATTAGCACGACGCCTTAACCAACTGGGCCAAGGGACCAATTTGATGAAAACTTTTGTCAAAATTTTGGGTAGTTCAAAAGCAAAGTTTAAAAAATGAAAGAAAAAGGCCTTTTCCGTGGGGTTACGGCCCTTCTAACCACTTTAAACAGGCTTAATTCACTGCGAAATGACTGGGAAAGCTGTTTCTTGCGAAAATATCGCCGCATCCATGATTTATATACTTGAATGCCGTTAAGCGTTGATATCCACAGAGCAGTTCGTTTGGTTGAATCAGAATCAATCAATTGAATCAGATGATTCTAAACGAGTATTTATTCAATTTTAGGACACAGATAATCCAAATATTAGTTGTTCAGAACTCAATCACCTTGCGTCATTTGTACCGCCATAGAACAACCTCCCAAGACCAAATGCCCAGTGTATCCTTCAGATAGACTGGCCAAGACTAGGCATACAGGCATACAGTCAATCTAGAGTAAAAAGCACATATAAATTAACAAAACAAACACGATGGTTTGTATACTGTAAACAATTATATCGTTGAACGTCGAAGCACCGCTGAAAGCAGACTCAGCACATGTGATCGCTGACCAACTGGACATGAAACTGGCAGATATCCCCACATAATGTCCATTGCCCGGGCAGCAGTAACCCAATCAACAATCGTAGGGGGTTGAGAATGCCTAATTGGGCTGATGGATGATTGTTGCATTCCAGAAACAGTTGGTGATAAGAGAACCAGTCCATCGATGCTAACAGAGTTGTGTTGATCTACGTCGATACAAGCCTAGACACATATGTAACCGAACAAAGCAATGGGCTGAGAGTCGGTTGGCCCACGGGAAGCATTGTTGTTCGTCAGCTCCAACGCCAATGCCCCAATGGGGGTGCCAACCTTGGCGATCCTGTTTGGGAGTTGGCCACCAACCCAACTGAACCACCCACCTGGTGCCCACCTGGCTGGTGTTGCCCCCAATCCTCCACCGTTCCCCTCTTAATTGTCGTTTTGGGTTTTCCACCGAGGATGGCTTAATTGCATGTGCCAAGTGCTGCGAGCTGATGCGGTCTTCTGCACGTGATAGTTGAGAACATGCGTTGGAACAATCAATGTGCTAGAAAGGCATGGGAGACAATGTTGCCTTGAGGTAATATATATTTCATACCCATGATATGTTCCCACTCGCAATGCAGGCAAAATGTTATAGATCTTCCCAACTGCAGTACCTCTCGTATCGGGTGTCGAACCCTATTAATAGGCTGCTCCCCCTCAGTCAACCCACCTGTCAAGCATTGAAGGCCGTATGATCACTAGTGGCTAGTATAATTAAAACCAAGTAACAAAATATTTACGCAGGCACACCATTCCGAATCGATCTCGTGTTGCCTTGGATTTAGCGAGACTTGCTGCTTGCAAGGATGTTGACCTGGTTGCCCGGAATACCAACCTTGCAGATCAACGTGGACGACTGTTGGGCAACGATAAGGCGTGGTCGGCTATAGTGAAGCCCACTGTGCCCGACGGAAAGAACACCCGTAAGCCATTATATACAAGTGCTTATTTACTCCAGTTGTAAAGAAATTAGCCCAAAATGCCCGCAAGCAATGTTATGCCGGGTTCGAGATATCTGCACAATTTACCCACATGTGATAGCCACATCGCGGGTGGAACAAGCTTCAACGGCTGGTGGGTCAGGTTGAGGAGAAGAGGGGGTTACCGAGGATACGAAAATTTTGAAATTGTTGACTAAATTCGAGGTACTTTTCGGCCTCCAAGCAGTGCTAAGGTGGGTCCAGCTATTGTTCATCTCAAAATATATCATTAATGGCCCAATTAATGGTAATTAGCGATCACATCTCTACCGCCAGATTATGTGGGGAGTGACTTAGTGTGCTCTGCAACCTTGTTGGAACATCGCTGCCACTATTTTGACTAAGTTCGGGGACAATCGTCCGAGCGGTAGTCAATGGGCAGCACTGGCCAACCGCAAGATTGCCATTTGTTGACTGCTGATTCGGGGTCCTCGGACCTAGAAACACACCCCGCGAGTCATAATTTCAACCGACAATATCCAGAGTATCGCTAACAAACCCGATTAATCCTGCCCGTGCGCTTTCCGGGTCACATGACCGCTAGCTCAAAAACTTCTTGTCTTGTTGGGGCCGTTTTATGCAGTAATATGCAGTGGGGCCCCAAAGCTACATCACAGGACATCAGATCATATATAACTGGGACCCGAGGCGTTGGGTCAGATCTCTTTCTCGATCATCTACCAACCCGAGAAAAACACCCATTTTTGCTGGTATCGCGAAGTTCTGCATAGCTTTCCACCACTAGCTGCGCATAGTCGATAACTTCCCGGGACTTTTGTTAGAAATCCTCTGGGATTCACCACCATAAAAAACCAGTAACGAACACGAGTGTCGGTGTCTTTGTTCCTCAAGACACTTGAACACTGGTTGAGTATCGAAAACGGGTGCCTTAACTAGTAGATCTACTGGGGGTTTGCCAGGCAGTATGGCGGCCCTCACCTTCACAGATACCCCCCGGTCGCCTCTTTCGAAAATGAGTCCCGAAACATTTGTGCCGTTCGAGGCGTTTGAGGCACTGGCCAACCCATCCCTCAAACGCTGCCGCCTTTTACTCACGACATTGGTGTTGTTGGGTTCACGGCTGGTGCCTGAGTTGGAGGGCCCACGCGATGCGCTTATTCTGGCTCTCCCGCCGCGTCAACGCATTGTCACATTATTGGCAGCTGCGATTCTTGAGGATTCGCACCTGTTCTCGCAGATTCCCGGCGAGGCCCTGTTTGCCGGAGTTACCGAGGGCCGCTGGATCAACATTCGCAAGAGCACGTTCGAGGACAAGCACAGAATGCTCCTCATTCTCAAGGCAGTCGACCCCCAAGGCGCCTTCTGGTCTGACATTGTTGATTGCAGCGAGGCTAGCTGGATCGAGTCTGGCGATTGCGAGGCCCTCGTCCGCCAAGTTCTTCGGGAACTAAACATTGAGTTCAACCTCTCCACCCATTTCATTGACATTGATGCTGCTCAACTTGTGGAATCTCTGGCCCAGTGCGCCCTTTTGGCGGCAGCACCTCTGGAGCAGACCCAAGTTGACAAGCTTTACGAAACATTATTCACAGAATCCACTCTTAACGCTGTACGCCAGGCCCTGAGAGTTATGGCTGAGCAAGGCGGCCCGCAGTGCAACGACTCGCTCATTCAAAACCAAGACCTCATGGCCGGTGTTAAACTCTTGCTCATGTCTGTTTCTGTATTCCTAGGTGCAGGACTGGTAATTGGCCACACGATGACTGGTCGTGTCATGGCCTGACGAGTGCTAACGACTACTATTTATTCACCCATTTAACGTAGCATTCGCAATGTATATTTTAAGTATAATGATATCCCATTGAATTAGATCGCTCTAGCAGCTCTCCAGGAATCTCATCCTCCGCCTTTCAATTTCGTGTGCACCCTAACCCAGAACAGTAAGCGATTGTTTACAAGTTCCAAAACCAACCGGATGTGGCTCCAACAGTTGAATTCTCCAAAAAATGAGTGCTGAATATGAGCCTCTACAGGTCATTGGCCACGGATCATTTGGCCAGATCCGCAAGGTTCGGAGAATTAGAGACGGAGAGGTGTTTGTTCGCAAAGAAGTCTCCTACAGATCAATGAATCCCAAGGAACGTACTCAATTAATTGCCGAGTTCCGTATCCTGAAAAGTCTTGACCATCCTAATATTGTCAAGTATTTGCATCATGAGCATGTACCTGAAACCCATGAGGTTCATTTATATATGGAATACTGTTCTGGAGGTGACCTGTCCTCGTTAATTTCAAAGTATGCCGCTACCCAAACGTATGCACCCGAGAGTCTGATCTGGGGCGTCATGGTTCAATTGCTTCAAGCACTATACCGTTGCCATTACAATCAGGTCCCTCCTCCTACTGTACTGGGGCGAACCGGGGACGAAGAAGTCCCTCTGCCCCAGTCGTTTATTTTGCACAGAGATATCAAGCCCGAGAATATCTTTCTCGATACTGGCGAAAATATCAAACTTGGTGATTTCGGCTTGGCCAAGCTTCTGGATGGCGATAATCCATTGGCTCATACATATGTCGGCACACCATATTATATGAGTCCGGAGGTGCTGTTAGCCCAGCCATCGACCCCAGCCTCGGATATCTGGTCTTTGGGATGCGTGATTTATGAGCTTTGTGCGCTCCACCCTCCTTTCCAGGCCAAGTCACACTTGCAATTGTCTGATAAAATCAGAGAGGGCTTATTCCCCCCTATCCCCGAGGTCTATTCATCAGCCCTGGCTGGAACCATTACCGCTTGTCTTAGCGTGAACCCTGCCCAACGGCCTACAACTGCTACTCTTCTCAGTTTGGAGGTGGTCAAGGTTCATAGAAAAGAGCGGGAACTTGTACAAAGAGAACGTCTTCTTGCTCTCAAGCAACAAAGACTTGATCTCAAAGAGGAGTCATACCGGGAACGGGTTGAACAACAGGTCTATAATCGTCTCGAGGAAGAGCTGGAACCTTTGATTGAAGAGGAGGTCAAGCGCAGAATCGAGGAACGTTTAAGACAGCATCAAGCATCTCCACGTCTTGTGAGAGGACCCCGGTCCATTCAAGAGAACATTCTGAATCCCTTACGGAGCAGCACCTTAGACAGGCCGCCCCTTGACGACATGTCGAACGTTCGCTTTCAAAAGAGAGTTCAGTAGAGCGTAATATTTATCTAAACAGACACTAAACGGCAAATATCACTTAATATCTATGCAACAAGCATCTTGTAGACCTCCTGGTACTTTTGGACAGTCTTGTCGGCAATATCTTGAGGAATAGCAACACCTTCTTTGCCCTTGAGGCCGTTGGAAGTCAACCAGTCACGCACAAACTGCTTGTCAAAAGAATCCTGGCCACTGCCAACAGTGTAGGTAGCCTTGGGCCAGAAACGGGACGAATCAGGGGTCAAAACCTCATCCACGAGAACAATATTACCCTCCTTGTCACGGCCAAACTCAAACTTGGTATCAGCAATGATGATACCTCTGCTCAGAGCGTAATCGTGGGCCTTCTTGTAAAGCTTAAGGGCAATTTCTTCCACACGCTTGGCAACATCAGCACCGACGATCTTAGCAGCCTGCTCGGGGGAGATGTTCTCATCGTGCTCGCCTTGCTCGGCCTTGGTAGAAGGTGTGTAAAGAGGCTCAGGGAAAGCCTCACTCTCCTTGAGACCAGCAGGAACAGCAATTCCGTGCACAGTTCCCTTCTTCTGGTACTCACTCCAGGCAGAACCGGTGATGTAACCGCGAACAATGACCTCCAAAGGCAAGATCTCGTATTTGTTGACTACCAACGAGCGATCCTTGAGCTCTTCGGCAAGCTCGGAGTCCTCACGAACATCAGCAGGCAAAGCAGCAAGAACATCACCGTTATCAGCAAGGTGGTTGGGCACAATGTCCTTGAGATAGTCAAACCAGAAGCGGCTGAGAGCTGTGAGCACCTTGCCCTTTCCAGCGATGCCATTCGACAGAATAACATCATAGGCACTGATTCTATCACTGGCTACAAACAGAAGCTTGTCCTCAGGAAGAGCATAAAGCTCACGGACCTTTCCTCTGGCAACCAGAGGCAGCTTACCTTTGAGATCAGACTGATTCATGATGGAGGGTGAGTCATGTGCGTGATTGGTATAAATTACGGGGTGGATAGAATGTCAGAGGAAGACGAGCTACGGTTCATAAACCAAGTGAAAAATTGATACAGCTTTGATAATTACAATTCAATTGATTTTCAGCAGAGAGAGTGCTAGGAAAACACTTTCTGGCATTCGAAAGTTCGGGAAGCTGGTGTATTGG
Source organism: Wickerhamiella hasegawae (assembly GCA_030572535.1). Classification (NCBI taxonomy): domain Eukaryota; kingdom Fungi; phylum Ascomycota; class Dipodascomycetes; order Dipodascales; family Trichomonascaceae; genus Wickerhamiella; species Wickerhamiella hasegawae. The sequence continues at coordinate 67,549 of JAJLZZ010000006.1, forward strand.
GTAGCAGATAGAAAAACTGGAAGTATGGAGATTGTGGTACTATCGTACTGGAAGCAGATGAAAACAAGCCATTTAAATACTATTCCCAAATTAATTTCTGGTAAATGCCATTTGAACAAGTTTTCAAGCTATTTGTTTGGCCTCCTGCAAAAGAATATATCATGCATATCAAGGTGAAAAATTTCACATCATGCAAAGATAAATAGATCTGACTGCAGAAAATGAAATGATGAATCCATAAAGCGAGAAAATAGTCCAAAAAACGCAAAGTTTCAATAATTTTCACGAAAATGTGTGGGTATGTATGATTTCTCGAGAAGGTATACATCGAAGATCCGATATAGTCTAGTGGCTAGGACATCACGCTCTCACCGTGAAGGCCAGGGTTCAATTCCCTGTATCGGAGTTTATTTTTTTTTCTGAATCGTATACGCATGCCTATGCTCTCGTGCGCCTTGCACACGAAGGTTTCCATCAATCCGATATAGTCTAGTGGCTAGGACATCACGCTCTCACCGTGAAGGCCAGGGTTCAATTCCCTGTATCGGAGTATCTTTTTATATTTTTGCATTTTTACTATCATCAAAGGTTTATTTGGTGCTTGAGCTATCATAATTGTATTTTTTGGACCGGAACGCTGTGGTGTTGGGTGGGTGCGGGAGAACAGATTTTCACTTGAACAACAGTCTAGGTAGCAAGGTGCTATACCAGTATATTACGATATAATCACAATCAAATATCTATTTTCGTGGAGTGGTTATCGATATGATTTGGTTTAATCTATTGACAATGAACCATGCGGGAGGATACAGGATGTGGTTGTCGAACAGTGGATCATTCAGACATATATTTAATAAATAGATACCAAAACGTCATTTTGAACGTAGCGAGCAACTCGCTCAAGCAGCTTGCTCGGGCTCAATGGAGAAGGAGGTACCACAGCCACAGGATGACGAGGTGTGGGGAGAGACGATCTTGAACTGCGATCCAATCAACTCTGTAGCATAATCAATACTCGAGTCACGAAGAATTTGCAATGAGTTGTGATCAACAGCCACAAAAGCACCATCACGCTCAAAGATGCTATCTTTTGGTGTCAGCTCGTCCTTGTTCTTCAGGTCAAAAATGTACTGGAATCCATGGCAGCCACCACTTTCCACATGGATCTTGAGCACAAGATCAGGACGCTTATCGGCCTCCATCAGAGTATGAAGCTTTTCAACAGCACTGGGTGTGATATCAATGCCGAGCACCTTGCCACTCAGACCCTTGGCAGGGTTGGTTACCTTGACCGGGGAAGTTCCCGAGGCATTAGTGGCATTGGTAGCACTGGCTGCCTGGGGCTCATTCGCCTGTGCGGTCGAATAGGCCCTTAATCCGCAATTGCTATACATATTCAGTAAAGGTGATTTGCGAAGAGCCAATTGGATGGACCTTGACGATCTTGGTGAAGCTTGCATAGTGCTATGAATGCATCTCCTGCTGGGAGACATCAGCTTGCCAGCCACTTTTGGGATTGTGTTCTTGATTTGCAGCATATTTTTTGCGATCTTTATAACACCCTATCAATGGTCGAAAGATGGAACAAAAGATTGAATCGAATAATCGAGCATCCTCGCTCTTATTCATAAGCACGATCCCATTTGACTCACGTGATCCAAATATCCCCGGCCAGCACCAACGACATGTGCGTGCAGGACAAGAGGACTGTAGCATAAACAGGTGCAATTTGGCTGTGATTTAGTTGATCGGAAAACCCGGAATCACGGAATTTGTGATCCATAGCCACGTATCTGTGGTTTGTTAATTCTCCCGTAATCTTGCCCGTAGTACTGTTAGCCGAGGTAGACCTACAAATTGTAGCCGAAGCACCCCAAGTTTGGCATTCTTAGACCAGGCTCGCATATCAATTCTCATTCCTTGATCAACACCCCCAACACAAGTGTAGTTGGACGCCGTCTTAGTCGTATTTTCTCTGTCACGTTCGGCTAGTTGGACCCTCCCCCACACTCCCCTTCGCCGACCCTAGCCCCGGCGACCAAGTTGAAGTGGCTTCCCCACAGCCTAAACTGATATTCCTTAATACCAGACGGGCTGATTCCTGAAATGAGTGTGGCCGCGTACACAATTCGCTACATACTTTCTCCGCGTGAGTATGAAGCGTTGGCCAAGAGATGGCAGCTGGAAAGCAAGCTGGCGCCCAAGGATGTCCATCAAAGTGAGAAACACTCAAAGACTCCCCAGCTCCTGGTCCGCCAACATATCCGGTTATTTTTAGGCGTTTATGGTGCTGGAAAGACCTTCGCATTGCTTGCTAATTTGAGAATGAGCGGCGTTGGTGATCTGATTCCCGCGACCGAGGTCGCCAGCTCCGTTACCGCTGTCTCGGCCCTGTACCGCGGTGTCTATGTACTATTATCCCGGGCACTGGCTCTCAGATACAGTGGTGCTTCATTGGAGTCTGCAAAGAAAACCCTGGTTCCCGTTGCTGCTTCTGTAGTGGCTACCGCTGGCTTTTCTCTGTTCCCGGCCGAGTTCAGAGGATACATCGCCCTTTACACTGCATCTAAAGCAGCTGAATATATTTACAACTATCTTGATGATAAGGGATACTTGGCCTGGAAACCTAGAATCTTGGGCTCGTGGCTGTTGTTCCCATTGGCCATGTCCGAGCTGTTTTACACGCTCATCAACAACCCCGAGTGGTCGTCCCAGTCTGTCAAGACGTTGATGCTTCGTCTGCGTGGTTCATACGGCCCTGTCAAGCCAGAGTCGTACCCTGCAGACGCGCCATGGCCTTCTGATAACCAATGGCTGCGCTCCTTGAGCGAAATTGCTACCCTCAAGTTCCCCAAGTTCCGGTCTCACATTGTGTACCGGAACCAAAAGCCTTGGCCCGAGTCGCTCAAATACATTGAGCCTGTTCTGAGCCTTGCACACCCTGGTAACACAACTCTTACTGGTGCTGTGCTCCACCCCAATGAAGATAGTGAATGGCAACCCTTCATCGAGACCGTCCTGTCGGGCTACGCCATGAGCACAAAATGGCTTCTGCCTCTGTACTTTATTTTCGGTGTCTTGCGTAACAAGCGTACCCTTACATTTGGTGTACTTGCTACTGCCATTGCCAATGCTTTGCGTAGTGCTACCTTTATTTCCATGACTTCTGCTACCGCTTGGGCAGGTGTCGGACTGTCCCAGTCGCTTCTGGGAACCAAGGCACTCCCCAAGACTCGCTTCCGTATCATTGGTTTCATGAGTGGTTTGTGGGCATTCTTGGATCAGGTCAATGGCCGGACCCGCAATTTGTACGCCATGAGACTGGCGATCCTGTCTCAGTACAACTACATTGTCGCACAACGTGGTGGCCGGGCACTTGTGCCTAAGGGCGATCTTTTGCTTTTCGGTGCTGGCTTAGCCTCCATTTTTGTTATATTCAACAATGCCCCCGAGGCAATCTCGTCCCCCCGTCTGCGCCAGATCTTCAGCTGGATCCAAACCGGGGAATTCCACGATCCGGCCCCGTTGCCCGAGCCCAAAACAGCTTAGATTTATTTTAGCCAGTGCCACACAACAAATTTAGAAAGAACTCCGGATAATTCATAGAACCCCCCAATACCCCTCTACAGGGATGACAACCTGCAGGGATTCCGTGGCTCAGGGGTAGGGCTGCACGATCTCCAGCCTGGCTCAAACAACGATACTGGCATGAAATTATCGCTGGTATTTGTATTTGTGACTTTGTACAAAAGTTTTAGAACTTCCATGCATTTCGCCGTCGGTTCCCCGTACAAAGCACCGAGGATCATTGCTGAGCGTCGAGCAATCTCAGATCCAGCTACCAGGTAACAATGCACCGTGACTAAAAGTAGCGTGCCAAGACATCAGTTTTTCCAGGGTGTCAACATATATCCATGTTTGAGGGGCTTAATTGGCGATTTGCGTAGTGTAAAACTCGTAATGAAATAGCAACAAGAAATGCCGATTTTTATAGGCCTGCATGACTCTACAGATGCCCAAATATACTGGGGTGGAGTGGTGTTGACCTTCATTGTTCCAATTCAAGGGCAAGGTCTAGACTTATGCAAGTGCTTAGTGCATTGACGATCGCGGGGTCAGGAATCACATAAATAGCCATCCTTTGTCCCAATTGCGAATTGATCCACCCCTAGGTTTAACAAGTTCCTAATAATAATGTCTCCCGCTATTGGTCTCGGTGTTGTTGGTACTGGTATCTTTGCCACTGACTCCCATCTTCCTGCTCTCCAGGCTATTGATAACATCAAGCCTGTTGCTGCCACTAATCGTACCCGGTCCAAGGCTGAGGCCTACGCTGAGAAGGCTGGCATTGCCAAGGAGCATGTCTATGACAACATCGACGAGTTGCTCGCCGACCCCAATGTCGAGGCTGTTTCCATCCAGGTCCCTACTGATCAGAACCTGGTCAACATCAAGAAGGCTGTGGCTGCTGGTAAGGCTGTGGCCTTCGAGAAGCCCCTGGCCCCCAATCTCAAGGAGGCCCGTGAGGTCGTTCACGTCACTAGCCAGTCCAAGAAGCCTGTTATCATTCTGGAGAACTGGGTCTACCACAATGCCACCAAGAAGCTTCAGGAGTTGCTGCCCAAGATCGGCCGCCCTGTCTCTTTCAACTACCAGACCACTGGTCCCTTCGCAACCTCCAAGTACCAGGCTACCACCTGGCGTTTGAAGCCCACCCACGTCGGTGGTTACTTGAGTGATGGTGGTGTCCACGATCTGGCTTTCCTGACCGAGGTTCTCGGCACTGTGGAGAGCGTCTCCGCCCACTCCACCCAATTGCAGGAGGTCTCTGGTACTGATGACACTCTCTACTCTCTGCTGAACCTTAACAGCGGTGTTTTTGGTACCTTCACCTACGCCAAGGCTTTTGGTGCCACCCGTAAGGCCATTGTGTTCGAGATCTTCGGTACCGAGGGCTCCTTGCACTTGGACATCGAGGTTGGCAAGCCTAAGAGCCTCACTGTGACTCTCGGTAAGCCCAACACCGAGGCCACCAACGAGCACATTGTCATCCCCGACGATGAGATCAACGGTGTTGTCCCTGAGTTCCGCAACTTTGCCGAGGCTGTCCAGGCCAACGACTCGTCTCTGATCAAGGCCACTCCTGCCAAGGGCTTCCACCACTTTGCCATCATTGTTGCTGCCATTGAGTCTTCTGAGAAGAAGGGTGAAAAGGTTGTTGTCGAGAAACTCTAAGACAATTCAACAGTATATGTTAAAAACTAATAGGTAAACAGTATAAACGTAAAATGCCACCAACAAACACCACCACCAACAAACAAATCTACCGAAGGGTCATAGTTATCTATATACCAAACCTAAAATTATCCAAATTGATGAGTGCGTGCAACAAGGATTTATCGCTTTTAATAACCGGCGGCACCAGGGGCGTTAGCATCACCCTTGAGCGAGTCAACCAGCTCCTTGAAGCGGGTCTTGTCGGCAGGCTTGACACCCTCAATAGGCTTTGAAGCACCATCGATCAGGCGGGCAGCGTGGTCCCAGGTGGAGCCACCCAATGCCTCATCGCGGGCCTTGATGAAAGAGTCGGCCTCATCACGGGTGGACGACAGGCCCTTGTCCTTTTTGGAATTGTAGTTCTCATAAAAATCATCAATGGCCTTCTGAGCCTTTTCGCGTGTCTCAGCCTGCTTGGCAGCGCTGGCCTTATCTCTGCGTTCAATTTCAAGTTCGTTCTTGACCTTCCAGTCCTTGATAAACTGGGACTCGCCCAAATCAGGGGCGTCGTAGGCAGCCTCAGAAACAGGGGTGGCAGCCTCGCTGTACTCTGAAGTCACACCATTGGTGCCATTTGTAGCGGTCTCAGGCTCCTCAGCATCCAGTGCGGGGTAGTTGCTCTGGAATTCGGCCTCATCCACCGATGTATCCTCGGGCACTGCGCCTCCGAACTCAGCAGCGTCATCACCCAGCAGAGCCTTTTCACGACTGGCAAGGTCGCCATCCTGGGCAGTGCTGTCGCCAGTGAAATCCTCCAATTCAGGGTACTTCTCCATGATAACTTAAAGGATATATATCAAGTTAGATTGCAACACAGCCAAGCTGGTTTCTAAGTGCGATGACTAAGCAAATCTCACGGAGGACATGCTGGGGGAGATAAATATAATTCTTGCATCCAACACTTTGGTTGATCATTCTATCGTTTCAAAATGTCATTTAACTCGGCTAGTTTGCAGGCAAAACTGGCCACCGTCAATGAGACCCAGGAAAGTATTACAACCGTTTCACAATGGGTTATGTTCCATAAACGTCATGCAGAGACGTCGGCCACTGTTTGGGCCCAGAACTTGACTGAAGCACCCACAAATAGAAAACTCGGCCTTATATATGTTGCCAACGAAATTGTGCAGCAGGCCAAAATCAAGAAGAGAGACGGTTTTGTCGAGGCCTTTGGCCGGGTGCTGCCCCAGGCTATTGGCGATGCCTTTGCATCGGTTCCTCGTAACATCCAGGAGCGGATCACCAGAGTGATTGGCGTGTGGAAGGATCGGCTTATTTTCCCCCCTGAGGTCCAGGAGAAGATTGAGGGCCACGTTCCAAGCCGTGGGGCCACAGATTCATCATTCTTTTCAAGGGCTGCACCAAAAGCGGCTCCTGGCGATGGGTCTTCTAGCGTTCCTACTTCTGATGTGGGCGCTATTCCACCCGCTCTGAAAGAATTGACCACTGCCTGGGGCAATCTTCATTCTTCTCAGGAGCTGTGGGGAAGCAAAAAAGATGCTACTGATGCCAAATATCTATCTGTATTTAATGACCATGCACCTGCTCCTTTGGAGTACTTGCAAAAGGCTGAGAATTTGCAGCAATCCTTATCTTCCACAGTTACCGTCGTATCGGCCCTGGATCAACACTACACTGATGCTATTGCTGCTCTCGAGAAACTGCTGGAGACCACCCGTGCTCAGCAACAGACCCTGAAAAATGATCGGGCCAGCCTTGATGCCAAGGTTGAACATACTTCAGAAACTATCCGTGATCTTGTGAAAATGTTACATGGTGATGATGAACTTCCATCACCAGATATTGAGCCTCCTACCCCCGAGGCAGAGAGTGATGAGGCAGAGGAGTATGTGCCCGCTGTATATACGGCCAAAGACGCCGAATCAGGCTACGCTGCTGATCCTGAGAATGACGAAATTGGCTACGCTGAGGATAGTGAGGACGAAGATCAGGATGTCAAGAACGACCTCGAGCCTGAAGCTAAGAAACAAAAAGTCGAGCTCAATCCCGACCTGGCGTCTTTTTTGGCAAGTATGTCACAAAAGCAATAATGCTAGTGTTATATTGTAATTCGTAATACATAATATTAAATAAAACAGCATCGTCACAGATGACTCCAACTACAAACTAGATGCCAGGAAAATAGCTCCCGCTACACCACCAAGAGTAGCCAATGCGTAAAGGTTCAGGGGGGTACCATCCAAGTGTGACAGCGTCTTTTCAGGTTTAGTAGAGGGTGCAGACCGTGTAGCAACTGGTGATGATTCAGGCACGCTCGATAAGGACTCATCCTGACTCGCAAGTAAGCTATCTAAAACGCCCTCATCACCGCCGTCAACATCAACATCTTGGATGTTACCAAAGAAATCAGTGATACGCACAGAATTAAGAGGATCGGGGAAAAGGTCTGTACGGATACCAGGGTGTGATGCAATCTCCTTAGGGTCATATGAGTCGAACAGATCAGCCAAGGTGAGAGTAGAACTCTTATTGACTTGTTCCAAATAATTGAGGTTGAAAGAAGTAAAACGATCAATCAAAGACACACCCACCTCATGATCGGTGTCATTAGCATAAGAGGACTCTGCGAGTTTCGAAGAACCAACGGCAATGACGTTAGGACTGAAAAACTTGGAGTACATGGTATTCGCTTCACAAGTGTCAATCATAAACAAAATCTCATTATAACGCCGTTTCTCATACATTTGACCAAAGGCATCGGCAATATCCCAGGCACCAATTTCCTCCGAGTCTTGGAATTTCAGAAAGTCATCTCCACCGTGGCCAGTAAGATACACCAGGATGTTACTCCGGTCATCGGTATTAAGGCGTTTGCTACGTGGCATATCATCGTCCCAGCGGTCAGTCAACAGACGAATAAAGTTTTCAACGGTGACTTCATAACCACGGTAATCGATCTCGATATTGTTGCCATACAAGTCCAGCCCATGCTCGTGCATGTTGTAAACAGCACCAGGGAAGGGATTCCGAGCGTTGCAAGCGACATCGTCACTCAGCATCACAATAATTTGATCATCTGGAATACCAAGTCTCTTCACAGTGCGGTAGAACGAAAGTACGTTAGCCATATGTCTATAATTGAACCAAAACCGGCTGGTCGACACAAGGACTGCCCAGTTGTTCGTATGGCGTGATGTACGCGGACCAGACGTTTCATGGCTTTCTGTATCAATCAAAGCAACATTTTCACCACTATTCACTTCGCTATCAGCAAAAACTTGGGCCAAGAGGCCAACAATTGGTACCCACTGGAGTAGCTTCATGGTAACGGTGGAAGAAGGATTACTAACTGTTGGTATATAAGGTCCTTGGTTATAGTCGGCTAAGTGTCTTGATTGTGTCTTGATTCAATTGGGCCCATTTGTAAGGTTATGACTCTCCCACAAGGCCGGGGATCTGCGAATCCTAATGAACCTTTGATGGAGAGACGCTCGAGTGCCCCTGCTGTCCGCACGACATCTGAAGCCGTTCTCGAGGCGACCCAGATCCCAGAAGGAACTTCTAGTGTACCTGTTTCTGCTCTTCAATCAGCCAATGCTTCTATTCGTGAGGTGAAAAACGATGAAACATTACACAGAGCCGAATCAATTGCCGGGCCACAATCTGTTGTATCTGATTCGAATGCTGCGCAGGCCAATACATCAGCCCAGTTGACTGCGCCTACGGATCCGCCTGTGCTACTATCCAAATTCACGCTTTATGAGACAAAACAAAACTTTTACATTGTGGGATCGAATTCCCGCGAAACTCGTTTCCGTGTTCTGGTAATTGGACTTGGAAAGAATCTTACTTTCTCGGAGCCGCACAATGTATTGAGTCGGACACAAGTGATGCAGCTACTGGACAATCTTGAAAAACAAGCCCAATCTGAAGGTGATACCCTTACAAAAAGACAGACGGCTTGGGGTATTTTAGGCTGTATCAGGTTCACCGGTGTCTACCACCTGTGCTTGGTAACGAAATGCAGCCCTGTGGCTTTACTTGGTGGCCATTATATCTTTCATATTGATGAGACCAAACTAATCCCGATCACGCATTCATCACTTGCTCGTGAGCCGGATCGAGGTTCTGCTGAAGAGCGCTTGTTAGGTATTTTCCATACGCTGGAACTTTCCAAGACATTTTACTTCAGTCCCAGTTACGACATTACCCAGACGCTGCAGACCAACTTAATGCGGGAGAAGCTTCATGAGCGCAATTCCAGACAAGAAATCTATGTCTGGAACACACATCTCCTTCAGCCTGTACTGGAGCGATTCGAGGCGGCATCTGAATGGTGCCTGGCTATCATTCATGGCTTTATAGATCAAGCGAAAATCTCTGTGTTCGGAAGTTCTGTATTTGTTACTTTGATTGCGCGCAGATCGCATTACTTTGCAGGCGCACGCTATCTGAAGCGTGGTATCAACAGTGATGGTCATGTTGCAAATGAGGTCGAGACTGAGCAGATTGTCTCGAACCATCTAATCTCTTCATTCCACGATGGAAGATCTGGATTGTTCAGTTCTCCACGCTATACTTCGTATGTCCAGCATAGGGGATCGATCAGTCTCAAATGGTCTCAATTGACAAATTCGATGAGCCCTAAGCCTCCAATCCACCTTGATGGCGCTGATCCTTATTACTCTGCTGCAGCAATTCATTTTGACAATCTTATGGGGCGTTATGGAAATGTCAGAGTATTCAATCTTGTCAAGCAAAAAGAACGTCGTCCTCGCGAGTCAATTCTAGGCAAGGAGTTTGAACGTTGCATTGCATATCTGAACAAGTTCTTACCTGAGGAGCGTCAAATCCATTACACAGATTGGGATATGAGTAGGGCTTCCAAGGGAAAACCTAGTGAAGTTATCGAGTATCTTGAGACATATGCTGAGAATACCCTTGGGGAAACAAGCTTTTTCCACAACGGTGCAACTGTTGAGACCACCAAGTTACAAAAGGCTATTTGTCGTACTAATTGTATCGATTGTTTGGATCGGACCAATGCAGCACAGTCTGTGATTGCTAAAAAGGCTCTTGGTTACCAACTTCATGCTATTGGTATAATTGATTCTCCCTCTGTTGATTATGATACAGATGTTGTTGATCTTCTTACTGAAATGTGGCACGATCATGGTGATACTTTAGCTTTACAATATGGTGGTTCGAATCTCGTCAATACTGTAGAAGGATACCGCCGGATCAATCAATGGTCGTCACATTCTCGTGATCTTATCGAAAGTATTCGTCGCTTCTATAACAATTCGTTTATGGATGCACAGCGCCAGGATGCAATCAATTTGTTTCTTGGAAATTTCCAGTACAATGAGCAGAAAGGTGTCAATTTGTGGGACATGTCTACTGACTACTACTTGCACCACGATCAAGCATCCTTGCAGCCGCAACGAAGTTACCGGCAATGGTATACTCCATGGAACTTGGAAACAAATGAGCAACGTATAGAGGATGGTTCTTTTTTTCATGAAGTTGATGATGGCCACCTGGGGCCCATTCCTAGCTTTGACCTTCAGTTTGAACATCATTGGAACCGCCTATATAGGCCGCGACTGCTCACGACTCTGGCCAATCTTTTTGTCATGAGAATGAATTCAACAGAGCGATACCGTAATTCAAAAGACCAGTCACTGAGCCCATTTGAACTCCACAACAAAAAGCCTGATTTCCGTCAGTCTCCTGAGCCCGAAGAAGATGTGCACGATTCCCCACATATCAAGGAGCAGGTCACTAAGGAGTTACCAGAAGATACGTTTGTCATGTCTTTCTACGAAAAGTATTCGAAACTTGAGCCTTTTGACGTCGATGAGCAGCAATATGCGCATGGTTTCCAGGCCGACTCTGAGCCCGATGTTGATCGAGAGCAATACGAAGCAAAAGTTCATGACCATGACGATTTAATTGCAAATTATGGATTGAATTCCATCACTTCTCGTGCCAATGAGTTTGAATCTTTGTTAACTATTTATTAACCATATTTATCTCCATAATTCTTATCATTTCATGATCACAGTCACGTGATGACCACTCCATCCTGGTGATCTGGTCAGCGCCAGCTCTTAGAACTGACAGTTAGCCATGCCTCTCTCTTGGTATGTTGCAGGAATTCTATTCCTGTATTTTCTTTTATCTGTGCTGATGTATGCACTGAAGCCTAAGGAACCCACGCAAGAGGATCTTAACCGCCAAAGACATGCTATTGTCGTTGTTCTTGGCGATCTGGGCCACTCTCCCAGAATGAACTTCCATGCATTGAGTATTGCACGCTGTGGATGGAAAGTGACTCTTGTTGGTTACCAGGAATCTAAACTCATGAAAGAGGTTGAAGAGAATGATCAAATCAGCATCCGTCCCTTGCCGGTCATTGAACGTAAGGGCTCATTCCTGTTCTATGCGATCAAGCGGGTCATTCTTCAACATTGGCAATTGTTTCAAGCTCTTAACGCTTCTAAAGAAGTTGATGTTGTCATTGTTCAGAACCCTCCTTCTATCCCTACTCTTGGTGTTGCCAGATTTTTTACCCTGTTTGTCCGTCCTGGCACCAAGCTTATTATTGACTGGCACAACCTGGGATACACAATTTTGGCCATTAAAATCAAAAACTTCTGGGCTATCAGTCTATACCGTGCATATGAGATGATTTTTGGCCAGATTGCCTACGTTCAATTGGCAGTATCTGTCCGTCTTGGTATGGCCCTGCGTAACAACCTCCACATCAACCCCAAAAGAATTATTCCCTTATACGATAGACCTTGGAAATCTTATGTTGTTGATAAGGTTGAGGCTGCTAGACTCAGAAGTAAACTTACGATGATTGCTGACGCCCCCACACGCAAGCTTGTTATTACGTCTACCTCTTATACCCCTGATGAAGACCTGGGCCTGATGCTTGATGCCTTGGAGCTTTATGATAAGCATGAAATTGCCACGAAAAACCCCGTAAATGTTGTTGTCACAGGAAAGGGACCTATGAAAGAATGGTTCCTCGAGTCAGTCGCTTCTAGAGACTTCAAGAATATCAACGTATACACCCTGTGGTTGAGCTACGAAGAGTACCACCAGCTTCTTAGTGTTGCAGACCTTGGTGTCTCTCTGCACAGTTCAAGCTCCGGATGGGATCTCCCAATGAAGGTTGTGGATATGTTTGGAGCTGGTCTCCCTGTTCTTGCCCTCAAGTTCCCCGCCTTGGAGGAGCTGGTAAAACCTGAAAATGGCCTCACATTTACCGATGCTCAGGGCTTATTGGACTCTTTGGTCATTGCTTTCACTGATAAGAAGGTCTATGACAAGATCAAGGCCGGTGCTGTGGCAGAGGCTTCTAACACCTGGTTTGAGCAATGGAAGGTCAAATTGGGTCCCATTTTTGGCCATGGAATGTACACTGGTGAAGAAAGTAGTAGTGATAGCGACTAATGTACATAATTTAACCACTTTCGGTACTTGTGTATCATCTTTCTTAAACACCTGTCTCCACCATCGTCGCTTCCATCCTTCGTCATCATCACATATGGGGGTGGTCGTGATCCATTCAACGCCGGCGCTAACGAAGATTGGTGATATTCAGGACACTCTGGCCAATGTTCTTGCTGTTTCTTTGGGATCGTGGAGTTTGGAATTGAAGTTATACAGAGCAAACCCTGCCTCTTTTGCTCAAACAGACCAGGCAAGAGCTGTGACATATACCGTCACTTCTTCCGATGCTCCTAAGATTGTATGCCTCTATACCGGACAGGATGGCCAAGAAGGGCTAATGGCTGATGAAGAATTGGCACCTATTTTGAATTCAAAGCTACAGAGTTTGTGGATTGCTCGCCAAACATTCAAGGGTGACGGTGTCAGTTTGAAACTCGATGGTAGAACAATTCGCCTTGCTAATATATTTGTCCAAGGAAACTATAAAGGATTAATCGTACAGATTGAGAGTGAAGGTACACCAGAGGAAGTTCTTGCGTGGACCCGGGAGCTTGTATCCAAGCACGATATTCCAGGACAGGTCCCTGACCTGGTCGTCGAGTCACGACTGGATATTGGTCGCCAGTACCAACAGTTTAATAGATAAAACAGGGGCATATGCCAATGACATGCAAAAAAACCTAATTTATTTCAGCCAATCAATGGTACCACGAGGAAGCTTGCCAATGAGCCAAGCAGCAGTCCAACCGAGATGGTCATTCCAAGCAAACCACCGGCGGCTGCACGCTGTTCTTGGGGAACACAAGAGGGGGCATACGAAATACTGCTAGTCATAAGATGACCGCTTGTGACTCCGAATAAAAGCTGAGCAAGTAGATAGATAATATCATTCGCATGTACCCGGCTTAGAATGAGAAGGATAGGTACGAAGACAATACGCAGTACACCAATCTGGACAAGCAAGGAGCCCCGGTTGATTCTAAGGGCCTTAACTTCGTACAAAAACCGACCCGTAAGGTCACCTGTATTCCATGCTAGATGAGTGAGGGGTGCGAAGAACCGCAGAGGAATACGTCTCGATTCAACGGTGTTGGCCAATACAGGATAAGTCAAAGAAACGCCAAAGATGAGCAGAATTGCAATTGCAGGGAACTTGATATGTTCAAGAATTTCAATGATTTTGTTAATTGAAGGCAAAGCAGAGCCTTCTTCAAGCTGATTGCTATCAGACTCAGCAGCGTCGACATGGCTTTGAATCTCAGCCCCCCTGAAGAAAAAGAGTGACGCAGCTGCTAAAATCGAGCATGACAAAAACAGGCCGATTGCAGCCATAGGACTACTGGAATCAGAATCAGCACTTGTAGTATTTTTCGAACTGGCAGCCAGCACCAATGTGAGCATGGGGGGTACCACTCCAGCGACTGCTTGACCAATAAGCATAGCTCTGGACTCACTACCTCCAGGAATACGTTGAGTGATGGCAATTACACCATTCTGAACAGCCGAGCCTCCTGCGCTACCTAAAACATCAAAAATCAGAAGCAGAGTAAACCAGGCGACACCTTTGAGAGGCACCACGACAGAGATAGCCATGAGTACAAAAGAGATCAGAATGGCAATCTCACCATACTTGATACGTTTAGCATAAGAATTAGGTCTCATAGCAAAGAACGTACTAGTTATTAACAGCGTTAGCGTAGACGCTACCATCACAGCACTGGTATAGCTTCTCTGAAGGGAAGGGTAATTGTCTAATTTTGGTGCCACATACACAGAGGCCATCATAAGGCTACTCCATGGCCATAAGAATGATGCACCAATAACACTATATGTGAGCAGGCTCATTTTCCACCGGCAGTCACACGGAAAGAACTTCTGATAAGACAGGCTGCACCAAGGGGTAATCACTGTCAGCGGAAACGTGGTGGCCTGCAGATAAGGGCAATGGTAGTATGCACTGTTTCAAATAGGTTCCAGACATTTAAATAATGATTCGCTATATATGCCCACTGATTCGAAAGTTTCATGTTTGACTAAACGAATATTTCAACATTTTTATGTACATCTGAATACCATAGTAGCCACTTGCATTCGATGGTTTGACTAAGAGATCAATTTCGCGTAAATCGGTTACCTACCGCGCTAGCGCTAAGCGCGTTCACTCGAAGTTTAATTACAATTATAGACGATATATTTTTATGGCTGGGGAATGGCTTGTAATTTGCATGTATATATGACGATAATATGTGCTCAATTACTTCCACGTATCAACAATTTTCCACCTGTGGCTGCCCTATAAGAGTATAATAAACTGCCAGCCAACTCTGGATGGCTAAATTAATCAAAGAAATCCCAGGTCTAATTACAGACTGTGAAATGGATCAGGAAATCTCTTACAAACCTTTGTTACTGATATATGACATACTGCATTCGGCTCGTAATGGGTTTTGTCGTGAAGTTAGCTGCATGAGTTATTGCCCTTAAAAAGACCCCAATGCTAACCCACTAATTTATATGAGCAAGGATGAATCGACTTGTAACTTGTTCATAAAGTACTTAACACTATATAAGCTTCACTGATGTTTCAGCCACTTTTGTACTCGACAAGTATGAAACTGCCATACATATCACTTTACAATATCTTTGGCCAAGGACCATGTCTGAAATGTACAGATGCCACATATATTAGATCCAAGATGCATTAGTTTAGGCTTGTCACCACCATAATGCCTAAAGTAGCCTATTAAGCGGTATATGCATAGCCAAGTACCGACTCTCGCATGTACAACCTATTCACGGGTTAGGGTGCAGCAAGGGTGCCAACCTGGCCAACCTGGCCATCCAACTCCAGACACTGTCTTGCAAGCACTAGCACAGCTTCCAGCTACTTTTTTGTCTGGTCACTAAAAAGTCGCGTCACTTAGCTGAGTGGTTAATAGTTCTCATTTTGCTGATTGCTGTGACACGTTAATCTCTCTTGTTAATCTTTCTTGCTTAAACTCCCCCACCTGTCCAATAAATGTCTTCGGCCTCAGGTGTTAAGAAAGGTTCTACTGCTCCTCGTCAGAGAGTGAACAAGACTACTGCACTTGATGATGATAATGCTTTGAGCCCCTCCAAGACTTTGGGCGCTACCGTCTCCATTGACTCGGAAGAAGCTGATGGTTCCCTCATCAAGTCTTGGCTCACAGTAGAGGCTGTCCTGGCTCCCATTTTGTTCACAGCTCTCGCTGCCTTTGTGCGTCTGTGGAAAATTGGTGCTGCCGACCGTGTTATTTGGGATGAGGCTCACTTTGGTAAATTTGGTTCCTTCTACCTCAAGCACACCTACTACTTTGATGTCCACCCTCCTCTTGGAAAGATGCTCTGCGGTCTTTCTGGTTGGATTGCCGGCTACAATGGTACTTTTGGCTTCGAGAGTGGTGCCAAGTACCCCGAGTACCTCCAGTACGAGGTCATGCGCCAGTTCAATGCTGCTTTTAGCATCCTCTCTGTCCCTCTTGCCTATTTCACCGCCAAGGCTATGGATTTGAGCTTGCCTGCTGTGTGGCTTGTTTCTCTGATGGTTACTTTGGAGCTCTCGTTCGCAACATTGGCCCGTTTCATCTTGCTTGATTCAATGCTGATGCTGTTCACTGTCGCTACCTTCTTCTGCCTCGTTAAGTTCCACCGCTACCAACGCGAGCCTTTCACCTTCGGCTGGTACTTCTGGCTTGTTGCCACTGGTGCAAGCATTGGTTTGACTACTTCTGTCAAGATGGTTGGTCTTTTCGTTATGGCTGTTGTTGGTCTCTACACTATTGCCGATCTTTGGATCCGTTGGGGTGACAATAAGGGCTCCTACGTCCGCTACATTTACCACTTCCTTGTCCGCGCTGTCTCTCTCATTGTTGTTCCCGCTCTCATCTTCATGCTTGCTTTCAAGATCCATTTCTCTCTCCTTACCAAGAGTGGTGATGGTCTCGGCTCTATGTCTTCTCTGTTCCAGGCTAATATGGAGGATACTACTATCACTGGTGGTCCTCTTGATATTGCCTACGGTTCAAAGGTTTCCATCAAGAACCAGGGTCTTACTGGTGGACTCTTGCACTCCCACATCCAAACCTACCCCTCTGGTTCCAAGCAGCAGCAGGTTACCACTTATGTCCACGCTGATTCCAACAACGATTGGATTATCGAGTATCCCCGTTGGGAAGAGGCTTACAATGACAACCAGCCCATCCGTACCATTACTGATGGTGATGTTGTTCGTTTGTTCCACTACAACTCTGGTCGCAACCTTCACTCTCATGAGGTTCGTGCTCCTGTTCAGAAGGGCTCTTGGGAGGTTTCCTGCTACGGTAACACTACTGTCGGTGATGAGAAGGATAACTGGGTTGTTGAGATTGCTGAGACTTTGGGAAATGAGAACAAATCTTTGATTCACCCCTTGACTACTTCCTTCCGTTTGCGTCACGAACAGCTTGGCTGCTACCTCGCTGCCGAGGGCAACCAGCTCCCCGAGTGGGGTTTCCGTCAGGGTGAAGTTTCCTGCGTTAGTGGTTTGGCTAAACGTAACAAGAAGATTTGGTGGAACATTGACAGTCACGATAACCACCGTCTCCCCGAGCCTTTCAACCGTACCATGCCCAAGTCCAAGTTCCTGCGTGATTTCATTCAACTTAACTTCGCCCAGATGGCTTCTAACAATGCCTTGGTTCCTGACCAGGACAAGATTGATGATCTTGCCTCTGCTTGGTGGGAGTGGCCTATTGTCTACCGTGGTCTGCGTATGTGCAGCTGGGGTGCTAATGAGGAGCGCTACTACTTGTTCAGCTTGCCCTCCACCACCTGGCTTACCACCATCTCGATCCTTGTCTTTGTTGTGTTCACTGGTGTCTTGATCTTGCGCTGGCACCGTGGCATCATTGATCTGACCCCTGAACAAACCGAGAAGTTCGCCATTGCTGGTGTCTTGCCATTCCTCGGTTGGTTTTTGCACTACCTGCCGTTCATTATTATGTCTCGTGTGACATATTTCCACCATTACATGCCTGCGCTCTATTTCGCTATCTTTGTGCTGGCATATTTGGTAGACCTGTCGACTTCCAAGCTGCACAAGGCCCTGCGCCTTGGTATCTTCGGTAGCTTGCTTGCCACCACTGTGGTTTTCTTTTACTGGTTCCACCCGTTGGCTACCGGTATGAACGATGACCCCAAGGACTACAACTACTTGGAGTGGTTCTCCTCTTGGCGCATGGGTACTGGTGGAGACAATTAATCGTATCCTACAAAAATTTAAAGTATTTGGATAAAAAAATTACCATTAGGCTATTATAGTTCGTAAATACGCACTGTATTTGATGCAATTGCGAGCTTGTTACCGTTAAAAAGTAAGCGGTTGATTCTTCCGTCACCATGGAGTACACTGTCTTGTTTAGCAAAGTCGCGCAACAAATGAACGGCACCATTTTCAAGACCAACAGCAATCATGTCATCGTAGGCGTCAACAGCAGTAGCAGGGCTTTCAAAATCCACAGTGTGCAGTAGCTGGCCTTCGATGCTCCAGCACTTGAGAGTCTTTTCACGGGAAACGGTCACAAAGCGTGTGTTATCAATCCAAGCGCAATCCCAAATAATTCTGGTATGTGCCTTTGGATAGGCTTTCGAAATGTTCATCAATTTCATATTAAATAAAGTCCATTGACGGTCACGGGAAACTGTCAATAGGTGTTCACCATCAGGTGAGAATCTTACCCGGGTCACTGTGAGAGAATGCGCTTCCAGGGGCTCAATTTGCCGCCAGTTATCCGTAGTGTAGATACGAACAACAGCATGTTTTGCATTGTTAGCTTTACAGCATGTGGCAACAAATTCTTTAGTGGGGGACACATCGACACAACTCATTTCATAGCCATGACCGTAAAGCTTCTCAACCTCGGGCCACAGTGTCAACCTTTGAAGGTGGTCTTCGCGAGGGATTTTATTAGTATCAAGTAGAGTCTCATCTTCATCATCCAAAGACTTGTTTGATAGGCCCAGTGCAGGCACACTTGCGGCAGCTGGGAGCTCTTCAACGGCAACAGTAGCGTCTGTGAGACAGGAGAGTAATTCGGAAACAGGCTTGGGCTTGGTGAATACTCGTAATGTTTTTTCATCTCCGGCACTGATGAAGCGATTGGAATCAATGCTAGCCACTGTAATCATGTCATAGCCGTGAATCTGAGGCCGTGAAAGCTCATAGTATGATTTGGAGTTAGCGTTGAGACCCTCCTTGTTCTCTACCTCTGATGAAACTTGAGCCCAAAGTCTTGTGGTTTGATCAAGAGATGTCGTCAGTAAGTATTCACCAAACCATGCAAGGTCTGTGACAACCTTGGTATGTCCTGAAATGCCTGGGACTGGATCCCATGTATCTTTGGTCCATAAACGCCATGATCCTGTTTTGGATACGGTACCAACATGTTTATCCAACCAAAGAGCTGTCCAGAATCCACCACTGGCACCTGTAGCTGTACTGGCTCCCATAATAGAAATATCTCCCAGACGGATTTGGGGGGTCCATAAATCATCACCTTCGTCTGAGCTGAAATGGGTAGATGCATCACCAGGTGCCCAAACAATCAGGGAGGAGTCACTAGAAGCGGACAAAAGGCGATTGTCATCCTGATTCCATTGAACACTGACGACCCAATCGTCGTGACCTACCAGGAGAGCCTCGAAGACCGCGCTGTACTTTCCGACAGTGTAAACCTTGGTACTCAAGAGGCTGGTGGTGGGGCTAGTGGCAGGCACTCCTTTAGGGCTCAATCTCCATAAGCGAATATATCTATCCTGCGAACCGCTCGCCAAAACAAGATCTTCACCGTCAGCATAGAAGTCTAAAGATCTGACCCAGTTCTCATGACCAGGCATCTCAATGAGGCCCTCAGCAGTTCTGATAAAGACAGAGCCAGAGGTGCCAGCAATGGCAAGAACACCTGATTTAATTGCCAGCGCAAGTGCGTAAAACCGAGCGTTGATTTTAAAATTGGCAGTCTCGTTAACAGCGCTCAGATCTTGTTCTACGACAAAGGTTCGAATACTACCATCAGAAGATCCAACAGCCAAGTCATAATTATCCAGGGCCAAACAAGTAATTGATTTTTCTGCCGTGTGCACCTGGTTAAGTTTCTCTCCAAGCACATATACTGCACCATCTTGAGTTCCAGCTACAACAAACTCTCCCTGGCCAACGACAGATGTTACCCAGGATCCTAAATCAAAACTTTTTGTTACACCACTAGGTCCCCATACTAGTAGCAAATTTTGTGCTGCATAGACAATGCTATTGCCTAATTTACCAGCAGGCTGCGGAATTCGATTCGCACCAGCCGAAATCAGATCAATCATGAGTAAGAATTTTTCAAAGACTTGTGATACGATATTTCAAAACGTGAACTAGGACATTATTTTTATAAATTTTTATAAATTTATTTTTATGACTATGCAATTTAGGACCCTTCAGTTGGTCAATTGCGTCGATGAATTAAACTTCTGACATTTATTTGGTAGGGAAATTGTCAGTAACGCAGCCTTGAGAGGCATCGCTCACAAGAGCAGCAAATTTGGCGAGAGTACCACGGGTGTAACGGGGGGCAGGGGCAGTCCATTCCTTCCGGCGGCGGGCCAATTCTTCCTCGGGCACAAGGATATCAATTTTGTTAATGTCAGAGTCAATAATGATCTCATCACCATCACGAGCCAGGGCAATGGGGCCACCCTCAGCAGCCTCAGGGACAATGTGACCGATAAGGAAACCGTGAGAACCACCGGAGAAGCGACCATCTGTGAGGAGTGCAACATCTTTACCCAGACCAGCACCCATGATGAGTGAAGAAGGCTTAAGCATTTCAGGCATACCGGGACCACCCTTGGGGCCTTCGTAGCGGATAATAACAACAGTCTTCTCGCCCTTGACAATCTTACCAGCCTCAATGGCCTCAACAAAAGAGTCTTCATCGTCAAAGACCTTAGCCTTGCCCTCAAAGCGAGTACCTTCCTTACCAGTGATCTTGGCAACAGCACCACCGGGAGCCAAGGTACCGCGAAGAATCTGCAAGTGACCAGTAGGCTTAAGAGGATTGGCAGTAGTGGCAAAGATAGGCTGGTGAGAGGGGAAGCCAGGGAGGTCCTTAACGCTGTCGGCAAGCGAAGTACCCATGATGGTCATGGGGCTACCGTCAAGAATACCCTCCTCAAGCAAATATTTAATGACAGCAGGGGTACCACCGTACTGCTGGAGATCAGCCATAACATACTTTCCGGAAGGTCTGAAGTCAGCGAGCAAGGGAATTCTGTCGCTAATGGCCTGGAAGTCTTCGAGAGTCAACTGAATGTCAACGCTGTGGGCAATAGCAATGAGATGGAGAACAGCATTAGTGGAACCACCAGAAGCAATTGTAAAAGCAATTGCATTTTCAAAGGCTGTGCGGGTCATGATATCACGAGGCTTGAGGTTGAGCTCGAGAAGGTTGCGCATGACATCACCAACACGCTCACACTCCTCTTGCTTAGCCTTGGAGACGGCAGGAGATGAGGAAGAACCAGGGATAGACATACCTAAAACCTCAGAGGCAGATGCCATGGTATTAGCGGTATACATACCACCACAGGCACCGGGGCCTGGGCAGGAATGGCGAACAATGTCCTGGCGAGTTGCTTCGTCGATCTCACCAGAAAGGTACTGTCCATAACTCTGGAATGCGGTGACAACGTCAAGCTTCTGGTCCTTGAGAGATGCGCAGGTACCCTTTCCGGCCTCAATAGTACCACCGTAAACCATCAGGGAAGGACGGTTGATTCTACCCATGGCCATCAAACAGCCGGGCATGTTCTTATCACAACCAGGAATAGAAACATGACCATCGTAGTGCTCACCAAGAGTTTGTGTCTCGATGGAATCAGCAATGATCTCACGACTCTGCAAGGAGTAGCGCATTCCCTTGGTGCCCATGGAGATACCATCAGAAACACCGATAGTATTGAACTGCATGGCCTTCAGACCGGCTTTGTTGATGGAATCGGAAACCTTGAAGTTCAATTCAAGTAAATGCTTGTTACAGGGGTTGCCGCTCCACCAAACAGAGCCAACACCGACCTGGGCCTTATTGAGATCGTCGCTGTCGAAACCAGTACCGTACAGCATAGCCTGCGAGGCACCTTGAGACTTGGGCTGGGTGATGATCCGCGAGTGACGGTTCAGGCCCTCGGCCGAGGTGCTCTTGAAGCGTCTCTGGGCTCTAGAAATAGAGGGAGCCAAATTGCGGGGTAGCATGGAGGTGTATGTGTGTATGTATTTCTCGAGGCCAGATAGGTCAGGCTGACTCAAGATAGATCAGATCACCATGACTCTTCGCCGAAATCGGGGATAACTGATTGGACATGGAATTTATCAAAAGAGTATAAAGAATATCATTTATTTCATTTATGCTACATAATTTAAATGCAAGTTTATGCGAAAACATCAAATATATTCGGTATCCGGAGGATGATTAGGGTCGATGGGCTGACCGGCTTCTCTATTTTTCACAGCCATATAAGCGTTCCATAGTAAACCCACGAAACCACCAACCAACACTCTGAACTGCATTGGAACAAGAGTCAAATTGATGAATTGGACAGGGACCCAGACGGCCCAGCCCACTTGAACAACATTCCACCAATTCTGTTGCACACGTTCAACGGCGGTTGATAAGGAGTGTCCCTCCAGAAGCGCCAGACCACTGAAATACATTGGGAGATACAAGAACGGGGCAATGAATGCCTGATCAACAGCAACTCTCATGACACCCTGCTGCCAAAAGGGCCGTCCCTTACCAATGTTTGCAACAAAGGGATAGGTGACCTTGGTAGCAAAAGGACCAAAGATCAGACCACCATAAACGGCGGCTCTCAGTGTTCTGTAGGGTGAAAAAAGGGTCGTAAACTCGTCACGCATGGTTAAATATTGAGAGAGGACATCACTGGTACCAAAAAGACCGCCCATATACAGGACGGTCTTGGTGATAGGGTATCTTTTGAACACACTCATAGTTCAGATGAAAAGAATGGGATGGGGGCGGCGGCTCGGGAATTGACTCTCCTTGATAAGCCGACAGCTGGTTGGGTACGGATCGGCTAATTTGCTCATGGTAAGTATATGCTGAGTACTTTATTTCAAGCCTAGCGTGTAGTCATAGATCCAATATCATATGTGATTTGCTCGCTTGACCACTCTGTGCCCGTTAACCCCAGGTCTAGTCTGACTAGATTTTCCACACGATGAAAGGGTTTGAGCCCCGCTGGCTGCACTATGACGCTTGTCAAGCATAGAGCATTACATACCCGACTCAACCCAGCGCTTAGATGTCAAAATTGAACGAGGCTCTTTTCTGGGTCAGACATTTCAATGCGCTGATTAGCCTGTTGCGCGAAAAAGAAGAAAAGGGTAGCGTCGGGTGGGTCCTGCACCTCGCAAGACTAGTTGGGACAGTCGATACCAGGGGGCACTATTTAGGCCATATTACGAAAGGGGTAGCACAATGACCCGGAATCCAGGGGGCGGTACCGCCAAATGCAAATAATGCCTGGCATGATTTTTAGATGCAATAGTTCATGCCCCAATAGCTGTCAATATTTTGAAATTTTGCACGACATTGACCACCTCTTATGATCCTATCTGTTTCCGAGACAACCGCGGGAACCTGCCCTCCCATGGTGCAGGGACCCAAAACCGCCTGCCCTAAGGGACATCCGATCACATTGTTTGAGCTTTTGCAAGGTGCTATTGATGCACCGCCCTTGCTTGGTACCAGGGTGCATCCGGCCCATCGTGCACCAGTGCACCAGTGCCCATTTTGCCTGGCCTGAGATCGCACTCCTGACCATCGCAGGACACTGTACGTATCCATTTTACCCCAGCTCTCGCCTGGCTGTGGTGGTCACCCCTTAGTAACCATTGGGAAACGACCAGCGGTGGCTGCATCCCAGGAGACAGCATATTGCAGTAAAAGGTGCAGGGGACAGAGGTGTACAGAGGATTAGCAATAAGGGGGACCAAGCAGCCATTTCGGGCATGTGGGTGTGGACATCTGCGGGTGCTTTAGGATGATCTGCAGAACGTATTTTGCTAGGGATCTACCGACTTACCCACCAGTGCTAGAATTGGGAGCTGGTGCTCCATAGTCTTGAAAGACTGCACCTGTCGCTAGCTTGCTAACATTGCTAAACTTTGCTACTTGGGCCACTGATCTTCACGGATAAACATCAGCAGTTAAAGTTGCTACTTACAAGATGCCACCCACCACGGCCCTCTAATTTAATACAATGTAATTATAAGAAATTCTAGTTGCTCATTCTCGACCGTTTCTTGCTTGCCGGCCTTGGCGGGAGATTGGACTAAACTGGGGCATCTACTCTCAAGGGACTTACCCTAGACACGTTTTAGTGGTCGCTGGCAATCTCATGCATGAGCAGCTATCATCCCAATTTAAGCGGCAAATTGAATGAAACCGATAGCAAAGTTGGCCGGGGGCGAAGGTTTGCGGTCATCCTAAGGTTACAGCAGAGTCTCTGGGGTGGGTGCCGTTAAAATTTATGTCCAGGCCCGGCTACAATGCCCAATACGCTGCGGTGAAAACTATCACGACGCGGAAGCTCCTGCACATGATGCCCTGGCAAAACCTCGCATTGGAAACCTCCTGCAGGGCCGGACTCTAATCAATGATCGGGTGAGGTAGAGTTTTGAATGGTAAAAGGAACGACTAGCAGCAGCAGCAGCACATGTTTGGATTCGGTAGTACAGTGATAATCAGCCAAACTAGGAAAATCGATTCTGAATAAACATCTAGCAAGGGATAAATAATTATTAGAGTATATCAATGACTGCCAACCGCTCTAGGGCCAAAGTTAAAGCACAACTATCTCTTCACAGTGCTTAACCCCTTATGACCAGCCACTCGACAGACCACTAGGAGTAGACCCCGGCAAGGCATTAATTACCCGGAAGCAACTCTGTGCAGAATCTACTCCTTGCTGCATACGCGTGATGTCATGTGTGACTTTCCGGGAGACTGATTATACGGGGTTCAGGTGGTGACCAGCGGGCCATTTTGCCATTAGCGTATTTTCCCGTGGCCAGTATGCTGGGGTGCCAAAAATAAGGGCCGTTTCCCCGCTCTATATAGGTCGTATTCAGCGAAATCCACGATCCTCAGCTGGAAATTGTTAGTCAACTTCCTTATTTGTAACCCAAATAGGAATAACTTGTGCTGCAAGCAAATGCAAGCAACGCCTTGATGCATGCGGGACGTGGAATGTATAAATACGTGGGGTTGCCCAACGAGGCGACAGCTGTAACCCTCTGGGAATTTTGGACTTTTTGAAAGCTACTTTCTCGAGCCAAATAAAAAACTTCTATAACCATGCACCGCACATATTCTCTTAGAGCCTCCCGTGCCCCCTCTGCCCAGGACCTGCAGAGCCCTCCCCCTCCCCGCTCTTCCACCAAGGCTGGCCGTTTCTTTGGCAAGGGCTCTCTGTCCCACTCTCTCCGCCGCTCTACCGCCGGCTCTTTCGGCCCTGAGCTCGCCCGCCGTCTTGCCATCCTTGTCAAGATGGAGAAGAACGTTATGCGTTCTATTGAGCTCGTTGCCCACGAGCGCAAGGAGGTTGCCAAGCAGCTTTCCCACTGGGGTGAGGAGACTGACGATGAGGATGTTTCCGACGTTACCGACAAGCTCGGTTTCCTGATTTATGAGATGGGTGAGCTCGAGGACCAGTTCATCGACAAGTACGACCAGTACCGTATCACTCTTAAGTCTATTCGTAACATTGAGGCTTCCGTCCAGCCTTCCCGCGACCGCAAGCAGAAAATCACCGACCAGATTGCCCAGCTCAAGTACAAGGAGCCCAACAGTGACAAGATCGTTGTCCTCGAGCAGGAGCTTGTTCGTGCCGAGGCCGAGTCCTTGGTTGCTGAGGCCCAGCTTTCTAACATCACCCGCGAGAAGCTGAAGGCTGCTTTCAACTACCAGTTCGATTCTATTCGTGAGCACAGCGAGAAGATCGCTCTTATTGCTGGTTACGGTAAGGCTCTTCTTGAGCTCCTCGACGACTCTCCCGTCACCCCCGGTGAGATCCGTCCCGCTTACGACGGCTACGACGCCTCCAAGCAGATTGTTATTGACGCCGAGAACGCTCTCCGTGACTGGACCATTGACCAGGCCACCGTTAAGCCCACTCTCTCCATCCGCCGTGTTGACACTCCCGGCTACGTTGACGACCAGGGCCAGGACTGGGATGTCGCCAAGGAGGACGACACCCACGGTGCCGACAAGGTTGTTGCCTAGATGGCATTTTGCTAGATTGAGATATAGCCTGTAGTTTTTAAATTCTCTATTTAATAGCTGTTGCTTCCCCGAGATTGCACTGCAAACTGGCATTGCGAACTCGCAGAGCGGGATCGCCCAGACCAATGACGTCGCCGCTGCCGCTGGGTGCCGCTAGCGGGCATGCGAACTGGATGAGCACCATCCAGCAGGGCTCCACAGCACCAGGCCAATCACGCTCCACCAGCCCAGCAACAACCTCCATGCTGCCCCGCTTGCACCATCTTGCGGCTGTGGTTTCGCCTATTCACACGTAAGACCTTGCTCCTGCACGATACCCGTGCATGGAGCTGCAGGACGACCAGCCACCTAAGACCGACAAGATGCACCACGATAGCCCGCAATATTGCCGTACCACTACGATCCCGTGCAGGGCAGCGAGCCGTTACCACCGGATGTGATAACGGTTTTGGATGGCCATGGCCGCCAGATCTCCCAAGCTATGGAATCGCAGCCCCGGCCCCTGCTCCACGTGGGCCAGACATGGCCAAGCCCGCTGGCAGGACGGTCTTAGACACCGTAGGGTCCATAGGGCAGGTGGGTTAATCACTGGCTTGATTAAGCTGGTTGGCAGGCCATTCGGGTCGGGAGTCGCGGCACCCTAAGCCTCACCTGCTACACCACTGGCGCCGAGCAGGGCCCAGAGACCGCCTATGTAGAGCCTCCAGCATTACAGGCGGGCTGCGATGTCTGGCCCCAATTATTTAGTATCTGTCACATCAGCACGAGTGCCACTATCTAAATGTGATTATTACCAATGATGAGTATGATAATGCCTAATGGTCCGATCCAGACGGGGGAAGCTTACACGAGTGAGCGGGGTCTCGAATCCGTCAAATGAGCACAGCGCCTGGGGCGGCGTAAGGCACCACCAGTGTCTGCAGGTTTAAACCGTGTATAACTAGTAGACGAGCAGTATATTTAGCCCTGTTTCATTTCCCTCTTGGAGCCGGGATTTTTCCAAACACGACGAGCCCAGTCACCGGGGTAAGCATCTGCTCACGGGCCGGAAAACATTTGCCAATCCAACTGCCATCGTCGTGACCGGCATGTTGGCCCAGTAACGGTGTAGGAGAATTCGCTCTCTGGGGGTAATAACGTTATCTCGGTGCAGGGCAAGTGGTGGAGCTGAGTGGGGGGAAGCTGCCAAATGTGACTATATCACATCCTCTAACTACCTTGCAACCATGTGTCCCCAGTAATTACACCTGGTCGGCCGGTTACTGGCAGATGACTCCAAACACTCGGCCATGTTGCCCTCCAGTGACTCACTCGCTTAAGCCACATCGGCACCGCCACCGGTTACTCCAGCCTAGCTCCCAAAATCTGACTATGCAGGGCGCAAGAAGTTTGGTTCACCCGCCGTACACAAAATAGTCTGTTAACCTTCTCCAAAGGTGCGATGACTACGGGAATAAGCCGGACAGTGTGTATGGACGAATCCTTCAGTGGTCAGCGCTTCGAGCCTGATCCATCAACGCTCAACTCTGAGAAACCTCAGGTCTCCATTCCCCAGATCATCTCTTCGCCGACAAGTAAAGACTCTCCGCCCGCATCGTCGGCCAGAGCTGATTCGACCTGGTCTTTGCGCCAGAAGCTCGGATTCCACGACGACACGTTGTGGAAACAGTTATCCACCCGTCGCCTCGAGTTTATCTACTCAATGAGGCTCAATCTCCGCAAGGCGTCCGAGCAGGAGCGGGAGATCACCGCGGTAGCATCACAGCTCTGTGCCGAGTACGGATACTCCGGCGACTCTCTTGAGGATTTTGAAAAGCTGGTCAGGGCTGGTGTTCAGAGTGTTAGACGGAACCAGCGCCGCCCTACAAAGTCCCGGCACTTTGAGCTGAACCCCGCCAATGTCGTGACAACACATGCATCGGTTTCT
The DNA here is from genome assembly GCA_030572535.1 of Wickerhamiella hasegawae. NCBI lineage: Eukaryota > Fungi > Ascomycota > Dipodascomycetes > Dipodascales > Trichomonascaceae > Wickerhamiella > Wickerhamiella hasegawae. Next base: position 95,530 of record JAJLZZ010000006.1, read on the forward strand.
CCGTCCATGAGTCCTCCACTTAGAGTTCCTCCGGTTGAAACCAAGAGTCTTCCAGAGATCTCCGACCTTTTGCCTGAGAACCTCCCTCATCTCCGCTCGGGCCCCATGATACTGCCCCCTACAGTACCCCCCACGCCGGAGGCTGAGTTAGACGGCTCCTATGTGTCGCCGCTTGTAAGTGTCCTAGATGATATTCGTGAGGCTGCTCTCGAGACGGAAGATTTGGACATGCCCCCCGCAGCAGCATCGTTGATTGCCGCTGGTATTTTGCGGACATCTATTGGATTGGCCGCTGTTCAAAAGTCAGTTAGTTGTCCTCACTCACCCTGTGCCCTTCTAGTATCAGTTGAGTCAGGTCTTGTAGGCGATGCCTTGTCACAGATTGTCTCGTCAAGGGAGCCCAGACAATCGTTCCTTACTATAGTGGCTGCTATGGCTCAAAGGGACTACAATAAAACCCTCACAATCCTTAAAAACTTATCATCAAGTTTCTTGGCCTTTCCAGATCACTCCGTTGCCAAAATATTAGATGTTCTTGCCAAGATCCGGGCCGCGCGTGTAGGTACATCGCCTCCCCATACCGGAAGCCCTTTAAGCATCTCGGCCAGGATGACACCCACTCCCCAAGGTGTCCAAGTTGAGAGCATGAATGTTGAATCTCAGGATACGGTGATCCCTATGATCACTGCAAAAGCAGAAAGTGACATCCCTGGCATGTGGGATGTTCGCCAGGTTAAACTTCGCTACGGCCAGCACACCCATGAATTTGCATATACCCCAGCTAAAAACACAGCTCCAACTATGGGCGAGATAATTGAAAACGGCCGAACCCTGTTTCAGTTACCAGCAAATTCTATCGTTCGTGTCCGTGACCTGAATCGCGGAACCATTATTGACAGTAATACGGAATTGGCAGAGACCTTCCTTAGAGCTGTTGTTGATATTGAACTTTTCTTACCACCGCCTCCAATGCATCCTCGTGTCTCCATGTCGTCTGGTGGATTCGCCCCAGTGGCACCTGATCTGCGTGGATGGTAAATTACGATCTGCAACCATCACGAAACTGTTTATTTATTACCTTTCTGGTTGCAAAACACCTATTATTATTATTATTCCAGCATTCCGGTAATCACATCAGTTTTTGCCTAATGTCTATATGCATCCATAGATTAATATCTCAGTTATTTTTTGTTTATTTTTATACCCACGAACTCAAATCAAACTTGACGTCCACCACCATTTGTAATGGACGCGTGGGACGACGATTTTGAGGACGATGGAGGCGAATTAAGTGTGCCTCAGTCCTTGAAAGTAGCATCTCAAACAGTTTCAGATGAAGGAGTTGCTGCTAAAGAACTAGCAGACGTAGTGAGGCAACTGCGGCAATTCCTTATTGACCATCCATGCGAACCCGATTCACCAGCTGCCGCCTCGGCAGTAGGACTAGTTCACGCATCTTTGGAGAATACCAATGACGAATTTTACAATTCACAGACATGGAAAAGTTTCCAGCATGTCAATTTGCATCTTCAGGCAGATTCTTTTGTTGATGTTCTCGAGCAAGCTCGGAGAGTGCTTTTCGATTTAACAGCTGGTCTGTGATCTTATTTATGTAGATTCAAACATATAAAATACAAAAATTACATTATCTCACCATCCCATTGTGTTTTAATTAATCTATTGCCGGATGATTGCTCTAGCTATCGCTCTCCTCCGCCTCGTCGGATCCAAGCTCTTCTTCCTCATCATCTTCTTCATCTTCGTCGTCCTGTTCGTCTGAATCCAGATCCTCTCCATCAGAATCAGCATCTTCGGCATCCTCACCATCCTCTGAATCACCATCACTTCCGCTGCTGCCATCTTCGAAGTCAGGCCCATCCTCTTCCTCGTCATCTTGGTCGACATTCTGACCCGCTTCTTGAGCTTCTGAAAGTGCGCTTGGTTCAATACGTGCCTTTTTCGCACGTCTTTCTTCAGCAAGACTTTCATTGTTCAGTCCTTTGGAAGTAACATAGTTGTTGATACCCTCATAATCATCATGAGAGATCATGCCGTATTCATGTTCTGAGCCATCGACCAACTTAATGACAACGTTAAAAGTTAATCTCGTTACAACTGTGTAACTAAAGCTTTTGATTTCTGTTAAAGGGAAGAGCATCAGAGGTTTGCGGAAGCCATAAAGAAGATAATCCTCCAGGAAGTACAAGATGCCTTCTTTTGATCCTGCATGAGCATTAACAGCCAGTAAATATTCATCGACAACCTCATGTGTGATTTTAGCTAAATGTGACAATAAAACATTGCGAATTGACACGGGTTTGGCACCGGGTAGAAACTTGTCGGCTGTTTGATCTTGCAGAGTCAGTACTAACCAAGGGCCATTGCCTGTGCTGTTGGTAAGAACCAGGTTCCAAGTAGGTTTGGGACGACCAGGGATACTCAGTGACAATGCTAAATCATACTCCTTCCAGGTTCCAGACACTAGAACGGATGTTCCGACGACCACGGCTAAACCTGAAGGTTTGAGTCCCAGTTGGACTTTTCGCCGCTCTGGTAAAATCAATGACATATTCTCGTAAACTGTAGCTCCTTCCAAAACTTTAGAAACATCCTGTTCAACAGTTTCGCCTGTGTAGTGAGCTAGTAATGCATCAATAACCTCTTTGGCCTCTGCGCTAGTCGACCGTAGAGCGTCAACTCGCGTTTGCAAATCTTTCGGTAGACTTTTAGCCATTATTATGAATTTGTTATTTTTTCGTATAGACTTTCAAGTGTCAAAGGGAGGGTTTCCAAATTATGACCCTGGTGTTAATTACGCGAACCTTTGAATCAGGATGTCTAGTCTAATCTCGTCAAGCTTACTTGACAAGCGCCATGTCATTTCCAGTATCCATGGACCCGCCAGCATTGCTGGGCGTGGCATCCAGTAATTCGCTGGTCATTTATCCAACTTCAACTTTAAATGTTTTCACGGTAGAGTCAGTTGAGGACTCGACACAACTGAGTCTTGATGCCCGCAGTTTAGGCACTATCACTCGTATTGCAGTAGTCGATGGTAAACCCAACCAGGTTATTATTCTTGGTTCCGAAGGCCTCTTAGCTTGGTCTATCGAAAGTGAAGTTCTTGCGGAGCTCGAAACACCAAACCGGTTAGACGGGTCATTCATTGACGTTGTTTATGACAAGGGGTGGGTGGTCGCCCAAGTAAAGGATTCCGAGCTGCTTTCAATCCGTCTCGCGAAAACCAATGACAATAAATTTGCTACTGATACCTTTGCTGGTAAGGCCTACAATCCTTCTGGATATCTTTACTACTTCAACGGCGATTTCAAGTTCCACTCAACGGCAACAGGCCCTGTCGCCAACACCTTATGTGAAGAAATCTTTTTTACACAAAACAGCGTATATATTGACGATGTCTTGTATTCTGTTGGAAACATTCACTCTTATTGTGTCTTGGATGATCAGAGCCTAATTTTCATTGGTGTCGATAATGAACTGGTCGTGCTGAATTATGAAGGTCAAGGTAAGAGAATTGAGCTTGAATCTACACCGTTAGCTCTGTCTGCGGTTGTATCTCCGGAAGATGGTGATTATGAAGTATACTTTTTGGATGAATACGGTGTTTCTCAGATTTTTGTGGTAGTTGACGATATTGATGAACTTGAACCATTTGATGTCGAGGCGGAACCCAAGGCCACCCCTCTCGGCAGTGGCTTTGTGAAGTATTTCAGGGAGACACTTATCGAAACACAGCCCGAAGCAGGTTCTGGGACCACATCTCTTGAACAAGCAACTGTGGCCCCTGAAATCGAACCAATCCAGGATATTGTAGCGAATCCTGCTCCCGGACCCACAGTGACTTCAGGCATCAAGTCACTTGCTCCCGTTTCCAGCGAGACACTGAACACTCCTTCTACCAATATTGACTCTGTCCCCAAGGAAGTTTTCGATATGGTCATCTCCAGTCTTCGGGCTGAGATCGAAGCTTTGAAGAAGAGGGTCACCCAGCTTGAGAGTTCTCCCTCAGAACCAGTCGCTATTCCCAGCTCCAAAGCGAAAAAGACTGACAAGCCTAAACCATCACAGAGTCCCAAAGTCGACGACAAAACAGAATCTAGAGCCGAGACACCCAGGGCCGAAAGTAGACCTCTGTCCAGAGCAGCTACCCCAAAAGTTGAAAGACCGAAATCTGTTGAGCCCAGTCCTAAAAACGATACAAAATACCGCACCCGCGAAGGCAAAGGAAAAATAGTTCATGTCAACGATATCCCAGAAGCCATCGCGCGCACATTAGCTGGTAACAATGTTTACAGATACTTGGAGACCCATAGGTCAGGACTCCATGAGTATTTGTTCATGGCATCCCCAGAAAAGGCACAACTTATTCGCCTATCTCTCATCAAAGCATACCCACATACGGCCCTGTCTCGTTATTTAGTGTCCGAGATTGGTATTCCTCTTGTTGATGCCACATTGTACTATCAAGTGATGGAACAAGAGACCTCCATATAAAGAAATAGTATTTAATTCAAACTAAATGCTGTACGAAGCTCAAGAACTGCTACTTCCTGCCATCAAAAGAAAGATAAAAAATAGCAATACACATTGCCTGAGGCATGCTACGGCTACATAAAAAGGGATCTTCTAATCTCAAAACGCACTCTAAACGATACTCCAAAAAAACCCTGTCGAACCACTAGTTTATCCCGTCCCGCGGATCAACACAAAAAGCAGCACGCACGATTAAATTGGACGGAAAGAGAGAAAGAGAAGTAGATAGATAAGGCAAAAATATGCAGCTTCATAAACACACAATCTATGGGAATATTGGCGCAAACTTTCCTTTTTTTCTCTTTTTTTCTTGAGCGTGTTTGCCCCACTTAAAATGCGGACTTCTTCTTACGGGGTGGAGTGATAGGTCTAGAGTTCTGACCAGCGGCCTGGGGCATGATTGCACTAGCCTTTTTCTTCTTTTCCGTGGGTTTGAGGATTTGGAATGAGCACAGCAAGCTCTCGTCTACACTCATCATAGCGCCGGCGTTGTCAAATTCACCGCAATAGTTGGGGGCACTAAACAGAGTCACCAGCTGCCGTCTGGCGAAGAACTCGTAGCCATCTTCCACGACTTGATGGGCACGACAAATTAAGTCAAGTTCATGACGGTCCAGGAATCGTGAAACCACATCCGGTCCAAATGTGAAAGAGATACCTCTGTCATTCTCACCCCAACCGGTAATATCCTTGTCGGGATCGGACCACAGCAAATCACACAAAAGACCAACATCGGGAATATCAGTAGGCCGCATAACTCTACGAATTTGTTCCATGCTCTTGAGATCAGGGGACAAACCTCCATGCATAGTGAGAATCTTTTCATCGATGATGGCAGCAATAGGAAGACAGTTGAAACAGTCGGTAAAAGTGCGCCATAACTTGATGTTATACCGGCGCTTGCACTCATCGTAAAATCCATAGATACGGTTCACGGATGCCGATTCGTGATTACCGCGGAGAATAAAAAAGTTCTCAGGATATTTAATCTTGTAGGCCAGTAGCAAGCAAATCGTCTCCAGCGACTGCTTACCACGGTCAACATAGTCGCCTAAAAACAAATAATTGGCCTCCGGAGGGAAGCCACCATATTCAAACAGGCGCAGCAAATCATAGTATTGACCATGAATATCACCGCAGATCTTAATAGGGGCCTCAAGCTCCAGAAGAATAGGTTGTTGGATAAAAATTTCACGTGCCTTGGTACAGAGATACCGGATCTCATGTTCTTGTAAATGAACAGCCTTTCCGGGGCGGGAGCCGCGAACTTCTAAAAGACGGTCGACGATAGAGTCGAGGTCAGCTTCGGGAACGTCGCCCATTTAGAATTCAAGGGGGATGTGTCTAGAAGATGTAAGACGAAATGGGTGGAAGAGGGTGGAAGAATAAGGGGTTGCTTTTGAACACACTACGTCTTTCAAATAAAACAACTGCCGGCAATCCGCGCACGACAAATGCAAAGAAGAAAAGGCGAAGGTGAGGGACGGCGACGACAGGAAAAGTCGGCTACAAGAAAAGTGGGAATAAGCTGGGAGAGTTGGGGAGGGGCCGGGTGGTCGCGTTGTTCCTTTTCTGTGGGCGGCGGTGGTGCTGTGCTGACAAAGCCTTCCAGCAACTTTTGGCAGCGAAACCGCGAGGGGGGACCCAGGCAGCCAACACAGGCACGGAATACCATTACGAGACGGCTAAGCGAACATGGGATTTATTGTGGTAAAAAAGTAGTATTTAGTATTTTATAGACAATATGATAAATTGCAAGCCCTACTGGGTGATTTGGTAATTTTATTTACTCGTATTGCGGAGAGGACAGGTCAATTGATGAGACAATAATATTTTTAGTACCTCTTCCCCCATGGGCCCGAGAACTGACCGTTCAGGGCTTTATTAAGTGTGACTGCTGTCCCTGTATTGGCTTGGAACGGATATTAAATATCCATTGGCCACCATTAAGGTTGTGTACTTCAAAATGAAAATAATTTTCCCCACCTTTAGTAGGGCCAGCTCGAGTAAACTGTCAATTATTGGTGCGCTGCCCGTTGCCAATCGGTACAGGGTTGGGGTTAATGCCAGAGAATGATTGGTGATAGTCCAAATCCGGATAGCTAACTTGCTCTACTAAGAATCAATTAGCCTATAATTATGCACAAGAACTTGATGATCTGCACTCATCATATCATGTAGCCAGATTATTTATGCTTTCTCTTTAATATAATTTTATTCATGGCCAATGTTTACGATGAGCCACGTTCGCCTGTTGCCGCTGCCCCCTAACCTCCAGAGCCTTTTCACAGCAGCATCCTGCATCTGGCCAAGCTTATTCTAGGCTCATCCTTTGGAGGTGATTTAACATGGAATAAAATGGTTAGCATTTGTTGAAAACACCATTAAGGCATGGCTGAAGATAGGGTGAAGAACCGAAATTGACTTGGCTTGTTTAAACCCAACAAACGTGGCCACCCTGATGCGAAATCCGGGGGGTGAAGAAATCCGGGGGATAGCGAACATCACGTGGCGTGTGACCCTCCGGCAATGTCAGTCATACGAGAATGTGCGCAACTTTGGCCAGAAATAGGTGTATTACACTAGAGTACGTGCTATATACGATAATAAATAAACATGCTGTGGAGTAGGCCGTTCAATTGCCATGAGATATAGCGGCCCCTACATCAAGTGCTCAGCCTTGTGAGATTCGCAAGATGCCGGTTTACTACATTGACTTTTTGTTGTAACTGAACAAATTCAATGAATGCTTCATGGGTCTTTTCTTGTGTACGTTGGAGCTCGTCAGAGTATTGCTGGTGCAATTCCAGAGATTGCACAACATCAGCACGAGCATAACTTCGCAGCATTTCCACTACCTGTGTTAACTTGTTTTCTGCCGTTTCTAAAACTGCCATCAGCATACGTGACTTTTGGCGCTCGACTTCCAACTGTGTTTTGAGATCTGTGATGGATAATGCTTCAATGCCTCCGAGGGAGTCTGCCGCTTCACAGATCCGATCGATTTCAGCTCTAGTGTTGGGTATTTCCAACGAAAGCTCGTCAAGAACTCTCAATAACGCTGTGACATCATCACCACTGTCAAGCAACATGTTATTGTAGCGGTAACTAGTTGTATTTAGATAGATCAGTCCACAGTCCAACTTGTAGTGATGATTAAGAGATGTTGGAAGCGGTCTGGGCAGGTGATCTGGTGTTGGTTCAAATAAATTAGCTATGGGGTTTCGGTACTTTTCAAAGAAGTTCAACTAGCGACAAAGCTTCTAGAATATCGATAATAACAAACAGGACGTATAAGAACAAACTCTTGGTCTCTCATGATCACAGTAACGGGGCTAGGGTAAATACGCATTGGCGCTGCATAAATGAATTTGACCAGTAACTGATTTATCGAAATACGATGCCATGGCACGCTTTAAGTGGCTCCAAAATTCTTTATAACTTTACTCAAACTGAAACAAGCTATACCCTACTTGTCACAGATCTCATCTCTGTATGGAAAGAAGAATTGGACCAGGCAAATATCCGGAGTCGCGGCCAAAGACTGCACAGTATTGTTGAATTAAAGACACCAGATCAAATAGCCAACTTCAATATCAAGCTTGAGACCTTATTGGCTACGGGAAATTTTGATTCAGATGCGGCACTACTCAATGTTAGCCAACATATCCCTCAAATAGGGACTATTTCCTGGGAATTCAAGCTTCATATTCTGAGTCCAAAAGAGGCCGCTATTGAACTTCAAACCCTGATATTGGATTTGTACAAAGTTATTGGATCCATTCACATTCAATTGCAGAATTCAAATGAAGATATCCGTCAAAAGAACTATCATATACGAAGTATGGTGGATGCCATAGCCAGGTCCTCTGACTATAATCCCCGCAGATATGTTGAAAATTATGAGAACAGTTTTTTGAAAGACTCTACGGGTGATTTACAAGATGAGAATGGAGCAATCGCCCAATTCTCACAATTGGTTGAATTAGCTGTGGAGTTTTGGCCCCAAGACGAGAACCAGAAAGTCAGTCAACAGAACACAGACCCGTCAGTGCTTGCCGACAGCACAATACCTGAAAATTCCAATACTACTGATAGTCAGGATAATCAAGACGTGGCATTGAGTCCTCCAAAAACAGAAACAGCACAGGAACGGCGGCGCAAATTGGAGGAGAGACTTCAAAACAGTCCTAAAAAACGTCGCAGACGCTAGTGTAATCTAATTTATAAATAATTATGCATTGATAATTCCTCATGTCCTCGGTTCTGCCGTGTAAAACCGTTTGAAAGCATTTTGAACGCTAGTGACCAATGCTACAAATTTGGGGTCGCGTCCCGAAAGATGTACAATAACAGCACCCCACAAATCTATAAACTCATCGATTTCACTGCGACTTGATGCTGTTCTTCTTGAGCGGTTCAACTTTCCCAGGACTTCACGGGGTAAGAAATCAACGAATGTATCAATCTGATGCTTGAGGATGAATTGTGATAATACTGATGCATCAGCAATGGGTTTTGTGTACTTTGAATACGTTAAAAAAGCGAGATCCAATGTTTCTCTGATTCTGAAATCGACAAGAGCACTGGCATTCTCAAGTAATGTCGTTTGAATATCCCGTTCAAATGCACCAACACTAGAATACTCCTTCTGACGAAGTCCCTGGACTTCAGGCATTGTCGGTTCAGGAAAATCAAAATCACCATAATCCATTTCAATGTCCTCGTCGGCATTGGCAGCTGTACCGTCAGGCATGAGGTCTTCAAGATCAAGGATCATCACACCGGATTCTCGGACGACATGCATAGCAATCTGTTTTGCCGTAATTCCATTTTGGTAGGTCACTGTGCGAATTCCGTCTGTTAATGCCCTTGCACAAATATTTCTATCATTAGATATTAGTACAGTCAGAACGGATTGGCTGAAATATCTGCAACAGTCAATAATAGCATCATCACCTCTCAGATTAGCATCGATATGCTCAAGAAGCTTTTGGCCCCTGATCCCTGGACGGCTATTCGCCAGCTGTTCAAAAATCCATTTAATCGCCGTCCGAGCTTTCAATCCAGCTGGTCCTGGTTTAGATTTGATACCGTCTAGCTCACTTGTCACTTGGACAGGAATGATGTTTTCAAAGTGGCATTTTGGGCCAAGGATTGTCAGCTCTTGAATGATATCCAAGTGGTCTAATAAAAAATTTGTATCAACCACTAACTTAACCAATTCAGACATGGTCAGTGATGTGACAAGTGAGATCACAGTAAACAGACATAGCCTTTGGGAGACAGACGTGATTACACTTCCCTGTGAACTTGCCTCTTAGTGCCAAGCGTCCAAGCCACGCGTCAAAATTGCGAAACAGTACTGTTAATAACTGATAAAAAGGCTAAAGTGGGTATTTATTGTACTTGCAATGGTCGACATGGCTGCTTTGGGCGAATTACAGCCTGTTGTGGCCCCTCTCCTTCGCGAGGCTGCTGCAGATTTCAAAAGTCACAGTAGGCACCGCCCCATTTACTTCCCACAAGATTACACGGTTGCACTGGGTCTATTGGAGAAAGAGCCTATCGAAGCTGCTGTAGAGAAGTTTTCCTATGGTGTTATTGTTGGTGATGATACTTGGAGCGTATATGCGATCGTGATGTTCAAGGACAAGCTGAGCCGATACAACTTCAGCACATTTCCTGTCCCTTCCATAATTAAAGCCACTGTTGTGCGTGTAGGATTTGTGAGCCATCCCACCAAATATGGTAGCACTATCCCCGCGTTATATTTGGATGATTTGAGTCTTTATTCTGCCATGCTTGGCCCTGTTGTACGGCCCGTGGTCACAACAATTGAAATGCTGGATACAAGCCCTAATAATATGGTTGGATTGACATCACAGAACTTTATATTTGACAAAAAAAATAATACAAAGCCCGCAAGCTTTCAACCACGAGTGCCGGCAATCGTCGCCACAAGACAGCCCGCGAGAGCAAGACCTCAGCCGCTCCCGCAAGAACAGATCCAGCCACGATCAGAACCAAAGCCAGTATCAAATACGCTGATAAAAGACACCCGGACTTATTTTGACCCAGATCATTTGAAAAAGACCAAGGATCTACTGTTTGGGAACTCCAAGTCCAATCTAGAAAGACCTGATTTTTACGCTTCTAGAGTTACCCATGACCGGCTATTTGAACCCAATGGGCGGCCAGGTCTCGTCATTGTTGACTCAACTCGTGAAGAGAATGACAATCATACCAAACCTTTGGAAGATAGCCAGGTAGCAGCTGCTCCCCTCCCACTAGGTTCTGTACAGCCTACGATACCACAAGAACAAGAGGGGTCTGACGCCACCAGTGCTTCAAGTACAGCGGTGAAGGAAACACAAAATGTATCAAACCAACAACTATCACGAAATAATACAGGCATTGAGGCACATAGCCACAGTGGGGTGCAAAAGCCAAGAGTATCGGTAATCCCACCTGTTGTGCAACCATTGAGTCACAGGAACCTGGAAACGCCTGGAAGCTCTTGCGAAGCATCTCAGGAAATATCCTCTGGCACATCATCACTTGACTCCTCTCCCATTATTGATGCATTTAGCTCCTCCGGGGACATCCCACGGTCGCCATCCCCAGAACTTGTTGAATTACGAGCTGTAAATGGCCGTGCTCCGCTAAATGAAACAAACACAGTATTCCCGCCAGTATTCCCCTCTGGTGCCATGCGCACTGATCATGAAGATGGCTCTAACACAACAATTCAATTTAAGCGAAATGCTGAGGATGAGATCGAAGGATCTGCGCTTCGGTCTGAAGAACCAGCATCAGCGAACGGGAAAAGAGCTCGTCTCATCGATGAGGAACCTGAAGATACGACTGAACTACAGTCCATTTCTAATTATAGGACCAATTATCGCCCGGTGAGAGAATCGTTGGACATACATGGACTATCGCCATTGGTCAGAGTTAACGCTGCTCTGATCGCAAAGCTATATTTCCCTGGAAGTAACTCTGTGAACCCGATTCTGGAGGTTCTACGGAAAATGTACAACGACGAATTATAGCTAATTATGATATTTAAATTATTGTATGAAATGCATGTGTAAAATTCATCCCAAATAGAACTGTACCAATCTAGACCCAGGGTCCATCTTGACTCTCAGTAACAAAGTTCAAGAAAGCACCAATGGTCGGGATCCAGACTGGTCAATATTTGAAATTGGTATGCAGGGATAGGCAGTAAATTAGAAATGGTCTTTGTGATAAAAATACGACCGACAAACACGAATGGTGGCCGGGTAGTGTTAGACGCGGTTTCAGGAACCGAAATAGGGAAATAAAAAGAGGAAATATAAATAGAATAGTGTAAACCACTGGATGGCCTGTACCTCAATCACCAGACCCGAGCCTCTTCAACAAGCTTGGTAACAAGCAACAGTTCTTCCCTGTCGCCTTTGGATACACTGTCTCGAGGCCCAATCGCACCCAGACCAAGGATCACCTGGCGTGTATCATCGGGAGATTGCCGGCAAACCATCGATGCGATCACGGAGGCATACAGTTGGCCAGCAGCATCCTCCTGGGAAGACCCCAATAGCGCCTGGGGCGTCACGGTAGGCAGGACGAGTTCATCGCTGATAATACCGCCAGGTTGCGGGTACAGCTGGGTCTTGAAGATCTTACCCAGTTTATTATTTTTGTAGACCATGACCTGGACAGTGTCTCTGAAGGCCTGGGCCACGACATCATAGGTGGTGTTGTTCAACGTGCCGGTCGAGTGTTTATACATGGTTTGTATATCAAAGAAAATTATATGCCAGGTCTTTTATTCGTGGTAGTCGTATGCAGGCCGCCAGTGCAGACCAAACCCCAAGGTCGCCTTGGGACTCAGCTAACCACTTAGTCAAGCAGGCCTCCCCTGCATCAGTTTTAGTAGCCTTTTGTGTGGTCCCGGGTGTGCTGTTCTATTAGGATCGACACGAGATTTGATTTAACTCCAACACAAAACATGAGTTCCGCAAGATACCAAGGGGCAAGTGGCCAGGCCCACCAGAGAGAACGTACCCAGCTGTTCGCGGACGTTAGTCCGTACAATCCGTCGCAGGTGATGCGGACCGCCAGCCCGCGGTTTCGCACCGATTCGCCATCCTATTCCGACGCCGTGTTGGATCAGTTAGAGTCGCAGCACGACGAACAGATTGACGGATTGACCGCCAAGGTCCGGATGCTCAAGGATATTTCCCTGAGGATCGGTGACGAGGTGCGCGACTCCACCACGTTGTTGACCACCATGGAAGAGGGCTTTGAGAACGCTAGAGTACAGGTTAAAAACACCATGAGCAGGATGTTGGCTACCTCAGAGAAGTACGGCATCGGACTGAGGCATTGGGCTCTGTTTTTCGGCTTCGTATGGATCTGCTTTTTCATCGTGTGGCTTAGATAGGCCACGGTCTCATTTCAATCTAATGCTACTACGGGCACGGTTGGTTTTATGTACTGGCTGACAGCTATGTGTCGAAATTAAGCGGTCCGGGTAGCAAGACTGGGGGCCAGCAGAGCGGCCACCCGCATCAAGTACATGGCATCTTCATCATCAAACGTTTCAAGTTCGGTACTATCAATATCAATGACACCCAGCACGTTATCCTTGTCATCGGTAATAGGAATGACAATCTCACTCTTTGTTTCGCTATCGCAGGCAATGTGGCCGGGGAATGCCTCGACGTTGTTAACAACCTGGGCCATGTTGGACTTGGCGGCGTGGCCGCAGACACCCTTTCCGACCTGGATCGTTTGGCAAGCAACCTTTCCTTGGAAAGGGCCGAGCGTAAGCTCATTCTCGTCCTTGCGGATGTAGAAACCGGCCCAATTTACGGCCGAGTGCTTGCCAGGCTGGGAGTGGAAGTGGAACCAGAGCAGCGACGCAGCATTGGCAAGGTCGGCAACCCAATCATTGACAATGAGGCCCTTGAGTCCAGCAAGAACATGCTCGTAGGACTCGGTCTTGCTCAGGCCAGAAAAGTTGGCGTTATCTGCGTGGTGGACCATTAGTCGATGGAATCTCAGTGAAGGATGTGGTCCAAGTCAATCAGGCTTGATGATTAGGCCTTAATGGTTGGGGTTAGTGTTAGTCACATGACGCCCTCTGGTCTTTGTAGACCATAATCGTATGGAAACAGAGATTGTTGTTACTCTTACTGGTGGCATTGATAACATTTGGTACCGTGGAACTACATTGAACTTTATTTTGCATCTACATATTAATGAATATTCTGTTTTTACGTTCTGAGATCCGAAATACGTCGTTTTAGTAACGATCACTGCTTGTTTAAGTAAGCTGGGTCACAGACCTTTGATTCAGGGTAGAGGGTATTGAGCCCCTAACCTTGCCCTAAGCCTTATGTAGCAGCTGCATGGTAGTGATCCATCCGCCAATTGTAATTCAAGTGATGTTGTGGGGCGCCTATAAAGTAAATAGATACATAAAAATGCCAAATTGTATATATTGGTAAAATACCCAGATACCCAGCATGGTTGGAGCACCAAACAATCCATCGGCAACGGTCTGAAAACCGTCAGAGTTTTTTCATGCATCTCCTGACTAAGGTATGAAAATTTCTGCGTATCGGTAAAAAAAAATTAAGTAAGATATAAATGTGTGAAGGTTCGCTGGTTTGTACTTTTCATACACTCTCTTCATAATGGGTTACGATAACTACGAACAAAATAGAGATAACTATTCCGGTAGCTACCGCTCCTCCGGTGGCCGCGGTGGCTACGGCGGTGGTCGTGGTGGCAGCTACGGTGGAGGCTACGGCGGTAACGGCGGTGGCTATGGCGGCAGCCGTGGTGGTTACGGCGGTGGCCGTGGTGGCTACGATAGCTACAACAGCTCTCGTGGTACCCCTGGTCCTTTGGAGACCCCTGACTGGGACAACATTGAGCTCGCTGCCTTTGAGAAGAACTTCTACGTCGAGCAGCCTACCGTTGCTGCCCGCAACGACCAGGAGGTTTCTGGTTTCCGTAAGGAGCACCAGATGGTTGTTACCGGCTCTGATATCCCCAAGCCTGTTACTACTTTCGACGAGGTTGGATTCCCCGACTACGTCCTCTCTGAGGTCAAGTCCCAGGGTTTCGAGAAGCCCACCGCTATTCAGTGCCAGGGTTGGCCCATGGCTCTTTCTGGTCGTGATTTGATTGGTATTGCCGCCACTGGTTCCGGTAAGACTTTGAGTTACTGTCTGCCTGCTATCCTGCACATCAACGCCCAGCCTCCTTTGGCCCAGGGTGACGGTCCTATTGCTCTTGTTTTGGCTCCTACCCGTGAGTTGGCTGTCCAGATCCAGCAGGAATGCTCCAAGTTCGGTCGCACTTCTCGCATCCGCAACACCTGTGTTTACGGTGGTGTTCCCCGTGGTCAGCAGATCCGTGATCTGACCCGCGGTGCCGAGATTGTCATTGCTACCCCCGGTCGTCTTATTGATATGCTGGAGGCTGGTAAGACCAACTTGCGTCGTGTTACCTATCTGGTTTTGGATGAGGCTGATCGTATGTTGGATATGGGTTTCGAGCCTCAAATTCGTAAGATTGTCGATCAGATCCGTCCCGATCGTCAAACTCTTATGTGGTCCGCTACTTGGCCCAAGGAGGTCCAGCAGTTGGCCCGTGACTACCTCCAGGATGAGATCCAGGTTCGCGTTGGTTCTCTGGAGCTTTCTGCTTCTCACAACATTACCCAGATCGTCGAGGTCGTCGAGGAGTACGAGAAGCGTGACAAGACCCTTAAGTACCTTGAGAACGCTCTCAAGGAGGATGATACCTCCAAGGTTCTTATTTTCACAGGCACCAAGCGTGTCGCTGACCAGGTCACTACTTTCCTTCGCCAGGAGGGCTTCCCCGCCCTTTCTATCCATGGAGACAAGGATCAGAAGGAACGTGACTGGGTTCTGAACGAGTTCAAGACCGGCAAGGCCCGGATTATGGTCGCTACCGACGTTGCGTCGCGTGGTATTGGTAAGTACACAAACAAAGAAACACTAACAACAGAAGAGGATCATGGAGAGAATGCATTCTACTGCAAACATAGACATCAAAGTCATGAAGATAAATCTCATGCACGACAACACATCACACAATGTTTTGAAAGAGAATCAACATTAGCCTGTAGCTTCTGCCATCACGAGTCAGACGCTATCGGTAACAGCTCGTGGTGGCAGGTTGTGCATAGTTTTATACAGAAGAAAAAATTCTACCTAACCATAGATTCTCTACGTGTTCTTGTTTCTTGAACAGCAGCTTTGGCTGTTGATATGGAATTTTATCACAGAGATACTAACAATTTAGATGTCAAGGGTATCAACTACGTTGTTAACTTCGACTACCCCGGTAACTCCGAGGACTACGTCCACCGTATCGGCCGTACCGGTCGTGGTGGTGAGACTGGTACTGCTTACACCCTGTTCACCAACGCTAACCAGAAGCAGTCCCGCGATCTCTACAACATCCTTGTTGAGGCCAAGCAGGAGATTGATCCTCAGTTGGCTCAGTGGGGTAAGCCTCGTGGCTACGGTGGCTACGGCGGTGCTACCAACAACCGTTACGGTGCCCCTCGCGGCCGTGGCCGTGGCGGTTACGGTGGTCGCGGTGGCTTCCGCGGTGGCCGTGGTGGTAACGGCGGTTTCCGTGCCCGTCCTTCTGGTTCCGGTGCCAACGCTGCCCCCATTGCTAACCCCCGTTACTAATTTATCATTAAGTCTTAGGACTATAGAGTTTATAAGTTAATCCATGCAATTTACCAATCCCATCCCTCGGCATCTTCGTCGTCCTCAGGGTCGAGGCTGAGAGTCTTCGCCGGTTGTGCGGAAGCTTTCGGCTTAGGTGCAACCTTTGATGCTGCTCTTGCCGCAGGTTTTTTAACTGGTGCAACAGGTTCAGATACTTCTTCCCCCCAATTATCCCAGCCATCTGCATCGCCGCCATCCTGTTCATCATCAAACCGGAAATCTGCGCTTTCTTGCACAATGCCACTTGAAGCCGTGGCAGGCGCCTTCTTGAAAAGAGCATTGATATCCTCTTTGGGCGCCACATTAACTTGTGCAACCGGTGCTGGTCTGGGCGCTGCTTGTTGTTGACCAAATTGTGGTTGTTGTACTGGCTCAGGTGTTGCCGAAGCAGGTGATGCGAGTTTGGAAGCCACATTACCGGCAAGCTGATGATCAGGTCCACCAACATTGAGAGCAGCAGAAAATAATGAAAATGTTTCCTGTGCAAACTGCATACCAGGTGGGGCACCATTCTCGGAACTTTGATCCATTTTAGCCGACTCCTCATTGACCTTGGTGAAAAGTGAATCGGTAACTTTCTTAGCCTGTGAGCGTACCTCCCAGTCTTTATCAAGCAACGACGTAGCAGCAGGACCAAGCAACTTTTCAGCAGATTCCTGAGCAGTGAAATACTGTGAAGTCTCCTCGAGTGCTTGTAATGCGGCTTTCCGTACAACAATAGTAGGGTCCTTGAGAGCACGGGAAAGTGCAGTAACAACAACAGACGACCGCTTAGAAGGTGACAGTAAGTTAGAGATTTGACTGAGAAGAAGCACAGTCTGGGCACGAATATTAGAATCCTTGTCGCTATTCGTGCGTGCCAACAAGCGTAGAAGCTCTTCATTCATTTGCCGGTTCGACAGTTTAGGTGCTAAAAAGATTACAGCACGTAAACTTTCTTGACGAATTAAAGCTTCTTGATCAGCGAAACCAGGTGCCATAGCAGGCATAATTTTGGATTGAACGACGGAATTAGGAACCAGTTCAATATAATTGGGAAGGGCTTTCAGTAGTTCGAGACGAACAGCACGGTCCATGGAGCCAAATAAATGAATAATATAAGGAAGTGCATAAGCTTGGAATTGTTCTTCGCGAATAAGAGTAGATAGATGGACGATCACGCGGATGGCCTCAATACCACCCTTGCCATTACCGGTAGATTTAGCCAACTCAGGTAGCAGTTTACCACCAATAAAAGTCGGAGGGAGATCCGATGCCACAGAATCGACAAATTGTACATATTTCAAAAAGTCGAAATCATTCATGATCATCAGGCTGGACACACCTTCGGCGATGCTGGTCAGCGGTGTGTCAAATATAGATGAACGGGAAAAGGCATTCTCAATAGTCGGTCTCTTTGCACCACAAAGGACCTGAGCAAGTCTGGAAACATCCGGGGGACTCCGTGTACCTTTGAGAACTGTGCTAATGAGCTGGCCAAACTCGTATGAATCAACCAATTCGGGCTGGCGTGTAACAGCAGACCAACCCTGCTTCTGAACCTCTGTGGGAACCCACGTAGCCTGAGCATCTGCGCCAGGCAAAAATGAGCCGTATGATAACATCGACTGCGTGTCGGTTAGGAAGCTGGCAATTTCGAACCCACCCAGAACCCACTCGCCAGCGGCGTTTTCAAACACAGAACCAAGGTTAACATTACCGTGCACAAGTTTCGTATGTGTATGCAAATTATTAAGGGTCGCGAGCAAACATTGAAGACCCCATAGCTTTGCGTTGTCTGATAAATTGGGAAGGACCTGGCTGATTGGGGTGACTCGTTCCGTAGCAATTAGGATAGTGGAGCCATATTGTTCAGAGTCAATGATTTTAAGCAAACCAGGGAACCTAAGTTTGCGTAACAGGCGAAGACTATTTTCAGCAAGAACTTGGCGCTTGTCATTTTCTAGCAGGCTCGCGTCAAATTCAAACAAAGTGCATGGTGTCTTATCCTTCTTTACAGTACCCTGGTACACAGTCCATATAGACGGGTATTCATGAAGCAGTTCCACTTTTTCTCCTTGTGAGAACGCGGAAGATGAGAAGCTCAAACTCCCTAGTGTTTTTGTGAAAAACTCCATCTGCGTATACGCGACAGTAAGCGGATGTTTGATGTTGGTGATACTGGGAAGCAGCTGTCCTCACTTTAGTCACGATGGTTCAAGAGGGCCAAGAGCTAGCCGAACAAGGGACCAACGTGGCAAGTACTTTGAAGTGCTTACGCTAATTGATTGATGAATTTCAAAGAATTACAGTTCATGATGAGGTTCCGCAAAATTTAAATAGAATTGAGCCGGTGGAGACTTGCAATTCAGCATAGACGGGTTTGCACTCAGAAAGGGCATCAGTAGCAATACCTATGAGTAAATAACGTCCAGAACTGACTGAAATTCCCTTTAATTGGGTCATCAAGCAAAAATTCGGTCTATTTCGTCGGTGTGAACTCTCTGGTTTCCACCACAACCCGCTAACCGATCCAATCCTGCACCTCGTGCACTAGAATAGGTAAGGGTCTCCTGCCAGCGATCTCTATTCATTAAGGACTGCGTCTTGAATAGTCCAAGTCACACTATTTATCTAGTTTCGAGTTATATTTCTAAGCTTGCTAGTATTGTCATTGCTCAAGTATCGTTGATAAATACATTAATAGTACGGAAGTTGTTTCCTTTATCATGTGGTCAATGTTCCATGTTTAACACAGCTTAAAAATGGTATGAAAGCTGGCAAAGACTCGAAGGCAACCAGCCGAGTCAGCAATCAAGGTAGAGTGAAACCCGCCGACGAATGGTCCTAAGAAATATAGCTCATTAATATACTAGTAAAATAAAAAGTCTGGACTCCGTCCCAGACCCGAATACCGACCCTTGAATCTTCCCAGGGCAACCAGTGGCCACAATGGTTCGGTTCCCTAAAAAATTGCCCTAGCCCTGGTTCTGAAGTTACCCGTCAATTAAAACCACCCGTCTCCTTGGGCAAAAAAATCCCACCCCCTATTATAACGTCCCAAACACAAATATTTCTTCCTCCTCACCGTTTGGACGACCCCCTCCCACAACTCTTTTTTTCAAAAATCCACGGCCATTAGTTTTCTACAAATGTCCACGGACCCAGTAGAAAGCCCTCTAGCGGTACGTACACGGCCGCAGGGCGAGTCTCGTGGCGGCAGCTCGGGCTTGGGCCCCGAGGCTGGTGGTGCGCTAGGTCAAACACAATCTGCAGCCCCTGGTGGACTGCCTACGTCTGGTACGTTAGACTCGGCCCAATCTCGTGAATGGCGCGATGTATTGACCGAGTCGTCTCTGAATGGTCAAGTCGCTGCGTTGACTCGATGGTTCGACACTCTGCCCGGTGCAGAGCGGGCTGCTATTGCCGCCGTCCTCGTTGAGAAGTGCCCCCCATCCCAAACCGCAATTGTTGAAAGTGCTTTGCGTAGAGCAAGGGGTGCTTCTTATGCTTCGGTGGCTGCAATGCAATCCTCTTCCTCGGGTTCGTTTAGAGCTGATCTTTTTGAACAGTTCCAAGCCACTATTGATGGGCCAATGGAGCCTCAATTTGATGCTTCAAGAAGTCCTGGTGACGCTAAGCGTCGTCAGGAAGCGGCTGGCTCGGGTTCAGCCAATGTCCCCCAGCAAGCGCCGGGTACCCCCAGCCTCCGTGGATTCAGTAATCATGGCTCCGTTGGAGGCTCCGTGACCGGATCTCCGTTTGCTATCAATTCTTTCATCTCCCCGGTTGGAAACGATTTGTACTCGCAAGCATTTATGCCATTTTCTGGCAACGCCCGTCAGTTTACTCCCTGGTCGTTGAGTCAAGAGATTGGTCGTCCCAAGAGTGCCACTGCTGATGTGCCTTCCCAGGTTCCTCAGTCTACACAGCAACAAGGTCAGAACTTCTCTTATCAAAGAGGCCATACCTGGAGTCCCTCGGCTTCTTCTGCCCCGGGTGCCATTGGTTCAAGCCTCGGTCGCTCCACGCCTGCTGGTCCCCCAGGTGCTCCTGGTGGGCCCGGTGCTACTGGCCCTCCTAGTGCTCCTGTGAGTGCAGGTACCCCAGGTGCTCCGGGAAGCGGTGTTCCTGCTGATAAGCGGCCTTGGGGACCGGTTAGAACCGGTCGGCCGGCAAGTAGCGACTCAAACGCCACACCATCAGTAATTGGTTCGCGGCCTGGTGCTGCAAACTCTACCGGCCGTGTATCTGCGTCGGCAAGTCCCAGTATTACTCGTGCAACTGTTGCCAGCAACGGATCTACCACTAATACTAGCAATGCCAACCAAGGATCTCGTACCCCTGGTCTAATCTCTGCCCCTCGGTCTGTTATTGGTTCTGGTGCTCCCTCGGCTTCTTCGCCAGTGAGTACCACCAATCCCGCGGCGCAGAAATGGCCACGTCCTTTCTCTCCTGGATCTCCTGCCCTGTCCCCGTACTCGCCCAAGCGTGCGGTTGATTTCATGGATCCAGAGCTTTTGCAGGATGTAGGTGCGTGGTTACGGTCCTTGCGTTTGCACAAATATACTGATAATTTGGCTGGCATGGCTTGGCAAGATGTCGTTATGTTAGATGACGCAGATCTCGAAGCCCGTGGTGTCAATGCTCTCGGTGCTCGCCGCAAGATGCTCAAGATGTTTGAGATGATTCGTGCAGCACAGCAGTCGGGACAACTGCCAAAGTAAAGTGGACCTCTCTCCTATGCATTATTATACTTCCCACCTCTTGCTAGCTGGTCTGCACCCTTTTCAGCCCTGGAGGCTCGTACCTTTAGCCCTGGAGGCAGCACATTATGCCCTGGAAGGCACCTGGCTGGTCCCACACTCATTTTGCCCTGGCGGCGCCCACAGGATTGGGTTTACTTTGCACTCGCCCCGGTGGCAGGCCATTTTTCTCTATACATTTTTGCGCCCTTCGTGATGCCGATATCTTCGGTATTATGTCCCGCCAGATATATATAGTATCATGAAGCATAAGAATTTCAATATTAACTAAAAAAAAATAAATGCAGTAATTGATAAACAAAATGGTATATTAACTTATAATAAATGGTCATCGCTCATTGAGAAACATGCGTATGCTATACATTAACAGTGCGGTTGTTCTCCTCTTGTTCAATACCCTCCCAGCGTGCTGTGCTCACGTTCAAAGCGTCAACCAAAATCTGGTTGTCTTTGTTAGCGTTTGCCACCTTCTCAAACAATGGGCGCACAAACAGAGTAATGAATTTGACTTGCGCCGGCGCTAGTCTCCTCCACTCGCTGTTGGTGAAATTTGGGGCAGGCTTGGGGGTGGTCAAATCACCCTGCTCTTTGAGTTCAGCTTCCTCGTGGCACTCGAGTGCCAGGTCTACAGAGTGTTGGACAGAAATGTCGAAGGCTCTCGCACAATTGGCAATATCTGCCACCTTGAGCAACTGTGCCAGCCACATATATTGTCCAGGGCGTTCTGAATCATCAAAGTCAACAAGGTAATCTTTATGCTTGGCCATTTCTGTGGCGGCAATGGTCTTTTGAATCACACAAGCGCCACTGCCTTCAGCCATGGCAGGCCATAATGCACCAACAATGCCCAAAAACATCTTGGCATGGTAGCTTTCCAATGAGTTGTGACATTTGGATAGGGCACAGCGGGTAGTACGAAGAGTTGCAACGGTGACACCTGGGTGGAACATATCGTGGCCCAGGGCAGCCAAGAGGAGACCAAGACGATCTTCATGAGAAATCTCTTTGCCTGACGGGTACGTGAGGCCGCGGGAGATTTGGAAATAAACAGATTGCAACACATCAACAGCATGGCGGAAATTGTGATACTTGTTAGAGCAGTAACATGCTCTCATGACCAGTGCAAGCCACAGGATGTGATTGGAGGCGCGGGTAAGCTTTGCTGGAGCGCCAACAAGAATGTTATGAATCATTAAATAGACTGCAACAACAAGCTCATTTTCTGAATATGGGTGGGGGTCAAAGGACTCGAACTGACCAATCTCACCGTTAATTCTTGAGACAGTAGACTCATCAACCAAGTCCGACACGCTAACCACCTCAGAACAAAATATCCAGGAGAAGGGGGCATGAGGCATGGGAGGCCACAGCCCACTTGTGACAGCATCATGACGATACTTCACCATGTTCTTCCGCCAGGCTTGCGCGTTGTGCAGTTGTTCCAAAATGCTGGAATGGGCCTCTTGGGATAAATGCAGCGACCAAGGAAGTTCGGATCCATTTTCAAGGATTTTCTGAGATTCAGGTGTCCCAGAACAATCGACAAAGGTCAAATGCTCGGAAGGAAGTTCGCTATCCAGGCCACCTGGAATATCATGCTTGAAGTCCGCGACATCGCCATGGCGGAAGACCATCAAGACATTGGGGTCAGCGCTTAAAATCATAGCTGCAAACTGAGCGACTTCCGCGTCACTATCATTGGTGACATCAACAATTACCACCCTCACGTCAGTAATCTTTTCACGTAGGATGGTGGCGATGAACTTTTCTTTGGAACTAAAAATTCGGGCGGGGAAGAGCTCCTCCAGCCCAGTCGTTTTCGCTTCGTCTTTAGGTCCTAGCACATTTGCCGTCCTGTTTGTGTAAATGATCGCAACCATCACTTTGCTCAAAAGGAAGTATCACAAGCAAGTTTAAATTGATGGGAGCTAGTTAGGTTGGATCCTTCTGGAGAGGGACCAGGGTGATTATCTATAAATCAGATGCGAGGCCTCGCCTGAGTCAGCGGGGGGAAGTTGAGTTACATTTCCAACGGTCGTGCGTTGCGCATAAAATGCCTAACGGTTTCAGGGTTAGGTCCTGATTTTTCTTAGTTGGCCAATTAATATCGATGTTCAAGACTTGTTTAATGGTACAACAAATACGGACTGTGACTTTTTAACTGCGATAATATTTTCAGCACCCTCTGAAATTAATTTTCCGGTTTCCAAGAAAACATATTATAGCACAGAGCCATGTTTTTGCATATCGCTTTGTGCGTTCTTGTTAGCTTTCGCTAATGATATGCTAGAGCAAGCATTACCAAGATCTACGCCTTGGTTGAATGGTTCCTCGGAGGCTCGGTTCTGCACGGGCCTGCGTAACGGTCGCCAGGAACAGCGGGTGAGGTTTTTATAATATATAAATGCAATTTTCAGCCAGGAAAAAGTATATATTGTGTCAATCTCACTAGTGCTATGTCAGGCACCAGCTTCAGAAAGAACTCTAGTACAGGGGTGATCCCATGTAGATGATGGCCTGCATAAAAGATGGCTTCAGGGGTTCGATGCAGAATTTGAATAATCGTAGTCCGCGTGGAATCCTGCAGAGAAATTTTAGTGTATACTTAATTTCAAGTTTCTGGTTTACCGACGTCAGGTAGCCGACGTCTGGTCGCAGGTTTTTAGCTTGCTAAAGGTACCGTTCTATGCATGTTCGGCAAAAGTGGAGGGTTTTGTCTGGGCAAGGGGCATGAATCATGTTTTGGTTCCATACAGGTGCCTTGATGTTCCGTTACACTGCAATACATGGCATCCATGTTCAATGGCTGCTGTACCCATGCAAAATCCGGGTGGTTCTGGTTTGACAGGGGGTAATGGCATACAAACGCACTGGTTGGCCAGCGAAAACTCCGTGGCAAGCCTAGCATTCCAATCATTAGCGTCAACAAAACTGATGATTTGACATGAATTAATCCGTTGCTGTATGTTTCTACCTCTAATTTTAACTTGACCGTGACCAGCCCATGATACGGCACTAAACAGCTAGCTGTGCGTGGTGACTCCGATGCAGCATTATCTTGGCCAACCCTATCTGTCGGTTATATTTGATCGACGCTAACGATACCAAACTCTTTTCTCACCTTCAAGGCTGGACTATTGTCCATATAGGTTTAATTAAATGGCCCACACAGCCACATGTAGAAAAACCTTGATTTGGTGGGCAAAAGATTAATATGCAACTGCGCCCGGTTTTGACAAATGTAGGTCTCGGAAATACATAAGCGCGTGGAATTTGAGAACTGGTGACTCCTGTGATTTGGTGACAGCATAAACGGGCGTCAAAATAGGCGCTTAGATGCAGACAAGCTATATTATGACAAGCATGATGTACAATACCAAACTGTATACAAACTAAGTCAAATTTGCGATTCTGTATACTTCTGTAAAGCTTTAACGATAGTTGTCTAGATGTTTGGCGGAAATCCTTGACTTTTGTCACGGGAGCTTCATTGATATGGGCAAGGGTGATATAGTATTGATCCGGGTCAGAAACAAGTCTTGTTGTTGGAACAATCCAAATGTATGTAAAAACTCTGGCGAATTTTATATTTCTGTTATTCCACGTGTTTGTTTCGGCAAAAAGGACCAAGGTTGATCCCGCTTGTAGCGTTGATAATATGCGCGCGTATACCGGTATCAAGATCCAGCAAGAATGGGCAGTGAATCGCACATCACTCTTAAATAGTCTTCTTTTGGATAGACATACACCCCAATTGAAATCAGAAGAGTCTAAACTTTTATTGATTGTTTGTTGTGATGGTGTGATACAGGGACAGGTTCGTATGAACAGCAGCGCCTCAGTGTTCAACACTACTCACTGTGTGGAACCCAATCAGGAATCACAAGCTACCGAGTGTTACCACTTTGCCCGCAGAAACATCTATGTTACGCATTTGCGCAATAAATTTATTCCAGGATCATTGATAGGTGGTGTATTTTACTCCAAATACCCAGAAAATCCACTATTTGACTGGAAGCCATACCGTCCCTTGATCGCCGATAAATGGGATTCTTGGTACATCAAGACAAGTCGCAGGCAAGTAGTACTCCGCCTGACCAAGTTCCGTACCGCCGAAGTTCTGGATAAAGCCTTTAGCCAGACCAACGCGTGGGCTAGTTCAATTAATGTCTACGAGCATTATTGAACCTGGAGTATTGGGGTCTTTACAGCCACGTCTTTGCATTTCTACATACTATTATGTCTACATAATGATGTAATTGAACTTAATTTATCACATTATCATCTGCTACTTTTGTTCTTTGCACGTATTATATTTGCATTGCAACCTGTCTTCCTCTTATCTGTCATAAATGTATGTTCTCCAAAGTTTGCGTTATTACGACATTAAACGAAAGGGGCCAAGCCGTCAATATTAAATAAACGTGCTCCTGTGCTGCAGGGTCGGTTTAAAGTAATAGATGAAATTCCGACCGAGCTGCCGGTGAACATTGTGCGGCTGATTCATAGTCAGCCTCACGGAAAAATTCCAGGGGTACATGGGAACGGACCCCTGACCGAAACGCCAAACCATGGCGAAGCCTGCCCAGAATGTTCTCCAGTACACGATAAAGCACGATAACTATGGGCACCAGGAAGTCTCAGATCTATGTATCGAATGACATCATAGCCAAGACATCTTACTCAGGATCTGCAGCAATCTAACACTCCACGCATACCAGCCCAACTTCATGCCAACTATTCCCGCTTGAGTATAAGCGAGAAGTCAAGTTAACGGCCTTGCAAACTTTGGAAAAATGGTTTGACAGCAATATGCTGTAAAGAGAACGTAGGTTTCTATTTCAAGCCTATGCCGCTCCACAGCCACTTAAACCAACCTCAGTCATCCCCAATTCTAGGTTCCCCGAGTTATTTTAGTCAAACCTGCACCGACAAAACAACACTAGCCGAGAGGGGCCACTAGGCCAACACGTGGAGCCAAACACCAACATAACAAAGTACTCTTTGTGCCAAAAATCTTATCTGTTACTAAAAACAGATAGAAAGCCAAGAAGAATATCAGTTTCTAAACAAGGGTGGCCCGCCCACGTTATGCCCAGCGGCCCGATCTCTACGATCTCAACGATCCTGCGTGAAAACTTTCCAGATTGGTTGAGGTCGAATCAGACAGATTAGGCCATAAAGGAGAATATAGCGTGGTATATCAAATTGAAGCCTTTGCATCTTAGAAGACTTGCACCCGCACACCTTCTAGGACTTTAAATTTCCAATTTGTTCTACCTTGATAGTTCCGTAGACAATCAAAAACGTCGTTCACAACCTTGTCGGGGACCCACCTGCCCCGCTCGCTCCCCGCTTTAGAACAGCTTGCAGGGAGGCGTGCCCATGGGGTAATTACGATTTTTCGTAGGCCGGACCGGGCGCCGGGAAACCCCAATACATACTGCATGACGCAGCCACACCGTAGGGGCTTTTCTGTTTGAGAAAAACCCAGAACGTCATAGTTGAGTATTTATCCGGGATCAGCCTTGACTGCATGGCTGATTTTCCACCCGAAGCTTGACATTTCCAGTAAACGGCCATAACCCCAGCACGATAATCCTTAAATAACCACCCCATAGCTCATCAGCCAGCAAATCTCGTACCCCAGCTTGCGTTTCCAGTGTTGCCATTTCTGTCACTTTCTTACTAAGGTTCGTCCCCAAGTAGAGTTTTACCGGCCCTTTGGAGTCGTTCCAGCATGAGCAATAAATCAAACAAAAAAGATATATTCCACGCCATGTTCCGAAATTCACATATGTTTATCTGAAGCAGTAACCGAACCGGCACAAAAATTTTCACGAGAATCGCCACGTCAAACACTGCTGGCCGAGCGTTTTGCAATTTTTTTTCTTGCTTCGATCAGATGACCTGGATCTGCGGCTGCATTTTGTCATCAGGGCCAAGGTCCAGCGTCTGTGCAGCACTAACGTTTGACATTCATGGAATGAAGGCCCCTGGTCAATAAATTCGTGATAAGAGGCACCAAGTAGACAAGATAGAGCCATAGGCAAACATTGTGAATCGAGATCTGCCATCAAAGAGGCTCCATTGTGGATTCAAGAAGCAGTTTGACGGGATATGCACGATGCACCATCGCCGAGGAACGACAGGCTAGGGAAAACATCACTAAGGCCCCCGATCCCATATAAATAATCTCGCTCCTCCTTGCTTTTGATCGTGCCATCTCACCTAGAGATTTTTTCCCACCGAGTTTTCAACAAAGTCAAACACAAAGTATTAGTATCAATACCCATACAATATGGCTGGATATGGTCTGTCAATAGGATTTAAGATCCGTAATCCCTACGTGGTAGCACTGATCGCTACCATCGGTGGTATGCTGTTCGGTTTCGATATCTCGTCCGTCTCTGCTTTCCTTGGTGTTGAAGAATACCAGGACTATTTCGGCCACCCCGGCTCTACTCTCCAGTCCGGTATTACCTCCGCCATGCCTGCTGGTTCTTTTGCTGGCTCGATCGCTTCTGGTTACATCTCCGACAAGTTTGGTCGTAAGTTTGCCATCCAGCTGGCTTCCGTGATCTGGATGATCGGTGCCGCAGTCCAGTGCTCGTCCCAGAACGTCGCCCAGCTGGTCGCTGGTCGCGTTATTGGTGGTCTTGCCATTGGTCTTGCCTCTTCCCAGGTCCCTGTCTTCATTGCCGAGCTTTCTCCCAAGAGCATCCGTGGTCGTCTTGTCGGTGCCTTCCAGTGGGCTGTCACCTGGGGTATCCTGATCATGTTCTACATTTCTTACGGTCTCGGTAAGATCAAGTCAACTGCTTCATTCCGTGCTGCTTGGGGTATTCAAATGGTCCCTGGTTTCGTCCTGTTCCTTGGTACTCTCGTCTTGGATGAGTCTCCTCGTTGGCTCGCTTCCAAGGATATGTGGGAGGAGGCTATCGAAGTTGTCGCCCACGTCCAAGCTAACGGTAACGTTGATGATGACAATGTGCGTATCGAAATTGAAGAGATCAAGGAGGCTGTCCGCATTGAACACGAGTCTAATGTCAAGATCCTCGACTTGTTCCGTGGTAGCGTGAACTTCCGTCGTACTATGACCGGTATCTTCTGCCAGATTTGGCAGCAGATGAGCGGTATGAACGTCATGATGTACTACATTGTCGAGATCTTCAACATGGCCGGTTACACTGGTAATGCTACCCTCATCGGTTCCTCCATCCAGTATGTTATCAACGTCGGTATGACCATCCCTGCTCTTCTCTTCATCGACTCTTGGGGTCGCCGCCCTACTTTGATCCTCGGTGCTACCTTCATGTGCATTTGGCTGTTCGCTGCCACTGGTATCTACGGTGCATACTCCGTGCCTGCTCCTGACGGTATCCCCAGCTTCCCTGACATTCGTATGCGCATTCCTGAGACTGCCAAGTCCGCATCCAAGGCTGCTATTGCCGTCTCATACCTTTTCGTAGCTTCGTTCGCTGTTACTTGGGGACCTGCCGCCTGGATTTACGTGGCCGAGATTTTCCCTCTTGAGCAGCGTGCTCTGGCTAACGGTGTGTGTGCTGCCGCTAACTGGGCCTTCAACTTTGCCATCGGTATGTTCACCTTGCCCTCATTCCAGAGTATCACCTGGAAGACATACATCATCTACGGTGCCTGCTGCGCCGCGATGGCCATTCACGTTTTCCTGATGTTCCCTGAGACCAAGGGCAAGACCCTTGAGGAAATCGACCTCATGTGGCACGAAAACGTCCCTGCATGGAGAACTTCCAACTGGATGCCTCCTCATGCTACCATCGCCGACATTAGGGAGGTCGATGGTGGCCGCGCTCCTGAGATCTACAAGCCCGGAGCCGAACACAAAGAAGATCTCTCAAGCCATAACGAGAAAACATCACGCGATAGCTCTGATATCAGTGCCATTAGCGTTGAGCAACAATGATTCAAGTACCATAGCATTCATGTAAAAAACCCTGATTATAATTTCAAACCGAGGCGGCCCTAGCAACCAGCCAAATGGTCCCCACAAAAGTAGCCAAATTTGCCATAAAACACCTGCAAAAAGAGCCAATAATACCCCGGTAATCGGCCGTACCCCACCGACAGCCGTGCCAGCCAGCTCAGGCGTTCCCCGGTTCCCCACAAATGTCGCCTGCAAGGCAAAATGCCGTACCCCGGACCAAGCACCAGTTTCTCTCGATCGGCAACGCACGGTGATCGCAATTTGTTCTGAGGACAGATAAACTAAAGCGAACAAAAATAGACCCAGAAACCGGTGGGAGGACGCGTATCTGCAATTTGCAGAAGAGACGGGCCTCCGTCAGATCGCCAGCCTCAGGACGGGTATCAGACAACAGAACACTGGTATGGTGGAGAGCAGGTGAAAAAGCAAAAGAAAAACAGAAACCACAGCATACAGTTGCGATATCTGGTTATCTTCGTACTAGATGGCTATAGACAACCCTGAGAGTACGGAGTCGTCGCTCATCCAGGCAGAGGAGACAAAACAGACCAGAGACCACAACTTGAAGGCGGTGCCACAGTAGCTTGAACAGGAATGAAGTAGTTCAGTAGAGAGCAAACAGAAAGCAGCAGACAGAAAACAGCAGCACAACGAGCAGGTTAGCGGCCGGGCCCGCGAGCAGTGGCTCTTGTCCACTAGACAAGCCATAGCCAAGCCACGGTCCAAGGAACAGAGCTAACCAGAATACACAGTACGAGCTCACCAGTGGCCTTACCGCCCGCGTGCCAACCTACCGCCAAACACAAGGGAAGGTCTGTGACTCGCCCTGTGTGCTGGGTGTGATGGTAAGTGATAAACAACAGGCCAGCCGGATCAACTGAGCAGCCGGGTGCCACTCAAGTCTGGGGGGCAGGTTTAGGTGACAACAGAAAAAGTGGTCATAGAAGTGAGGGGGAAGTGAGAGCTCGAAGCATAATGCGGAGTAAAGGAGACAGATCGGTCTTGGCTATGTTGTGATGATATATATGACGGGAACGGGGGGATTCGGAAGGAGCCGGGCTGGTAGTGCTCAGGGCTGGTGGGTAGCGGAAAACGCCGGGCGAGTAGACGAACTGGGACAGCGAATTGGCTATAATCGTATACAAGTTCCAAATAGGGCGTTGAACGTTCATGTGTTACCCCGTTCCATGTGCAGGTTTTTCCAGGTGCATGGACGTGCGTCGCGGTGCAAGCCAGACCATGTAGGGTTGGTTGCGCCGGCAGCGTCAGGCCGGGGGTGGGGAACGCACAGATACGAAGGGTAGGGCGTTTTTGGGCTAAGGTCAAGGAGAGTGCCGAGCGACTTCCAGAGGTGTCAACCAAGACAGGGAAGATTAAAACACCGGCGAGATGGGCCAAGCCAGGCTGGGAGCAGCCGGCCCAAGGCGGTGACTCCCAGCGACGGTGCGTGGTCTCCATGTTTTGGCTGGTTGACTAAGGGAGAATGCGGGGAAGACGTTCCACGCGAGCATAATGTACGCTTACAGGTGACACATATTGGCCCAGGCTACAGGTGGTTACGGTACAACGAGGAACGGATCAGGTACGAACCGAGGTGTTTTACAGGGTTTCTCCTTTGCTGTTACGCGGGCCGCAGGGCTGGGAACGGTTGTTCGGCCAGGCAGGAATGTAGGCGTGGTTGGGTCACTGGCTGGCTATTTCGTGGGAGGCCATTTGCGGCCGGGCTGGGCTGTCTGGTAAATCTAAATCAAATCTATAATTGTATTTCTTGGTGAAACCCAGCACCGATTCTGGCCTGCTCACCACTAAGCAGCAGTCGGTCAGCAGCGAGCTGTCAGCAGTCACCAGACCAGCGCGGTAGGGGTTGGCGGTGGATGGGGCCTGAGCAGGGCCAAAGCCGCTACGTTTGCGAGGCCAGTGCTAGCGACTGGGAGGGCAGCTTTCCTATTAGGGTCCTATTAGAGTCCTACTAAAGTCCTAAACAAGTTCTATTGGAGCCATTGGAGCCACTAGAGCCCGCTGGTCACTGGCCACTGGAGCCAAGTCGCTGACCAAGGCTGGAAACACTGGCATGACTCGCAGCGCTCGCAGTGCTCGCAGCCCTCCCAGCACTAGCACTAGCAGTGGGATGGGACCTGACCCCGGCTGCAGCCCATCCAAGGCCCGCGGAGCGTGGCAGCGTGGGAGAGCGGGCTAGATCTTGTTGGGGCCCCCCTTTTCCATGAGATCATTGGGCATTAAGCATTTGTTGCATCGTCATGGCCGGAGTGGGTACAGCACCAGGCACGTCGATCAGCAGATTGGGCCAGCCGATTGCAAGTCCAGATGGGCCCTCCAGATGGCCCAGATGGCCTCCAGATGGCCCCCAGCGCTCGGCTGGCCAGGGATTAACCCGCCTGGCGATGCCGGGCCAACGCTGGAACAACTGGCGGCGGCATTCCTGGGAGGCCCTGGGCTTGGCGGCCGCTGTGGAGCCTGGATATTATTGCCTCCGGTGCACAGTTTGCATAATGTGCGTAAGCCTGCCCGGTTGGTTTGCTGCGAACCCTGCTTTTCCGCTCCCCGCTGCCCTACCCCTTGAATCGTGGAACAAAAGCTTGGGACAGGGCCGCAGGGTTGCTGCGATCGAGTCTGACGTAGCTGGACCAACCGCCGTCGAGTGGCTGACAGTGCGCGTCTGTTTGGGCTGCTGGCTGCTGGGGCTGCTGGAGCTGCCTCGTCTGGGGGTTGTTCCGGGCAGTCCCGAGGCAAATAGGATTGTTGCTGCTCGCCGTCCGGCCTGGCTTTCCAGGCTTTTTCTTTTATTTTCGCGAGTGTTTATCTACCAACCTAAATTAAGTAGCCAACCCAATCTCCCTGGCGTTAGCCTGTTCCCCCTCCCCTGTAGATCTGGCCAACCCTGGGGAAAAATTTCTTTTTTGAGTAAATCCGGGCAAGCGATGATCAGAGGGGGCAAGCCTGAGTCATCCCAATGCGGCCGGGGGGCAGGGCCCGCCCTGGACCAGGCTGGCAGCGGGTGCCAATTGGCGCCGGGGCGCGCCGCCGGCCGGGGCCGTGCGAAATAGCGTGCTGGCAGCCCTCCTGGCCGCGCAGTTGCTGGCCACGGGCCCCGCCGCTCTATGACCGCAACCAAAAAATATCTCCGGACAAATCTGGGGTTGGCCGTGCAGCAGGGTTTTTCTGGGCCCAACCCCAGGCATGCAGCAGCGCTCACCGATGCACGCCCTGACTCAGCGCAGGCGCATGGGCTGGGCAAGGAACCCGGCGGCCTGCTGCATAGTATTTCCGGGGAGTGCATCTGGGAGCGTGCAGGGCCCCGGGCAACCGGGGCAACCCGACCAGCGGGCTGGAAAAGTTTCCCCAAGTCCATTGCCGCAAGTTTGGCCGCCGCACCGCGACTTTTCGCGCAATTCTCAAATTATGCTAAAATCGCACCCGCCTACCCCGCAACACCCCGCTATGTCCGTCCGTCTCCACCTTTGACCCCAGATCGATGCAGGTCTAACCCCCCCACCCGGTTACCTGCAGCTAGCCGCAGGACGTGTGGGGTATTCCGCGCTGCGGGCTTGCTGCGGAACATGCATGATGCAAATGCATTCGGCCGTTGTGACGCGCGGTTCGGCCGTTTCGACGGTGATGGTACGACCACCATGGTGAATTCCGCAGCCCCAGAAAATTATAAATAACCGGCGTGGGAACAGTCTGGGGTACAACAAGCTACTACAGTCTTAACTTCCTTAAAAGATATGGCTGGTCTCAACGTTGGTTACAGAATTCGTAACCCCTACATTACCGCCCTGCTGTCTACAGTGGGTGGTATGTTGTTCGGTTTCGATATTTCTTCCGTCTCCGGTTTCATCGGTAACGAACAGTACAAGAAGTTCTTCAACAACCCTCAATCTACCAGACAGTCTGGTATTACTGCTGCTATGCCCGCCGGTTCTTTTGCCGGTTCTATTGCCTCCGGTTTCATTTCTGACAAGCTCGGTCGTCAGGCCTGTATCCAGATTTCTTCTTGGATCTGGATGATCGGTGCCGCTATTCAGTGCTCTTCCCAGAACGTCGCCCAGCTTATTGCCGGTCGTGTCATTGCCGGTCTTGCTGTTGGTCTTGCCTCCTCTCAGGTCCCCGTCTACTTGGCTGAGCTTTCTCCCAAGAAGATTCGTGGTCGTCTTGTCGGTGGCTTCCAGTGGTCTGTCACCTGGGGTATCATGATTATGTTCTATATCTCTTACGGTTGCGGTAAGATCAACTCCACTGCCTCTTTCCGTACTGGTTGGGGTATTCAGATGGTCCCCGGTATGATTCTTTTCCTCGGTACCCTTGTTCTTGATGAGTCTCCCCGTTGGTTGGCTGCTCAGGACCGTTGGGAGGAGGCTATTGAGATCATTGCTCAGATCCAGGCTAACGGTAACCGTGATGACGACCAGGTCCGCATTGAAATCGAGGAGATCAAGGAGGCTGTCCGTGTTGAGCACGAGTCCAAGTTCGGTCTGCTCGACCTGTTCCGTGGTAAGACTAACTTGCGCCGTACTCTTGTCGGTATGTGGTGCCAGATCTGGCAGCAGCTTACCGGTATGAACGTTATGATGTACTACGTCGTCAACGTTTTCCAGATGGCCGGTTACAGTGGTGATGCTAACCTTGTCGCTTCCTCTATTCAGTACGTCATTAACATGGTCATGACCATTCCTGCTCTTCTCTTCATCGATTCTTGGGGTCGTCGTCCCATTTTCATCTTCGGTGCTATCATTATGATGGGCTTCCTTTTCGCTTCTGCCGGTATCTTTGCTACCTACGCCATCCCCACTGGTCCTGAAGGTTACATGGGTAACGATGCTGTTATGATCCAGATTCCTCCTAACCACAAGGCTGCTGGTAAGGCCGCCATTGCTGTTTCTTACCTGTTCGTCGCCACTTTCGCTCCTACCTGGGGTCCTTCCGGTTGGATTTACGTGTCTGAGATCTTCCCTCTTGAGCAGCGTGCTGTTGCCAATGGTGTCTGTGCTGCCGCTAACTGGGCCTTCAACTTCGCCATCAGTATGTTCACCCTTCCTGCTTTCCAGCACATTACTTGGAAGACCTACCTTATTTACGCCTCTTGCTGCTTCGCCATGACCATCCACGTCTACCTCATGTTCCCTGAGACCAAGGGTAAGACTCTTGAGGAGATTGATCTGATGTGGGAGGCTAACCTTCCTGCCTGGAAGACCGCCGACTGGGTTGCTCCTATTGCCGACATTGAGGCTATCCACGCCGTCAACGGTGGCCGTGCTCCCTCTTTGGACAAGGCTGAGGGTGCTCACCGCGAGGAGATTGCTGACAGCAACTCCAGCATTTCTGCTGTGAGCGACAAGCGCGAGGTCTAAGGTGTGAAAGAGTGTGAAGGTGATGGATCCTAACTTATTATAATGATTCCACGACAGACCGAATGTATGTTGATACATTGAGTATATACGCTAATATAGAATTCATTCTTATTGTTCTACTGTTCTACAAAGCCCACAATTCTGCCAAAGATTGCCTTAGAATAAAGTCGTAAGTGTCTTAAAGTGTCTTAAAGTCTCTTATTGACTCACTGTAGCTCGTTCAACTCCGAGTATGCACGTGGTCTATAAGAGCACTAGAAGAGCATTACAGTAATTCAGCCAATGCACCCCGGATACGAGTCAGACACCTATACGACGCAAATAACGCAACATTAAGCCCATTTAGATAAATTAGAGCGCCGATTTACTATTTAATACCTTGACTTGTGCACAATAACACGGCCATTAACTGGTGCCTCGTTGGGACATCACCAGGTGAGTTTCCCCAGCTTTGCCTGGGTATCCCCGCTGGTGGTGCTGGCAATGGACCGCGGGAATGGCTTAAAGCCTCACCGAGCTGCTCTAGCGCGAGACCTAAACCAGCCCAGCTCCGGGAGGCCCCGGACAGATCCTGCTTGTCCTTGGTTGATGATATGTGGATAGCCAGAATTATTGCATGTGCATGCATAAATGGGATGTTCTGCATGCAATATACGCTCGTCCCGGGGCCATTACGACGCAATGATCCTGCCCTAGTGTATTTTTCCAGGTCTGATACCCCCCACTCTGCTTTTGACACTATTTGCATATTGTGGTACAAATCTGCCCCCTCTTCTTGGCAAACCGACATAAGATATGCAGGGTGAGCCTTGCATATGCAATGCACTAGAACTGTGGGGTATGCCGGGGCGGTTTGAAAGAGGACTGCAGCCAAGAGAGGATATCCCCGCCCGCATAAAAAATATAAATACGAGGGTCCGACAGCCATTGTCTCCTCAGAAAACAGCTCCAGCTCTCTCATACTCTAGATGGCTGGTCTTAACATTGGTTACAGGGTCCGCAATCCCTACATCACGGCTCTCATTGCCACAATGGGTGGTATGTTGTTCGGTTTCGATATCTCTTCCGTGTCTGGTTTCATTGGTAATGACCAGTACAAGAAGTTCTTCAACAACCCCCAGTCTACCAGACAGTCTGGTATCACTTCTGCTATGCCCGCCGGCTCCTTCGCCGGTTCTATCGCCTCCGGTTTTATTTCTGACAAGCTCGGTCGTCAGGCCTGTATCCAGATCTCCTCTTGGATCTGGATGGTTGGTGCGGCTATTCAGTGCTCTTCTCGTAACGTTGGTCAGCTTATTGCCGGTCGTGTCATTGCTGGTATTGCCATTGGTCTTGCCTCTTCTCAGGTCCCCGTCTACATTGCCGAGCTTTCTCCCAAGAAGATTCGTGGTCGTCTTGTAGGTGGTTTCCAGTGGGCTGTCACTTGGGGTATCATGATTATGTTCTACATTTCTTACGGTTGCGGTAAGATCAACTCTACCACTTCTTTCCGTCTCGGTTGGGGTATTCAGATGATTCCCGGTATGATCCTTTTCCTTGGTACTCTTGTTCTTGACGAGTCTCCCCGTTGGTTGGCTGCTCAGGACCGTTGGGAGGAGGCTATTGAGATCATTGCTCAGATCCAGGCCAAGGGTAACCGCGATGATGACCAGGTGCGTATTGAAATTGAGGAGATCAAGGAGGCTGTCCGTATCGAGCACGAGTCCAAGTTCGGTCTGCTCGATCTGTTCCGTGGTAAGACTAACTTGCGCCGTTCCATGGTTGGTATTTGGTGCCAGATCTGGCAGCAGCTTACCGGTATGAACGTTATGATGTACTACGTTGTCAACGTTTTCCAGATGGCCGGTTACAGTGGTGATGCTAACCTTGTTGCTTCTTCTATTCAGTACGTCATTAACATGGTTATGACCGTTCCCGCTCTTCTCTTCATCGACTCCTGGGGTCGTCGTCCTATCTTCATCTTCGGTGCTATTATCATGATGGGTTGGTTGTTTGCCTCTGCTGGTATCTTCGCCACCTACGCTATTCCCACTGGTCCTGATGGTTACATGGGTAACAATGCTGTTATGATCCAGATCCCCCCTAATCGCAAGTCTGCTGGTAAGGCTGCTATTGCCGTCTCTTATTTGTTCGTCTCCACCTTCGCTCCTACCTGGGGTCCTTCCGGTTGGATTTACGTGTCTGAGATCTTCCCTCTTGAGCAGCGTGCTGTTGCCAATGGTGTCTGTGCTGCCGCTAACTGGGCCTTCAACTTCGCCATCGGTATGTTCACCCTTCCTGCTTTCCAGCACATCACCTGGAAGACCTACCTTATTTACGCCTCTTGCTGCTTCACCATGGCTATCCACGTCTTCTTCCTGTTCCCTGAGACCAAGGGTAAGACTCTTGAGGAGATTGATCTGATGTGGGAGGCTAACATTCCCGCCTGGAAGACCGCCGACTGGGTTGCTCCTATTGCCGACATCGAGGCTATCCGCGCCGTCAACGGTGGTCGCGCTCCCTCTTTGGACAAGCACGATGGTGCCCACCAGGAGGAGATTGCTGATAGTAACTCCAGTATTTCTGCTGTGAGCCAGAAGCAGGAGGTCTAGACGCGAGGAAGAGGGGTCTTAACTTATTATAATGATTCCACGAAGACCAAATGTATATATTACATCTAGTGAATTCCTTAATTATATTTGTTAGTATTTTTCAAGTTCTTACTGATTTCCACACTTGACACTGATCCAAAGCCAGAAAAAATCCTTGGGCCAGACCAGGATTTGTGGTATGGCCATGCACCCCAGGCTGCACTTCTACCGATCCCCTTTTACCACAAATTGCCTGCCGCAAGCAGGATGCAGGCCAGCCGCAATGAGTCGACAATCCTGGTGTTGACTCAGGTACAGAAGGCTTGTGACGCCGGGAGCACCGTGCAAATACTGGATATACACTAAATCAACCCGTATTGCACTGGAATCCCACCCAGATCGCGGGTCAATGGCCGGCCTCCCACTTTGCCCAGACATCTGCTGCCCGTATGTTGAGTTTCATACAGCATCTAGTCGAGACACGCCCTGGAGGTGCATGACGGTGCATGTGGTATTATCCGGACCGGATCAAGGTGCGCATATTTTACGGAGAAACCGTTCTATGGGCGTGATGGGCTGGATGGGCTGCAACACCTGGCCCGAAATATGGCCAGCCAGTGCAGTGCTGTTGTGCCGGTCCTCTGCCGCGCCCCCCAGCACCCAGCACCAGAGATTCCTCCCAAATACCAGCTGTGTTTTGATGCTGCCTCGGTCAGGGAGGGGTTGTCACAGGAGCTGGGAGATGGGGTAAGGTTGTCATGTGATGCGGGGCCCAGCGTGATGCTGGAGAGAGGGGAGAGGGGGAGTTTGCATGGGCCGCCTTGAGCGCGTGCGCATCAGGCCGGTTGCAAACTCCGGCCAACCCTGAATGTTGCTACTTGATTCCGGGCCACCGGTGGACGGGCTCCCCCATAAGCACTTGTAGCTGACGCTGACTGTCCGCGGTCCGAGACCGGGCCAGGGTTCGGGCACCGAGGATGCCCAAACCACGATAGTGAGCCTAGTTGCATTTAAGATAAAGTGGACTGTGAACTTTTCACATTCACTAGCACCAGCAACACAACAACGCAACTGACCAGCTTCAACAATGGCCATTGAGTTGACCGCACGTGCAATCCATCTCCCTGCAAACCATGTGCTGATGCCCAGTATCGTAATGCGCATCTCCACTTTATCGGTTCGCTCGGTCAATGACCGGTTTCCTGTGGAGGAGAAGGCATTGACCAAGCTGCGGGAGCACATTCCGTTTTTGTCGGTTGAAGACAGCCTGGTAGCTGTCGTTCCCCGTGATGTAGGTGGAGAAAAGCCCCATGGCTTTGCCACCCTCGCCCGGGTCATCAAGATTGAGCCTAACCAAAGCGGCCCAATTGGCGAGCCAACATTGAGACCTGTGGCCCTTACCATTCAAGGCATTGCCCGCATCCGCATCAAGTCCATCGTGTCCGACCATGTCAAAGGCGAGGTGTTTGTTGACGAACAAGCCAGTTCTGCGAAATATACCACTGACTTTGTAGACCAACTCAAGGCTGCGGTTGCAGCGTTACTGCTCCCAGGAGGCGAGACGGCTACAGAAGCAGTCCGTCGGTTTGTTTCCTACGCTGAGGGTGTTTCATCACCCGTCACACTGGTGGATATCCTGTCTTCAGTACTTCCACTGACACACCGTGACAAACTTGCATTACTCGATGAGCTTGATGGTTACACCAGAGCCCGTAAGCTTATTGCAGCCATTGAGCGCCGGACCAGTGAACTCAAAAAGTCTGCAAAAGCTGCTGCCAAAGATTCGGCAGACTCCAACCTTTCCCGCCGTCCTGCTGCAAAGCGTCCTAGCAGTGCTGTTGGGTTCCCCATCTCAGGCCGCAGCCAGAATGGGTCAAAGAGTGAGGACGACGATGGAATTGACCAGATTGAAGCCGCTCTCAAGGCAGCAGAGCTTCCGGTTGATGGTCGCAAGATTGTTGATCGCGAGATCAAGAGGATCCGTCGCATGAGCCCACAGCAGGCCGATTACAATGTTATCCGAAACTATCTTGAAACTTTGGCGGATTTGCCCTGGAACAAAAACGAGATCCCTCAATTGGACAAAGGTGTGGTGGATCAAGCTCGCAGTATTCTCAATGCCGACCACTATGGTTTAGAGAAAGTCAAAAAGCGCTTACTCGAGTATCTGGCAGTCGTATACCTTCGCCAGCAGCAACAGAGCAAGAAGCTTGTGAAGGCTGTTGACACTTCGACTGAGAATATTTCAGGAGCAGAAGCCGCGGTCCCCAATTCTGGCCGGGCACCAATTCTTTTGCTTGTGGGCCCTCCAGGTGTAGGCAAGACATCCCTGGCCAAGTCTGTTGCCCGTGCCCTTAACCGGCGCTTGCACCGCATTTCTCTTGGTGGTGTTCGTGATGAAGCCGAGATCCGGGGCCACCGTCGCACCTATATTGGTGCTATGCCCGGTGTTTTGGTGCAGGGACTGCGTAAAGCAGGTACTATGAACCCTGTCTTTGTTCTTGACGAGATCGACAAAGTGAGTCAAGGCAACTATAGCGTTCATGGAGACCCTTCTGCTGCACTCCTTGAAGTTCTTGATCCCGAGCAGAACTCTACATTTGTCGATCACTATGTGGGATTCCCCGTGGACCTTTCAAACGTTGTTTTTATTGCTACTGCAAATTCCACTGATACAATCCCTCGCCCTCTTCTTGACCGTATGGAAGTTATTCCAATCGAAGGATATACCTACATTGAAAAACAACATATTGCACAGAACTACCTTGTTCCAAAACAGATTAAAGCTAATGCTTTAGAGCCTGGCCAGATTGTTGTTCCTGACGATGTGCTGAACCATATTGCTACTCACTACACCCGTGAGAGTGGTGTGCGTAGTTTGGAACGTGAAATTGGTACGCTCTGCCGTGCTAGAGCCGTCGAAATATTGGCTGAAAGCAAGGACACGGACGAAATTTCTATGCAACCTTTAACTGTCCAAATTGAAGACTTGCCGAAATACCTTGGCATTGAGAAATTCCATGACGACGTCATTAATGATGAAGTTGATGTCTATACCAGCACTGAGGGTATTGTCAAGCACCGTGATCCTTACGGTCTTGTGAATGGTTTGGCCTACACTGGTAGCGGTACAGGTGGTATTCTCGTATTCGAAGCCACCAAGATCCCCAATGGCAGCGGTAAGTTAAAACTTACCGGCAAACTTGGCGATGTCATTAGTGAAAGTGCACAAATTGCCATGACTTGGGTGCGAGTACATGCTGAAAAACTTGGCATTTCAAAAGATGAACTCAAGGATGCTGATATACACCTACATGCACCTGCCGGTGCAATCCCCAAAGATGGACCCTCTGCTGGTGTAGCTATGACTTTGTGTTTTGTTTCATTGCTAGCACGTCGCCCTGTTCCTCGTGACATTGCTATGACTGGTGAAATGACACTTAGAGGAAAGATCCTGCCTGTAGGCGGTATCCGTGAGAAA
Source organism: Wickerhamiella hasegawae (assembly GCA_030572535.1). Classification (NCBI taxonomy): domain Eukaryota; kingdom Fungi; phylum Ascomycota; class Dipodascomycetes; order Dipodascales; family Trichomonascaceae; genus Wickerhamiella; species Wickerhamiella hasegawae. The sequence goes on from JAJLZZ010000006.1 coordinate 135,989, forward strand.
TTGCTCGGTGCACACATGGCAGGCGTTAGAAAAGTCTTGTTACCTTTCCACACCCGCCCTATGGTTGAAGAGCATGCAGGTCTGATCCAGGAACTGGGAATTGAAATTGTTTATACCAAGTACATTTGGGATATCTTTGCCCAGGTATGGCCAGAGGTAGATCAATTCAAAGAGCCTGTTTATGATGCCCGCATCTGAATATGTGCTAAATGATAACGCGCTACGTATTATGTATGATAAGATGAAATTGATGTTAGAATTCAACCATTGCCTTTATCTTTATATACTGGCATATTTATGAAGTACAAACGAATTTTTAAGCCTGTTGAACAGCAGCACTGTGACTCTTAACATAACGGCCGGAAGGATCAGCATCGCAACCCCAGTCAGCCTTGGGGATCCAGCGCTTAACAGTGGAAGCAGCAGCCTTGTTGTTGGATGTGAAGATCTCATCAAACATTGTCCGGTACCAGTAAGCTTCCTTTGTAGTGGGGATATCATCGCCCCACTCAGGCTTGGGGTTAGCCAACTGCTCATCAGAGACAACACGCTCAGCAGTATCCTTGAGGCTATCAATCCAAGAGTAACCAACACCATCGGAGAACTGCTCCTTTTGGCGCCACAGAATCTCAGAGGGCAAGAACTCGCCGTTATCAAATGCCTTACGCAGAATGTATTTTTCAATGCGCTTATCAGTGATAAGCTTGTCGTGAGGGTCAATGCCCATAGCAACGTTCAAAAACTCCTTGTCGAGGAAAGGCACACGGGCCTCCAGACCCCAAGCCATAGTGGACTTGTTGGCACGAAGACAGTCGGCGAAGCTCAAGTTCTTGATACGCTTGACACACTCCTCGTGGAAGGCATCAGAGGAAGGAGCAGCACCGAAGTAGAGGTAACCACCGAAAATCTCATCAGAACCTTCACCGGAAAGAACCATCTTGATACCTTGAGCCTTGATCTTGCGTGAAAGCAAGTACATAGGGGTCGAGGCACGGATAGTAGTAACATCATAGGTCTCAAGATGCCAAATAACATCACTCAAAGCATCGAGACCTTCATCAATTGTGAATGTGTGCTCGTGGTGAATTGTACCAATGAAATCAGCGACCTGCTGGGCAGCCTTAAGATCGGGAGCACCAGGAAGACCAACGGCGAAAGAATGAAGACGGGAACCAGATGTGTTAACAAGACGACCGTCCTTACCAACACCAGCAAGAGAGTGGTGAGTGGGGTTGTCCTCGAGAGCGTTACGAGTCTCACGGGCGGCGATAGAGGCAATAAGTGACGAATCAAGACCACCAGACAAGAGGACACCGTAAGGCACCTCAGACATGAGACGCTTACGAACAGACTTGACAAGGGAATCACGAATGGCGTTCAAGTCAACAGGAGCGCTGGGAACCTTGGAGCCATCCCACCAGACAGGGTTGTAGTACTGGGTGAAGGCGCCGGTATCGGAGTCGAACACGTGTCCAGGAGGGAAAGCCTCGATGGAGTCACAGTCCTCAATCAGTGATTTGAGCTCACTGGCAAAGTATAAAGTCTTGGGCTGGGCGCTGTTACGACCAATGTACAGGGTGGTGACACCGATAGGGTCACGGGCAGCCACTACACGATCCTTCTCCTTGTCATAGACAACAAAGGCGAAGAAACCGTCGAGGTGACTGGCAAGATCTGTGCCATACTTTCTGTAAAGAGGCAAAATAGGCTCGCAGTCTGAGTGTGTCTTGAAAGGATAATCGGGGAACTCATCACGCAACAATCTATGGTTGTAGATCTCACCATTGACAGTGAGGACCAAGGAGCCATCATCGCTAGTGATAGGCTGAGCACCAGAGTCCAAACCAACAATAGCAAGACGCTCATGGCACATAATGCTAGAGTTGGCGGTCACAATTCCGGACCAGTCAGGTCCACGGTGACGAACCCGCTTGGACATTTGCAATGCCACTTTTTTATATCCCTCCACGTCGGGGTGTTTGTAGACAGCAAAGATACCACACATATTTCAGCACCCTTTTTGTTTCTTGAAGTTTGTTTTACAAGTAGGAAGAAAGAGTCAGAATACAAATCCTGTCGGGATAAGCTATGTAGAACGATAAGATAGACATATGTAGATGAGTCACAAAGTGCAGGAGCAGGTGTAACTTTCCAGTTTGGTAACTGACTGCGACAAGAAAATGCCGAGCGCCACAAAAACAAATAAAAACTAGGAAAACAAATTAGTTTCAAATTTCAAAATTCGATGAAATTTTCATTCGACCAAAGTTTTTGGCTCCAAGTTGTACGTTTGTGGGCCATGACTCCATTTACCACTACTCTCTGCCAGCAGAGGAATAGATAGACATTGAACAATGGAATCCCTTATAACTCAGATTCAGAAGGATCACTCGGGTATGGTGTCTCTTCGTCACTCACGTACGGGGTATTAGACTCGGTAGGGAGGTCACGGTCGTTGTCGTCTCCGATTTCGGAGCCGCCACGGGACCGTTCCTCGAGATCCACTTGCAGGTCATATACCAAATCAAAACACTCAGCCAATAAGCCATTGAGGACACCCTGACCAGCAGGAACCTCTTCACCAACGACAAACTTGCCATCCTTACGCATGTTATCGAGGCTGTCGAGTTTCATCTGATAAGGGTACAATTCACGCAGACTGGAGATGCCGCCAAGTTCCTGGACCTCAACCAAGCATCTACGAGTTGTAACAAGCTGATTGTGCACGGGAATAAGCGCCTCAGTGACCGGCTCCGCAGAATCAAGCAGTTTATAAATTCCTGCCACACACTTACGGACCATGAACATTGGCAACACCTGCTTAGGGTCAAGTTTACGTTGCTCGGGTATCCAACTATTAGTAGCATCAATAATTGAGATCACTGTTGTGTCAAGACGGTGCAGGCTTGTGATATAGCGGTAGAGATCTGTCTCACGCAAAGTCCAGCGGTGGGTGACCAAGAATACCTGAATGTTTTTGTCCATTTCAGTCAATTCAGCAAAGGCAGCCTTGGATTCTTCAGCAACCATAGGACCATTCGTGAAGTAGTCGGTAAGCTTTCTGCAGCTGTCAATCTGGAAGGTCATGGGCCGTGAGAGCTGGGGCGGCTCCTTACTCTCAGCGAACATATGTGAAACGATGAATTCGAGCTTGGTTCTCATCTGGGCCAGTTTGGCGGTCTCAAATGCAGGGTCGACGATCAAGCGAAAGATATCACGACGCAAGTGGAGGACCTGAGGAAAAGCCATACGCTCATTGTCATGAAGCATATCCAATTCCTTCTGAACTTCGAGAAGGAGCTGTTTGCACTCAGCCAGAGCATGGTGCAGCAACTCAGAAACTACTGCGCCTGTCGGAATGGTCTCTGAGGTTGGGGAATGGACGGCAGTATCGAGGATTTCCTCAATCTCGTCAAGGCGCCTTTCAATAACTTGAACCTCATTGGGGGTGAAATTGGGGGCATAGGTCAAATGTCTCAGTAACAGACGTACAACAGTCAAGGTTGCATAGGTTGCGGGCGCCTGGCGGGATAATCCTACTGTCAAGAAGCCCAGAGACAGAATTGTTAACACATCGGTCTCAGCCACACGCAATTCTTCTCCAGGACCGGAGTGGGGAGCATCTTTCAATACATTCTCGAATTCTGTATAAAGCGTTGTGAAATCGCTACCAGAAAGAAATCTATGTTAGCATTTTGTTCTGAATCGGTAAAGGCGGGTATCCCCATATGTAAACAAAAGCACGGTTAGAATCCTGGTCTCGGGACCAAGCACAGGCACAAAAGCATAAGAACAAGAGTCAATTTCAAACCTTTGAAACCTGGGCTTTATTCCTAGCCTTTGGCCGTGTCCGGCACCCCGGAACGCAGGACCAGACGCCGCCTGAGTTCCAGAGATAGTACTGGTAGATTCTAGGCCCTACCGGGCCATGAGCCGGCGTGTAAACACGGTGACGGCCCATTGATATACTTACTTTGTTCTGTCAAGCTTCAAAGCTACCAGCTTCTGCTTGATATCATTCAATTTAACAAGCGTTTCTTGCACTGTTGCCATAACAAGGATTGAGCTCAGAATCTCTGGTTTGTCAGCGTAAATAGCTTGTGACGATGTCGGCGAGGTTTGGCGATGACGGGGCCCAGCGCCTGTTTGATAGCAACGTTACAATGGGCCACCACTTTTTGAACCACATTAGTCAGATATTAGCCAAAACTACCAGGGCTAGGAACGGGGTTTTTACGAGGATCTTAAGCGTCTATAAAATTGATTAAATATGGCACCTATGATCCAATTAGAATAAAATAATTCCAGCCAAATTCCCGTATAGTAGTATATAGGCTCCAAACTGCGCTTGGCCCAGCTTGGAACCCTGTTCTATCTTCCTACCGTGCCGGGTCGTGCGCTAGCTGGGTGTCAAGGGATCGTCAGTAATACGCGGCACCTAGACAACGGAACAACGTGGGATTAGACCTGCACAAGGGGCCCATTTAGGGCGGTGGCTAACTGCCCATACACGATAGCCCATCTTTCCCAATAGGTACAACGGGCCCATGGGGCGAGCACATCAAGTAGGAAGGTGTAGCGACGTATTTTGTCCTGGAAACGTTGCTGCAGCTCGGACTGGGCACAGCTGTGCAGGTCAGTGCATACGCCTTGAGACAAAACTATGGGAATATCCTAGGAATAAATAAGTATTTATTTGTGTAATTCTAACGGGCTTCAATCTATACCTCCAGAGGCCTTGCTACCTGTCAAGTTTCAATCGCCTCCTTGCCGTGGTCCCCTGGTCGCGTTTCTGACTCAGCGATGCATGATTAAATTGAGTGCATACATGTACAGAGGAGCTGTACTTGAGTGACCCTATTTAATTTGGTAAAGACATTGAGGAAAGACGTCAAGGCGGGTATTAATATAGGCGTGGGATTGTGTACTATAGTATACTGTGCAAAGCAATAGTCGTTCTTATCATAGCCATCCCTTGACCGCCCCTTGGTACAACTGGTCCTAGTGGCCTGCTGTTACGGTGGGCCTAAAGGGGCATGCAACCAGCCATTTCAATTGGGCTTCGTGGCAGCGGCTTAAATGGTGGTACCAATACTGTAGCACCTGGACGGGACCGATCCCAGCTTGCATGTGTCAAAAGCACAAGTGAAATTGGTAAAAAGTTCCGTATTTTCTCCACACCTCCACCTATTCTCGCTGGAGCCAAGGCTCCCGCTCTTGCTTCCTTGTTGGGCCTAGGGTTCGACTGCAGATGTCACTACACGCGCACCGATTCGTCCTTGACCCAACCCTGGGCACTCATGAAGCTGCTGCAAGAGTATATAATTTAACTTGCCTAACGACACCCCCATAATTTGCGCTGTTGTACTCTCATTCCCTCTACTTGCTTGTGACTTTCTTTTCTTTTTAATTATTGACTTCTATAATGAACTCCGAGCAGACGGCAGTGGAAAATGTCCTCCGTCGGGCAGAAATTTCACGGCTCACCCGTAACCTCAAATCCAGACTTGCCCTGGCTACTTTCAAGACCCGGTGTGGTCTTGAGAGCTATAATTTCGATAGTCTTGAGCCCCAGTTGGCTAATATTCGGCCCCAGCAGCAGGATCAATCAACGTCCTCCCTTTTGCCATCGTCTTCGAATGGTCGGGCTTCTTTCCCACTGACAGCTGCCCCTCCCCCTGGTGCCCCAATGGGCCCTCCTCGCAGCTTCCAGTCCAGCCCCAAGAGAGCCTACGAGTCTTATAATGAGATGAACGTTATGAATGGACATAGCCAAAGCCAGAACCAGATTTCTCCCACTCGTTCATTTATTGGCACTCCTCTCAGCTCCGCAGCCTCCGCAGCCTCTGCAGCCTCCGCGGCCTCCTCGGCCTCTTCCACATCTTCTGGCTCATCCTCTGGTCGCAAGAGAGCCAAGACGCTTGAGAACAAAGGTGGTCTGGCTGCTCCAACTGGCCGTGGACTGCCACATTCGGCCAGTGTTCCTGGCAGAATGAGTTCACATGCTCGCACGAATAGCCGGACCTCAATTAGGGGCGCTTCAGCACCGACCAGCTCTCTGAGTGCAACCTCGAGTTTTGGTGCATCCCAATCCAACGGACACATCACAAGCTCCCAAGCATCCACACGGACAATTGAGGACCCCCGTGAATTCGCAGAGCCAAGAACTCCCCCACCTGTTGCAACTGATGGACCCAAGACTCCTTCTAATAGAGGCGGGGGCGGCAGCTCCGATAGAGACGGTGCCAATCTCTTATTATATCTGGCTACCTCTCCTGGACCTGGCCGCACACCTCGAACCCCAGGAACTCCTGATTTCAACTTCAATGAGTACCTGAACATCTTCACACCCTCACCCGGAGTTACTCGCGTTCACCAAATGACACCAGGAAGCCTCGCTCGTGGTCGGCAAAGACTGACATTTGAATAAGCTTTTGAACGAGCTTGAGTTGACGATTCGACGATTAATTATTCTATTATTTATCTTATTATGTTTAAATCCATTTCTTCTATGCGCAGGCGCCGGCTTGGCTGTTGGTATAGCTATATGATTGTGTAATAGCGATACGACCGATATTCCATAATCGTAATCAAATGTAGACCAATTCTCAATTTGTATTCACTGGGTTGATTTCCTAAACCGTTGCCTCCTCCACCGTACCCACTGGCGTGAAAGATTTTGCAGTCTGAGCCATGAGGAGGTGCAGATCGGAAGCAGTCGTTACGCGTCTGGCTGCACATCTGACGACCTTAATAGCGCTAGGATAGAGACCACAATCGTAAACGACCCGCTGGCCCATAGAATACTAATAATTATAGCTATAGACTTGTATCTTTCAACTACCATGGCTCTCCTACCTGTATGAATCACCTGTTTATAGTTCATGTTTCAGGGGGTGACCATTTAGGCCACATGCATGGATCTTGCAACAAGCCGTTGCTCCGTAAACAGATCATACAGGAACAGAAAACGACCACCGCGACTTTGGCAAAACAAGTTAAAACAACAACATTTACACTGGGAAGAGGCCCCGGTACACTTAATAGTGGTGGCCAGCCACTCAGAGTGCGGATTGGCTGCCGTGGTTGTATCTTAGCCGACTATCTTGTCTTCACCGTGGCCCAACAGGGGGAATTAACGGGGTAGGGGTACGGCTTGGAAATATGAACACAAGCCTCATCAAAAAAGATCCGTTTCCTGGCAATTTCATTGATATTTTGTCAATGTCGACGGCTTCTCGACTGCCCAACCAGTCGACACGACTGCTGCAAACCTTATTACCACCCCAACTTCGCCCAAACGCCCTCCCTCCACCCGTCAATCCCCCAAAAATAGATGTGGCCCAGCAGCCCTTCCCCTAGATTGCGCGTTATGGGGACCCAAGGAGAAGAATACCTGAGTAAGCAGTGCATAGGCGAAATCTAGGTTTGGTTATCCCTCGGCCACCGCAAATAGCATTTTACCACCACTACATTTTCTTGTAATCTTTGGCGCGTTTGGGTTCAAGCCAACAGCATTTCAGTTGTGTTTACGGGCAGCGCATTTGGTGTTTGTTTATTTATAGAGGCATATTCCTTTGAACTCGGTCTTCCCAGTCCTTTATTTAGGCCCCTCTTTGTCCCCCTTCGTTCGCGGTACCAGACTCTAGTGTCCTCTTGAGAGATACTTTTCGTCACCACTAACATTCCTTTACTTATCATATCTTGGCCAGTCTTTTCCTGTCCTCCTTTGTTGCATCTTAACTCCTTTCTTTGCGAGTAACGCGCCAGAGCAGATACATTTTTTATCCTTGTTGAAAAAAGAAGGCTACTAGATTTTCTACTCTACAAGATAAGCCCGTTTCTCTGTGATACTCCAAAAATCCTTCACCAAGAAAAACTGCATACCTTTGTGCTTGAAAAACTCAAATACCCCGCCCATGTTCCAATCTTTGTTGAGAGTCACGCTGGCCGTGCTCCTGGTCGCTCCTGTCGCCGCCAATACACCCCTGGGATGCTTTAGCGAGATTCCCGGGTTCACATTCAATGGTAACAATAACCTTCAGAGTTCTGCCGCCTGTATAAGTGCATGCGAGTCGGGCGGATATTCGGTTGTTGCCGTTCAAGGCTCAGCCTGTTATTGTGGAAATGCCATCCCGGGTTCTGATTTGACTTCCCAAAGCTGTCAAACCAAATGCCCGGGTTACCCCTTTGAAATGTGTGGTGGTGATGCTGCCTATGACATTTATGCGACCGGCCAGGGTGCATACTCTACCGTGGAGGCTGCGAGCTCCTCGTCCACCAGTTCGTCTAGCACTAGCTCCACCTCCAGCACCACCTCGAGCACCACCTCGTCTACGACTACCTCGTCGACTGAGACCTCCACCGAGTCTAGCGGGTCGACGACTACCTCGTCGAGCCAGGCTCCAACGACCGTGGCCCGTACTGTGACGGCCACGGCCACCCAGACCCAGTCACAGGATTCGTCGTCGTCAACCTCCACAAGTACAGGTACCTCGGCAGCACCACACGACTCAAAGAAAAAGAGCGGCGGCCTGTCATCGGGTGCCATTGCCGGAATTGTCATCGGTGTAGTAGTTGGATTATTGGCCCTGGCGGCACTTGCATTTTTCATACTGCGGTCGCGGCGCAATAATGACGAGGATGACGACGACGACGAGTACTACTCGCCCAAGTCATCCCCCAACAAGTTCAAGGACTCATTTGGAAGCACCCAACCTGACAACTCGTTCCATTCAAATTACAACCACAATCTCCAGTACCCTGTGGTCGATCAGAGACTCAATCCAGAGATGCTTGGTCACCGGATTTCCATTGCATCTTTAACTGATGCTCGTGATTATTCGCGGCAAATCCTTAAGATTGCCAACCCTGATGAAAAGTAACTTGGATGTATATAATTGATACCAGTGTAATAAAGCTTTATATATTATTCTTTACAGTTCCCCATTGCTGTCTTGCTACCCCACCGATGGATGGATGGTTGCTTGTCAATCAACTGCTCGTCTGCACACCACGTGATCGCGCGGACCCCGTCTCCACCATCCCAAGCCACACAATCTCTTTTTCTTCTCTAGGTCTTTAGCTTCAGTTTTCATTGTTTGTACAAATGAGCGAACGTGGAAGAAAAGTATTGAGAAGAAGATCATCCTTTTTCTCGCCCTCGCCTTCGCCTCCACCTCCTGGTGAGCGCGAGGTGAGACAATTCACTGGCGATTCAAGGCACTTCTCGATGATCCGCCAGTTGCAATTAGCAGACTTTATTACCATGCTCAATTGCTACTGTGGATTCAATTCCATTATTTGCAGCGCCCGCTATGTCCAGAGCGGTGCCCAGGACGACCAATGGGCATACAAGGCTATGTTTTATACCTTTTTGGGTTTCTTCTTTGACGTGTTTGACGGCAGAGTTGCTAGATGGATGAACAAGTCGTCGCTCATGGGCAAGGAGCTTGATTCTCTTGCTGATTTGATCTCTTTCGGCGTCTCCCCTGCTCTTATTGGCTTTACTCTTGGCTTGAATACAACCGCTGACGTCTTGTGTTTAACTTTTTTCGTTCTTTGCGGCTTGCTCAGACTTGCTCGGTTCAATGTAACTGTGGCCATACTATCCAAGGGTCAGAATAAAGTGTCGCACTTTGAGGGTCTTCCTATTCCATCTTCTTTAGCTCTTGTTGGTGCTATGGCGTTTGCTCTCCACAGCGGTATTGTTCATGACAACCTGCCCGGTGGCCTCTGGCTCGAGGGCACAGATTTCGCATTCCACCCTATGGCTTTGGTATTCTTTGGTCATGGCTGTACTATGATTTCTAAGAGTTTAAAGATTGCAAAGCTTTAAAGAATTATATATGTATTTAAGTTTTCAATTGTGTAAATACGTTTTAGGTACAGATTTTACCACCGGCGAGAATCTCTCGCCATTTGATTATCCTCGGACATTTGTTCGCGATCCAATGCAGTTAAACCACCCACAGTATTCCACATATCGTTGAATTCTTCTCCGGATCCCAGGTCAATAGCCCAAGATTTTTCCTTCACCTTTTTGGTCCGCTCACGATCTTCATCCATGCGACGCAGAATATCTTCTCTTTTGAGCTTGATGGGCTGATCAATATCACCATGGTCTTTTATACTTTGAATTCTGCGCTGGAGATGCTGCTGAGCCCTTTCATAAGTTTCTTTATCGAGGACTTGCTGCCTGGCCAGGCTGTGGAGAATTTGATCAACCGGAGATACATTGGCCAGGGCTGTAACAGCGGCAGGAATCGATTTCTCCACTATTTGGGTGATGTCTCGTGCCACCCATTTGCGAATTTGAGCCAGTCTCCGTCCAGCAGGACCGCATAAATAATCAAGGAAGAACAGTATGTTCACACGAAGCCCCAGGTTCGCCTTTCCCAGGGTATCAAGGATTTGTAGATACAAGTCCTCCACAAGCTCGTGGTTTTTCAATAAAAACTGCAAGGCTACTTCAACGGATTTCGATGAAGCATTGAGTCTCGCTAAAATATCAGATAGCCTTCTTTGAGCCTCGAAAGCATCCATAATTTATCAATTGTCTACCCGCTACACTAGCAGAGAGATGATGGAGTTCTGAAGCCACCAGGTTTAGGGGTCAGAGGGGCTTCACTGATATAAGCAGCTTTGGCGAAGAAAATGAGTACTATCGCATTAAAGGGACAAATCTTTCAGCAAGCTGACAAATTTTTCATCATGCCCAAGTCTAAAGGAAAGGGAGGAAAGAATAGACGGCGCGGAAAGAACGATGCCGGCTTCAAGCGTGAGCTCGTTCTCCGTGACGAAGGCCAAGAGTACGCCCAGGTCAACAGAATGCTTGGTTCTGGCCGTATCGAGGTTGCTTGCTTCGATGGCGAGAACCGTCACGCTCATATCCGTGGTAAAATGCGCAAGAAGGTCTGGGTTTCCCCTGGTGATATCGTGCTGATTTCTTTGCGTGAGTTCCAGCCCGAGCAGGCTGATGTTATCCTCAAGTACCACCCTGATGAGGCTCGTGCTCTCAAGGCTCAAGGTGAGCTCCCCGAAAACACCCAAATCTCTGAAGATAAGTTTGGTGGTAGTGACGAAGAGTGCAACTTCGAGTTCGACAATGATGAGGATGACGATGATGAGGATGAGGACGATGACGACCTCAATATTGATGATATTTAGTTGTTGGCATTGTAGTTTATATAGGGCTATGCATATTCTCTGATATAGCATCACGCTTGTTTTAAATATCTATAGCCTAAGCCTTATGGTGGTTTATTTTCTGTAGAGGGGTTTACAGCAGGGGTTGTAACTGTATTGTCAATGAAGGTTCTTTGTTTAGACGATAGTATCTCTCAAAGGAGTGGCCTCTTCACGGCGCTCTCTTGAACGATCGCGGCGCTCACGGGGCTCATCCAAAGAACTAAGGCCATAGCTCTCGTCGTGTTCCCAATCTCTGGAGGCAGAGCGGCGGTGCATCTGAATACTGCGACGAGTACTGAGAGAGGCCACTGTGTTATCCATAGGAATACCCTCAAGGGACTTGGAAGGTAGTAAAAAGCGAATATCGTCACTGCGTGAGACATTCAATAAGTAGACACCGGTGAAAATGACAACAAAACCGCAAATCAAAGAGATAGTGTTAACAGCGTTGGTAGTGTTGAAGCCACCAAACAGAATGAATGAAGCAACAAGAGTACAGGTAGTGAAAGTCACATAGTACAAAGGATTCACAATCGAAGTGTCAAATTGGTCAAGAGCCTTGTTGAAATAGTTCATTTGTGTAATGATACAAAGCACCACCACAACCATGAACACATAAGTACTGGGGTGGCTGAATTGATTGTTACCACCAAGGGTCAGCTTCAAAGCGATACCAAAGGCCTTGATAGACATAACCGAAACGGATCCCACGGCCGAACAGATTGAAACGTACACCATAGGAACTGTTCTACCATAGCGGGGACTGACCTTGTAGATCATGTAGACACTGAAGGCCAACACAAGAGTAATGTACAGTAAGAATGCTGGTCTCTCAGCGTATTCCAGGATCTCATCAACGGTTGTGACTTCCTTGTCGGGGGGAGCATGTAAGATAATGATGATGGATCCAATCAAGCAAATCGCAGCACCAATCTTTCCCAGAACACCGAGTTCTTCCTTCAAAAACACAGCAGCAAGCACGGCACCAATAATGACACTCAAAGCACCAAGAGGGGTGACAAGAATGGCTGGTGCAAAGGTGTAGGCGGCGAAATTGGCAATCTCACCTACAGCCATAGTACCAATACCGGCCCACCACAGGGGATTCTTAAGATACTCATAGCCCTCACCTTGAAGTCCGGTCTTCTGGGCGGCAATCAAGCCCTTTTTGGTAATGATAAACGAGGTACCAATGGCCAAAGAGCTTGAAATTGCTAGCCCCAGTCCGATATACTTGTCCTCGAGAAGCGTCATAGCTGCTAACTAAGCCCAACGCGGTGGTGATAAGTAAATAAACTCCTCTAGTCCAGCCTGACACACTGGTGGGTACGGGGAGGCACAGGCGGCAACTGCGGACAGAGTGGTTTATTAGATAGAAAAAGTAGAAACTTTTTTGTTTTGTTTTTTACATACTTTAATTTTGTGTGTGCAAACTTCATGAAATCAAGTAACTGTGATGCTCCAGTCTGAGCCGATTGCAACACGGGGGTTCCGGACAATTACACCTCCATTTGTAGGGAGAATGTCCAATGATACACCAGTGCTGTCAACCTTAGCACTGGTGAGTTGTGCACCCAAAACAATAATGCGCTCAATTGCAATGTTCTTGTAGGTTCCTTTACCAGCGTGTGTGACAGAGCCAGTGATCTTGCCCTTAGAATATGTGATATCGGTGGTCACAAAGTCACCATCCTTATAGTTGAATGAGATACCATCGTCAACATAGACCTTGCCCTTGGCAGTACCATCCTTGCCGATTGCAACAACAAGCGTGTAAGGATCGTTTTGCATAGTCTCAGTAGACCGACGAGGACGATCACGGCGAGCATGAATAGTACCTCCACGTGCAAACAAAGGAATGGTCTCGATATCAACAGGAACAACTTTCCAGGTGGGACCAGTCACGGTTTCACCCGTCCAGTAGTTGTAGTAGATTTGGTTCTCGGGAATATAGACTTCAGTAGAGGTCACGCCGGCATCGGTAACAGGCTTAGCCAACAGCGAATCACCCACAAAGAATGTATCATCAATTCCATATGTGATTTCATTGTTGGGAGTCTCGTAAAAGAGGGGGCGAAGCACGGGTGCCAAAGTCTGGGAAGATTCCCAGAATGCAGTGTAGAATGTAGGCATCAACTGGTAGCGCAACCCAATTGCTGCTGCAATTGTAGTGTTGTAAGGTTCAGCAGGAAGGTATGGTTCACGACGGCGGGCATCAATATGAGCATGGCCACGGAAAAAGGGGTAGAATGATCCAGCCTGATACCAACGAGTTAACAGTTCAGGTTCGGGGTTACCAAAGAATCCACCAACATCTGCACCAGCAAAAGGCATGCCAGCAAGACCATGTGTCAAAACCATGGGTGTAGCAATCTTGAGATATTCCCATTTAGCTTGGTTGTCACCAGTCCAAGTAGGGCCTAAGCGCTGAGAACCAGCAAAGTAGGAGCGAGTAAGGATGAAGGGTCTTTGCTTGTTATCATAACGAGAAAGCATAGCATCGTAGGTACTGTTCACAACGGTCATACCATAGTAATTGTGAACATCACGATGCTCCCATCCACCGTGGTGAATCAAGTTTTTGGGTGCAGATGTCTCAGGACCATCGAACACCGAGGGTTCATTCATATCGTTCCAAATATGCAGGTTTTTAGAGTTACCACCAAGCTCGTCGCCCAGAGCAAACAGTTCGCGCCAATATTTCCAAGCCTCTGGATTCATAGTATCAATCCATACAGACTCACCAGGCCAGCATTGGCCATGGAAGGGGTTGCCTTTCGAATCTTTGACAGCCAAGCTGCGAGCTTTGATGTTTTCATAGACAGCGTAGCCACTCTCAGACTTGATATGAGGATCAATAATAGCCACAAGTTTACGACGGGCCTCATCCAAGCGATCCATCATATATTCTTGATCAGGGAACTGGTCCTTATTCCAGGTGAAATACTTTTTGTGCTCAGTGTACTCAATATCAAGCCAGATAACATCATAAGGGATTTGATGAACGTCAAATTGACTGTTTACATCGAGAACATCGTCGTTTGAGTTGTAATTCCAGCGGCATTGATGGTATCCAATAGCAAACTGCTGAGGCAGAGTTGCCATACCCGTGAGCTTACCATAAGCCTCAACCACTTCAGAAGGTTTGTTACCAACGAACATGTATAAGCTTAGCACACCGTTTTCGGATATCCAGTGTGTGTTTGTGACCTCTTCCTGCTTGTCAATATCGACATATGTGTCTGCAGCATTGAGCCAGAAAGCACCAGCAGAAGCTCCACGCTTATGAGCGACCATGAAGGGAATTGAGCCATACATTGGGAGCGGACTATTTGTCTCATATTCAAAGATATCCACATTGTAGAGACGGTAAGGATCTTTATGGTCACCATCGGCCTTTCCGTTAGTGTTACGCAAAGCCAACGAATCGGCATGCTCTGGGATACCATAAACGTAGTTGTAGCCTTCAAAATTGATGTCAAGTGCAACGGCTTCAGGGCCACGCAGCTTGCTATCTTTCTTGTGGTCATGCTCATCTTCCCACGCGCCAGTAGACACTTCCCAAGGAAGACGAGCTTCATCTTCTTTATCCTGCTTGCGAAGATGCTCAATATTGAGCAGATTGCGACTATTGAGACTGATTTGAGAATCGCCGTTGTGACTTACTTCGATAGAGAACGGTGAGTTTGTCACAATGAGCTTGTTTTCCCTTTTAGCACCAAATGTGACAACAAAGCCAGATTTGGTTTCCTGAACATTAGCCTGGGGCTTGGAAATCTCCCGGTGGGGGTCCAACATGAAATCAGCGGGGTTGAACCGTTCCGACTGGACAGAACTGGAGTCAATCTTTCTTCCCTGTTCATCAATTAGCAAGTGAACAGTGTTATCAGATAGCACTTCAATTGTAACAGGCAAGTTCACGACCTGATCTTTGATAACTTTCTTCAAGATAGCACCGATTTTAGTGGCATCTGAAACATCAACCGACGAGCTATCAATTGAATATGGGGACGAAAACTCGGGTAGTGTAGCCTGCTGGGCATAGTGCCTGTTGCGATTACAGAAAGGGTTCTGATCACAAGATCTGAATAAAAAATCTTTGACAGCCTCTGCAGGTGCCAGCACCAGTAACAATGTCCTTAATAACAGCATACTATGCTGAAAGGGAATGAACACTTGGGTAGACTTGGCAGTGATGAACTGTACAGGAGACGTAGCGAGCTATTCATTACAGCTGGGACAGACGAAGACCTAACCCTTGAAGCGAAACTACCCTCCAGGTGGCCATGTTGGAGTTGTTCCCTTTTATATATCTTTTGTGGTTCTTATAACTATTTTAAATGTACACACTCTGGACAAACTCCACATCTTATGTGGTTCAATCCGCCTCATCTGAAGTGGCATTGCACATTGACAGATCTTCAGGCGAGTATTCCGCAGTGGACGCCAGCTCGGTGACTCGTTCTGGAGCTGCTAAACAGCCTGTTGGTGCTTTCCTTGGTTTGTTGCCCTTGAGATTGACCAAGTATGCTGTTTTTGCTCGGACTGCAAAGTACAAGGGCTCTATTTTGTCTAATGAGGTCTTTGCACTCTCTGACTACGAGCTGCTTCCCCTAAGAGATGGTACCACGCGCCAGGACGAGGTGGACAAGGAGTACCTTGCTCTCGTTGCCGCCCACCTTGCGGCTGCAACTCTGTACTGGTCGCCGACCTATGATTTGACAACTGCATTGCAACGTCACTTGGAGCCTGAACCCCGCTATCCATTTGAAAGTGCCGACCCCCGCTTTTTCTGGAATTCAGCGATTGCTAATGATCTCGTTGTTGCATCACACAAGAACAAGCTTCTTGGTGAATTCGTACATGTTACAATTTACGGTATGTTCCACCTGGAGAAGACTTTATATGGTGGTGAGCCCATTGAGTTTGGCGTTATCTCTCGCCGCAGTCGGTTCAGAGCTGGTACTCGGTACTTCCGTCGTGGTATTGATGACAATGGTAATGTCGCCAATTTCAACGAAACTGAACAGATTTTGGTTGCGAAAGGTACTGCCTACAGCTATCTGCAAACCCGTGGTAGCGTTCCTGCCAAGTGGGGTGAGGTTAACTGCATGAAGTACAAGCCCAAGTTGCGTGTCGGTGGTGCTGCTGTTGATGCATCTGCCAAGCATTTTGCTGAGCAGAAGGCGTTTTATGGCCCCAACTACCTTGTTAATTTGGTCAATCAAAGCGGTTATGAGAAGCCTGTCAAGGACGTGTATGAGCAAGTTGTGGCTGCATTGAATGACAAGGATTTACATTATGTTTACTTTGATTTCCACCACGAGGCTTCCAAAATGCGTTGGCATCGCGTCTACATTCTCATTGACAAGCTGATTGAGCTGGGACTTGACTCTCAGAAATGGTTCTCCAAGGATTTGAGCACAGGCAAGATTTTGTCGCGCCAGACATCCGTTGTTCGTACTAACTGTATGGACTGTCTTGACCGTACAAATGTGGTACAGTCCACTCTCGGTTCATGGACTCTGCAACAGCAGCTTGAGATTGCAGGCGTCCTTGGCAGCGGCCAGAAATGGGAATCCGACTCTACTTTTGTGGAACTTTTCCGCAATATTTGGGCAGACAATGCCGATGCCGTATCCTGTGCATACTCTGGTACTGGCGCTCTCAAGACAGACTTTACCCGCACTGGCAAGCGTACTAAGTTGGGTGCTCTCCAGGATGGCCGCAACTCTCTTGTTCGGTTTTACCTTAACAACCTTAGCGATGGCCCTCGTCAAGATGGCTTCAACATCTTCCTTGGTGATTACTCTCCCCACGAGTCTGTAAGATCACCATTTATTGACCGCCGGTCCTTGTGGATTCAATCTGTACCTTATATTCTTGGTGGATCAGCATTTGTCTTCCTCCTCTCTGTACTCTACCCAAGTCCTAATCACTCACGTCTATTTGACCTGCTTGTGTCGCTACTATTTCTCTCGTTGTCTGTGGGATCATACTTTTTTATTATTCAAAATGGCATGCAATATGTTAACTGGCCCAAACTTCTACCTGTGGACTTTGTCCAATGGCAGCACGGCAAAGAGGGCTGGAGGGTTGTTGATACTACTGTAACCACTTCAAAACTGGATTGAAAAATATAGAAATAGAAATAGATTGTTTAGATATGGAATCGTTATTGCTTATGCATTCTATGTACATCTACTATGCAATCATGCTCTGATGTCGTCCCGAGCTTGTGTAATAAAATATCCAGCATCAGCCGGTTCTGTGAATTGTGCTGCCCATAAAGCAAGAGAAGCTCTTTTAGCATTGTCTAGTTGATCAATGTCAATGGCTCTTGCCTGACAAGCCAGTTCAAGCTCATTGTTATCCAGCTCATTCAAATCACCTTTGCGTAAAAACTCATCATCAGCACGAATTTCTATGATATGTTGTTGCAATCTGTTGCGAAGCCAACTAAGAGGTGCCATTCTGTAAATTATAGGGGCACCAGGAAGAACTGTAACGGCCAGTTGCCTGACCTGAGGGGATTCTAGACGATGAACTGACAACGCAAAGTCCATACCTTTATTGGACTTATAACTTTGAAGCTTTTGTCTGTTTTTTGAGAATGCCTCTGCCAATTGTTTTCGATATGCAAGCGAAAAGCAGGTTGATGGTGCAATCCTGGGCACTGCCCATAAGATAATTGGTGTGATCTCAAAGAAGACTGCAAGTACCACGGCAAAAACAGGAATTTTGAAAAAGTCGCGTTGTGTGCGCAACACAGTTTGGAGCTGTTCTCTTGTTAACCCACTGCTGGCTGGTGCTGTTTCTGTAGGGGGGGTCTCTAACTTTGCTTTGATTCTGGAGATATGAGAGTATTCAACATATGCCTTGACGAGCTCGTAGCCGCTAGGAGCATTGTAACTTTTGAGAATTGATTTGGAAAGTTTCCTATTATTCCAAACATTGAGCACTCCGGTCTTGTAGAATCCAATCAAGGCTTTGCCTTGGGCCAAGAGACCCTTGGCGTGAGGAATAACTGCAGGTAAGGTCTTCTGAGCGTTCATATACTACTGATAATGATTAACTCAAACAAAATAGCCCGCGAGCAGTCTAAAGAAGACAGAAATCTGTATATCCGTCAACTGTCCCGGGAAGCGAGTGAGGTCATGTGACGTCGATTTTTCAAGGTCCTACGCCGCATGTTGCCACAATTAGCCACTAGCACGAGCTGGACACAGCCCGGAAGCATTCGGAAGGATGTTTTGTATAAGGACATATCGAACGAGTACTTTTAGTCGTTTTATGAAACAAAACCTATTTCAATCGAATTATGGCCGGTGACCAAAACCTACCTAACCCGCATTAGCCGAAACCTTGAATAAGAAACCTTAAGCTAAGGTAGGCCGAAACGTTGCTAGGTTGGGCCAGCCACGCCGCTTAATCAGCAACACAGGGAGGCTACCATGGCAGTCAACCGAGAAAGCCCCGACACCGCGAGAGTGTTTTGTAAACTCAACAACATCAAGGAAAGTTACTTTTGGACAAGTCATAAAGTAATTGGATCACTCTATCCTTGTTATTTCCTTGACAACCGTATTTTATCTTTCTGACAACCATGCAGATCCTAATTGGCTGTATTGTAGGCGTATTCTCTAGTGCGCTCCAGTCACTTGGACTAACACTCCAAAGAAAGGCCCATTTAAATGAGGCTGCTGGGGGACATCATACCGCAATTCTTTGGAGAACAGGCGTTGCGATGTTTATTCTTGCCAATGTGTTTGGCTCTTCGGTACAGCTGGTGGCATTACCTTTGATTGTCCTGTGCCCGCTACAGGCCATTGGCCTAGTATTCAACTCGGCATTAGCTGCATTGATTCTAGATGAACCATTTACTCGGCTTTCGGGATTCGGCACTTTACTTGTTACCATTGGTGCCGTATTGATTGCGGGTCTAGGTGCAGTGGCTGACCCCCAGTTGAGTCTGGACAAGCTTATTGAGCAGTTCCAACAGCCTGGCTTCCTGTTATGGGCTGCGTTCACGATGGTGGTGGTATTTGGACTATTGCTTGCTATTCACTTTCCCAAGAAACAATGCAATGGCCGTCTTGCTGGCGTTTACCTAGGTGGAGTAGCCGGCATCTTCTCAGCCCACTCTCTATTAATGGCGAAGAGTGCTGTTGATCTACTTGTGCACGCGTTCAAACACGGTATCAGTGATTTACTGCGTCCGGCGTTTTGGATCATTGTTGGCTTATTTCTAGCATTTGCAGTGGGCCAGCTGTACTTTGCCAACGCCGGTTTGCGCCATGCATCCACCCAGCTATTTTACCCGCTTGTTTTCTGCGTCTATAATGTCGTCTCTATGATCAATGGGTTTGTATACTACGATGATTCAAGCAGAATGACATGGGCTAAGGTTGGCTGGGTTTCCAGTGGTACCGTTGTTTTACTTGTTGGTGTTCTTCTTTTGTCGCTTCCCCAACAAGACGAAGAGGACAAAGATACATTTGACGCATATACTATGCGTGCTCGTGATCGCTATGTCACCTCTCGTACACCATTGCTGGATACTGGCTATACATCTCTCGACTCCCTTGACCCTACAATCGCTAGCCCTGATGGGCCTCGAAGCCCCCATAATAAGGGAAAGAGAAAGCCAGGTCAGCGGAAATTATCCAAGGAACAATCCCAGATCCTATCTGAACTGGGACAAGCGCCCACAACACAATTGTAGGTTTCAACCAGATGGGAACAGCATTTATTTATTGCATTTACTTGTTCACACAAGTCACAAACTTTAATTATCGTTTATATATACATATACATGTGTCAATTTCTTACTATCAGATTTCTATCGAAAAATACAAGCTACATCAATGGTTCATGGTACCTCCAAGATATAAAGCAGGTTCGTTAATGTTATCGTGAGCATAAGTCAAAACACCAATACCACCAGCAGGCAAGATAACAGGATGATAATCATTGATGGTAACACCAATCCACCGCATAACAAACGCACGGAGGATATGACCGTGTCCGAACAAAAGAATATCACCGGGGCAGCCGGTAGCAAGAGATTTGGCGTGCAATTTGCGGATGTCACTGATCAACGCGTCCAATCTCTCAGTGATATCATCAGGGCTTTCACCGTCTTTACAGCCCTCGTTCCAAATATCAAAATCATGGCCAATGATTTCATTGATTTGAGCAGTTTTCAGGCCTTCGAACGCTCCGTAGTCCCACTCAGTAATTCTGGGCTCAGTAACAATGTCTTCAGGCTCAATCTCCCAGAGATGCTCGGCCAGCAACAGTTCCATTGTTTGACGAGCACGCAGGCGTGGGGACACGAACACTTTGCACACTCTACTAGTGTCGATGGCCCGACCGGGGCCAACTTGATTGCGACCTTCCTGGGCCACTAGTTTAGCACCAAGCTTGGTGAGAGGCAACTCAGTACGGGAAGTGTAGCGGCCGTTCTCAGACCATTCAGTCTGTCCATGACGGATAAAGATCACGCGAGGTGTTTTAACCATTGAATGAGATCAATCCAAGTAATTGTTGCTGGTTTGATCAACAAGACACCGATTCATGCGGTCAGACTGGCCTGGGCCTTAATAATTCATCAGCCATGCTCCAACGGCGGGATTCTGCATGCTGTCATGCACAAGAGCTGCAGTGCCGGCGGTGGGGGGTACCGGTATACTATCAGAATCGATGGGATAATGAACGGGATAAAGTTGTATACTTCTACTTGATATATTTTTGGGCCGCTAGTCTTGAAATACAAAGACCGTTTTGGGCAGACGACCTAGAAAATGCATGGCCGCTCAGTGATATCACTCACGTACTCCACTTTCCATTGCTGAAACCTAGCAAATAAGATGTTTTGACACTCAAACATTGACTTTGCTTTGAAAGCTTTAGATATTTCATCATATTGGATAAGAAATGCGACTTGATGGCGCGCAAACATGGGCTGGATACTCATTACATTTCCAACACTGCCAAAGGCTTTCTTCAATTCGCACATGTCCACTTGGCTGTATATAACATGGTGTTTAGCACTATGAACATAACGAAATATCTTCAATGTTCTTCGTGCTCCCTTGATGATATATTGGTCGAATTCAGGATCGCGATCCAGCATCAATGAACCACTCACGGCTGCAGGCTCAGGTATAACGATTCGTCCATTTACTATGAACCGACCTTTTTGGGCATATTTGTAGAATCTATCAGCAGAGTGTCCATATAAGAATTGCAAGACAAGTGTGTTGTTCAACCAGAATACTCGTTCCAGTGCTCCGCCACAAACTTGTGCAACGATTGAATTAGTTGGTGAACCCTGTATATTTGTGCGCAAAAGCACGGTTTGATTGGTGTAGTTAACTCCAACGTCCGAGATTGCTCGCTTGGGCGCTTGGATAATATGGCATGGCTCGGTCAAGGAAGACGCAGAGGAGACAGAAGAAACAATACTTGGACTCATGGCAGTCGAATGCGACCTCAAGGTGCGGGTCTTGGATGCAAGCCAACCGCGCAGAGAGTCATCGCGACTTTCACTACGGGAACCTGTCGATGTACTGGATACAGATACAGAAGCAGGGGTCTTCAACGATGTCACATTAGAAGAATACCATGTTCCACGTGTTGTTTTAGTATTGTCTCCATTAAAGGGATTGTTGGAAGCCTCTCCTAGAGGCTGACGATGGGCGTGGAAGATCCTCGACCGACCCATGAGCAGAGTACGTGCGTGAAAACGACGACAACCACTTTGAACGATCGTCACTTCCTTTTATTCACTGATTCTAGTTTACATCATCTAGCAACACGCGATGCTACAAGTACCATATTGCTCCGTGCTTCAATGCTGTACGAATTTGCTACAGAGACGGCTGTCATGCTACAAAATTTACCCCACACAAGACACGTCCTTACTTGAAAACTTACCAAATTTGGATAGTACAAGAAAATATTAATATTTTAAGCATGACCTAACAGAAATATATGTTGCTACATCAGAATTGTGGAGTTTCAATCTTATTAGGAAACTTCAGCAAAATACATGCCACCATGCCGGGCAGTATCAGTTTTCATTACTTCACGAAGAGCCATGGTCGCGTATTGGGATGTGCCAAGATTCATTTTCAGGACAACCGCACGGCGGCTTCCATCACCAGAATTTTGGACTAATCTCTTTGAAGAATCTGCAAGGTCATGTCCCTGCTGAAGGATATCATAGTCAGTATAGACAAGTTGTTCCTCAGGATCCTCGTAAGTGGTAATCCACCATTCTAAATTCTCAGGCTTTGACATAACATTTCTGTAACTTCCAGAAAGAGAAAACTCCTTGATATTACGGCGCATTTTATGGCAATCAATACCATCTGCGTTCATCAAAGCTTCGTAGTATGCCTCGAGATTGGGAGGGTACACAATATCGAATCCAGGCGTAGGAAGAATAATATCCGTGATATCAAATTTCTTGGCTTCCACTTCTTCCTTTGTGACGGGTCTAGCACGCTGGAATGAACCATCCATTCCGGCATCAACAAGATCGCCCTCTTGGACATCTACACCACGTTTCAAGCGTTCACTGGCTACCATGTTCCAGATATAACTTTGATATGCGTGCACATACATTATACGCAAATTTCTCGGGATACGAAGCAAAGCATTGATTGCGCTGGGTGTCTCTTGAAGAGTACTCAGAAGACTATGCTCAGCAACACATTTGCGAGGCATCAGTTTGAGGGCTTCTGCAGCATTTCTTGTTTCCCACCAAATCTTACGCGCTTCGCGGGACTCAGGCGTACTGATAGGTTGGGGACGAAGGATGGCTTCAACAGCGGCATCATAATCATCGCTGAGAATATATTTACCAATGACGTGAGTGGAAATCGAGAAGGTGCCAAAGCGTTGGAGACCAAAATAGTTGATGAAACCGGTATTTTTCAGACTTGTGAACGCTTTGTTAATAGTAGAAATATCATCAGTTTGGACATCACGAATAGCGATGTAAAACTGATTGCCCTGTAAATCACCCAGACGCATAGGCTCCAAGTGGTAGTGCATATCACCAAGTCTAATGCTCTTAAGGGCATTGTTCAGACTACTAACACGTGCAATGTTCATTTTATGCAAGGAGAACTTTTGGGTTGTAACACCACGGCGATCTTTTGTACCAGCAAATGCGACATCTCGAGGCTTAATGCGGAGGAGCTTGGCAATCAAGCTAGCTACCTCAAGAGTGTCCTTGTTCTCCTTATATACAGTGAATCTGAGGAATTTAAGAGACTTGTCACCACGTGTGATTTTGGCACCTCGACTCTTAGCTGTTGCCATCCGGACGATGAGATTGTTTTCTTTCGTGGTTGTAGTTTCGAGAAGACCATTGAATGCAGCCTTGAGTAGTTGATGGATTTGGGTACGGACAGCCTTATCATCAAAGGTAGCAGAAGTCTGATACTTCAATCCTGTACTAAACAGTTCAATGATTTTCTCTACAGCCTCTGGCCCCAATAAATCATCAAGCTCTGCACGGTGTTCAGTGATGTCAGGTACAGTACGTTTAGTGGCCTCTGTCTCTGGCTTGACCTCTTCCTTATCTTGTTCAGCTTTTGTTCCTTGCTCGGTTTTAGGTGACTCTTCACCTAAATCAGAAAGATGGACAACATTTCCAGACTCGTCAATCTCATTTACTTGAAAATCAGTGTATCTTTGCTTGAGAGTACCTTTGAACCCGGGCAGGTCCTGGTTGACATAACCCACGATACCTACATCCAACTCAGTAATACCTTTGACGCCATCTGATGTTTCTCCCTCGGAGACTTCATTATCAGCGTCCAGCTTTGGCCGCTTCACCTGAACTTGCTCCTCGGCCATGGTATGATCTATGAAAAATTATCAGGTTAGGGCAATATATTTTGTCTGGGGGCAGGTCAACCTGCACCAGGTACAGCCATTGATCTGCACAAAGTAACGCAAGATCTGTGCGGAGATATAGACAATGTTTCGTGATAACGGTACTTTAATTAATCAAGATCAAATACCACCGGGTTAATATCAGCCTGACACTACTTAAACCTTGATGTGGTACACTGCATGTACCTAACCCGGTAGCACATCACACGTGATGTTTCCTCAGAGCCGTGTTACCGCAGAAGACGCTTTCTTCATCTCGATAGCCACTTAGTTGGGGTGATAGTGCCTAGAACTTTGCCCAAGTGTCCTGAGACGCGTCAAGTAATCACATACAAAATGACAGTCGGTTCTGCATCCATAACATCTACTATCGTCAACCTGACGAAGACAATCATTGGCGCGGGTATCCTGGCCCTTCCGTTCGCCTATAAGTCGCAGGGAATCGTATTGGCTACAATCACTATTCTTCTTGCCGCCTTCACGACTGGAATTGGCTTGGTATTCCAGGGCTATGTGTCTGGATTTCTGCCTAAGGGCCATTCGTCATTCTTCAATATTTCCAAGATCACCTACCCCAACTTGGCGGTAGCATTTGATGTTGCCATTGCCATCAAAACATTTGGTGTATCTGTTTCTTACCTTGTGATTGTCGGAAACCTGATGCCTCTCGTTGCTGAATATTTCGGTGCGTCCGGTATCGTGGTCACACGTACCTTCTGGTTGGTCCTCGCTGTGATCATTCTCTCGCCTTTGACCTTCTTGCGTACTCTTGATGCGCTGAAGTACACTAGCATCGTCGCACTGCTTTCTGCGGCATATGTCGTTGGTTTGGTTGTTGCTCATTACTTTGCTGGTGATACGCTTGAGTTTAAGGGCCCTGTGTCTGTTGTGTATCCTAAGAGCATCAATGCGATCCTCCAGACCTTGCCTATTGTCATTTTTGCCTACACATCTGCCCAGAACATGTTTTCTGCTATCAATGAGATGAAAGATGACGCGCTTAATCAGATCGTTTTTGTGATTGTAACATGCTTGACTGGCTCCTCCGCGATCTACATTCTTTTGGGTGTTACAGGCTATCTTTCATTTGGAGATAATGTTTCTGATAACATTATCGCGAACTATGTGCCATCTTTGCTGACCACATTTGGACGGTTGGCAATCGTTGTGCTTGTGCTATTTTCTTACCCCTTGCAGCTCCATCCTTCGCGCGGATCAATTATCAACATCATCCACGCGTTTTCGGTCCACGGCCACCAGCCTTCTGGTGGGGTGGGTGCCGCTGGACGCGCCACTAGTGGTGATGCCAGTATTGATCATGTGTCTGGTATCAATGTTAATGATGTTCCGCTGGATACGGAGTCGACTCCTCTTGTTCAGGGTGGTCACACTGCTACACCCTTGGCGACAGTGAGCGATCACGATGTCACCTTGTTCAATGTCATCACTGTGATTTTGTTGCTGGTCAGTTTTGCCATCGCTGTTTCAGTTGAATCTTTGGAACTTGTCCTGTCATTTGTGGGATCTACAGGAGCCACTGCCATCTCGTTTATTCTCCCTGGTATCTTCACCTACGCTCTGGCAGGATCTACCCTTGAGAACCGCCTGGTTCAGGTGACACCCGGACGCGCCAAAACTTTACAATTCATTTCAGTGTTTCTGATAATTTGGGGTGTGACCATTTTTGTATTATGTTTGGGCTCAAACATTGCCCGTCTACTTTGAAGTTGGGCCCTGTCTGAGCTTGAAGGCATGTGCAATGCCACATGTAGCAACGCCAGCACTAACTGCATTTACAATGTATTGAAATATAATAAAAAATATTTATTAGTTCCTGAAGGTTGGATAATAATAACAGGGCTACCTCCATTTCTCTGTTTCGGCAGCATCAGCCAAGCTTTCACGTACTAGGGCTCTCCATACCAGCCCGACAATGATATAAGCGAAAACGTGTGCGGGTGACCCCTGGCATCAAAACCTGCAGGGCCGAAGAGCGAGACTTGGCCCAGAAAAGGTACCCGAGTGAAACATTTGAAGGGTTGTTTCAGACCAAGTCAGTGCACACCAGCAGTAGCAACAACTATTCAGAATGCAAAAGTAGTTAGAATAAATATACTACACCCATATAGAGGGCCTATAACCAGAGTGACGGGTATGCGTTGGATGCAGAAAAAGAGGTTATTTGTTAAGCGCAGAAACTACAGCACAATATAACTTTGGCAGCAGCAGTCTTGGAATGAACGGTGCAAACTAACCTTGGGCGGATCAACGGCCGGACCACCCCAAGTATGACAGAACTAGTTAGATTTGGGTAATGGTAGGGTGCATGACTTTTGCTATGTTCTAGGTAATTTTGAGCTATGGACCGCCAGCCGATCTGTGAATCATCAAATGCCCGTTGTTGGGGTAACAAATCATGGGTCAGGGACAGTTTTTGAAAACGGCCGATCCTCCAGAGCCGGTCCATAACGATATTAGTAGTACAGATAGTGGAGACCATCTAGCTCTATCCCATCATGAAAATCTTAGCTTGTGAAGATTCGATTTACCGTTTCCATCACATTTAAAAGTCAAACACACCACAATACAAGCTCGAAACCCATCAGATATGAACTGCAGGAACTTTTTCCGTTGGCCCGGCAATACTCACCCACATGCATGGACTCTGTCACATATGTCCTTGTCTGAGACACATATTAGCCGTCTGAATAAGCAGAAGGGTTCTGGGGCACCCGCAAGCTGAGCATTAAAAATTAGTTAGCCATCTCACAGTAACTTGGTATTTTCAATACTTTGAGGCGATTGTTTGAACAAGTCCCACATTTCGCGCATCTTTTGGTTATTTGTGGATCTTAATTTGCAGAAGGCTTTCAACTACTCTATTTGTCGTGTCCTTCTTGTTCAATTCCTCAATTCTTCCTTATTGACGGCCTGAACTCAGCTACATACTTGTAACTGGCTTGTATTGATTAAACTGTGCGTGTTTAGCGGACTAGGTTTCTTTGGCTCAACGTAAAGTATTTTCGCTGACCGTTCTTTGAGGGACTTTCAAACGCCGCTTTGACCACATTCCCTCTTTGACACATATCAACACATTGATTTTTGGTTGAACTTTGACCTTTCGCTCATTTTCTCGCGTTAAACTTCATTCCAAACTAACCAAACTAAAATTATGAACAGAATCCTTTCTAATTTATTGGGTGACCCGTTTTGGTTGGTTACCATCGCCGTGGCAGTTGTGGGCTGGTGCATCGCCTTTGTCGGTTCCATCATCAACAACATCCAGGAACCTAAAAGATTTCCCATTTTTGGTTGGTGGGGCCTTGGTTGGCAGTTCCTGATTAATGGACTGGTCATTTATAGCGTTCTCACAAACCGGATGTACATGTATCGCCATGCTCTGACCGCGTTCTTGGGTCTGGCCGCTGTTTATTCTACGAACTCAACTAACAACTTTGTCTGGAGATCCACCTCTACTTGTGGCACTGTCGCTGCCGGTCAGATTCTCCTATCTATTGTTGATATTGTTTGGATCTTTTTTATTGGTACGACCCACGATGAACCTGTTCACTCATATGTTGCGTCCTTTGCGTCAACAAAGCATAGCACTACAAACCAAGACTACCGTCGTCGCCAATATGCTCCTCGCCCTAACGGCAACGGTGCCACAGGTTATTCAAGGGATTTCGGCAACGACAGATCTTCGTCTTACTCGCCCGCCTTGCGTGCTGGAGGATCACAGGCTTACCCCAATATGTTTACCTCTGACAACGTCCACTTGTTTGAGGACCAGCGTTCAACTCAGCGGTCTGAACGTCCTTTGAGTGTCCTATCTGGGTCTACTGACCAAAGTGATTCCTTGTCTCTGCCTTCCGAATATCCCTACAAGGCTAGAACTCTTTATTCTTACACAGCCAATCCCGAAGATGACAATGAAATTTCTTTCGAAAAGGATGAAGTTCTCGAAATCAGCGACATTACCGGTCGTTGGTGGCAGGCTCGCCGGGCGAATGGCGAGGTTGGAATTTGTCCAAGCAACTATGTTGTACTTCTTTGAATGAACCGCCACTTTTAAGTATTCACCTAATTAAATGGTACTGTATTTTTCTTTATCTGACTTTATAATGCAATTCTACTAAAAACTTTTTCACTCGGTTAATCCTCATCATCGCTGCGTGTATCTTCGGCGTTCTCACCTTTGACTACCTTGATAACAACCCGGATAATCATATAAAGCCACACATAGATAATGCCTTCAAGAACAATTAACAGAAACGCCAGCGTATCATGAGCATTTTTGGAATAGCAAGCAAGGACCGCGCCATTACTATCATAGGCACAGCCAGGAACAAAGTGCTGAGGGGCCTCCATCCAGGCGTACCATAGGTGCCAACTATACAGTACATGCCGGCATACGATCCAGCCGACCAGGAAAGCCAGGAAGGCAACATCACAGGCTCTTTCATAACCCATATACTTCAAAACCTTGGCCAATGATAGCTGAATATCGCCAATATCCATCAACAGCATAATAATGTGGCCGATCCGGGTATAATAGTTGAGGTAACTGCCAACAATGAGGCAGCATGTTACAATGTGATGTGTGAACATTTGGTAGTGATCTTTACGGCGCTCCTCCACGTTAATAACATAAAGCTGGCTTAACCAGAAGCCCAACACGAAAAGGTAGTATGCCTTGATGCGAATATCGATGAAAACATGAGGGAATCCCTGCCACAATTTGGCAGGATCTCTCCAAGTATAGCCGCCGACATTCAGAAGCACCATACCTAAGACCCAAATAACACTGCAGTAGACCAAAGTCCATCCCTGCTCGGCAAACCGTACAACAGCTTTACCGGTGCCCAATATACCGATTCTTGGGGCAACCCATCTCATCGAAACAACCATTACAACTGCACGTGCAAAGACGACAACAAATACCGAAGTCAAGACGAAGTAGGCATCTTTGATACCGATGTGGGCCTTGTTTGGCTCGGAAATATATTGCAGCTCAATAAATGGCTCGACCCACGGCTTCAACATCGACACTCTTGACGTTAGGGATACAATAGCAAAAAATGCCAATGATAATTTAATCTGGGCATAGGCCAGTTGCAGCGACTGCTCGACAAAAGCGTGTCGGGGAGAGACACGCGATTTCATGTCGGCTGAGGCCAGAAGATTTTTGGTGGATCCAGGCGCCTGCGCCTTTTTATCTTTAATATAAGATCCAGTCGATTCATCAATCAGGGCCGACTTTTCCTCTGTAGGGGTCTGGCCTCTTAATTGTTGAACCCGATTTTTCAAGGTCTGCATCGTGCCAACAGTTTCGAACTCGGAACTTCCACGATGAACAGCGGCCATTCTATAAAAATTTTTCGACGCTTTGGATTTTTATATTGAGACCAATTAAAGGGAAGATCTGGAATATTCAGTCCAAGTTTTCAAGAAATTTTGTTGAGAAATACTCTGGAAAAAACCACACACGACGAGTTCAGCTTTACGTGTGGGTAGGTGGGAAGTTGGGAACAGTGACAAAAATAGGGGTAGGTAGATGGCTGTTGCCACGTGATTATTGGTTACTTGTATAAATTAATTAATAGGGCATATGTTATTGGAAAGGGCCGGTAACTATGAAGATCATAAATGGCTCATACTGGAAAAGTGTCGTTAATGTCGGGAAACTTTCCTTCTGGATCCACTTATTCAAGATCTCTTGGCGGCCAGTGGTCAATGTCCAGATCGATCTCATGCAAATTTATGCAAGAGCCATGGATATCACTATTGTGTACAACCAGTGTGCATTTTGAGTGAAATTTTATTCTCAATAATTACCATATAATATCCGTAATATGCAATTGCAAAGTTGGCATCGATTGCCACCACCGACATGCTTGCTGTGGCCGGACTCAACACATGCTTAGGCCACGTTGTACAAGGCGTGGGTCACGGGCTCTTATTGTGACAGCCATAGAAGTAACAAATCAATTGAGCAGATTGCAATTTTAATTTTATCCCATAGAGCCCTATTGGCACCTGGGCATGAATTCATCTGTGATGGCCTCAACCAAAAACAACGCATTATATACACACCAATAGGTTGGCTTTATTCTGAGGTCGGCATTACCCTTGACTTGATTCGCCGCTAACAAACTGCTACTGCAACCGTCGAAATTGGCTTGGTTTCATAACTGTCAAAGTATCAGTATTCAGACTTTAACCAATCTGTAAAGCATCTGATTGGAAAACACCAGCGGTATAGTTCCTAGATGTACCTTACAGGTTCATGCATGCAGTCCTGCAGTAATTGTGTATCATACTAGTTTTGAGTCAACCATGGAAAATCTCTGATTATGTTTCATCTGTACAAGTTAAATCAATATATTTTTACGACGAAGAGTCAGGTTCATCCCGAAAGATACAGTCAAAGTCTCCTACCATGACCTAGAGCATTCAACAAAATCATTATAGGAAACCCATTTAGACTACACATCACGGTATCCAAACAAACAATCCAAATAAGGCATTTAACCTACCATATCAACAGAAAAAAGGAAAAATCCATCGTATTTCATTTATTAAAATCTTTTGCAACAAAATATGTCATATAACAATTAAAAATCCCTACATATCATCGAGTCCAAGTAGATAGAGAGAGAATTATACCACGTGACGATAGCATTTACAATTACTAATATTTCAAAGAATATTACCAAATATAAAAAGCCTCCAGCTGCTTTTAATCATGCAGGAAATTTATTTTTCCAACTAAACAAAAAATGGCCAAGAAAGCTGGATCAAGATCATCAAAGCCCAAGCCTGTTGAGGCTATTGATCCCAGTGAGTTTTCTGCCGATGACGGCTTCACAGGATTCGATTCAACCGATGACGAGAAGAATGTTGCCTTGGAATCCAGCGACGAGGAGGACGAAGATGTCGAGACAAAAGCCGTTGTTGATTCAAAAGCCATCAAGGAACTCGGCAAACTTGCTAAGAAGAAGCTTGCTGAGGCCGGTGATTCCCAAGATACTAAGGCAACTACAGGTGTTGTTTATGTTGGCCGTATTCCCCACGGTTTCTACGAGCGTGAAATGCGCCAGTATTTCGGCCAGTTTGGCTCCATTAAAAACCTCCGTCTGTCTAGAAACAAGCGTACCGGTGCATCAAAACACTTTGCGTTTGTTGAATTTGAAAGTGCCAAGGTTGCCGACATTGTCGTTGATACCATGGACAACTATTTAATTTTTGGTCATATTCTGAAGGTGAAGCGGGTTGAACCTGCCCAGGTCCATGAGAAACTCTTCGAGGGTGCCAACAAGCCTTTTAAGCCTGTTGCATGGGGCGAGCGTGGTGTTCGTCGCTACAAATCGAAGCACGGCCGTGAGTTCTGGGAGAGCCACGCCAAGAGCGACTCCGAGCGCCGCAAAGCACGGGCCCAGAAGCTCAAAGAGCTTGGTATTAAGTATGATTTGCCTTGAGCATTGTATGTATTTAGCGTTAATGTCATTGATACAGTTTCATTTATTTCCACACATTAGCAAACACATCGTCATCGTCAACAGGAGGAACAACACTGTTACTAGATGGGTAAGAATCCAATGAAGTATTATAAGAGGTCTGGGCAGCAGGGGCAGCAGGGGCTGCTGCTGGAGTGGCTGGAGCAGCGGAATTTTGGAATGAAAGACCGGCCAAAGAATTAGTTAGACCAGTGCTATCAGGTTTCGATGCAACAGATGAGTTAGATGTACTTGAACCAAAGCCAAGACCAAACAAGTCGTTTTGAGTACTCTGGTGAGAAGGCTGTTGATTCTGTTGCTTCGGTTGGTTGTAATCAGAAACTACGGGTGCGGGTGCAGGTGATGGCGATGGTTTCTGTGCATAAAGAGACAAGATGGACTTCTTTAAATCGGCACGGGGTTGACTGGCCTGGGCAGACGACGTATTAGAGGCCAATGAAGTTTGTGATGAGGTCTGAGAGGACGAAGGTTGAGCACGGGGTGCACCAAAGAGATCATCGAAGGTTGCAGTGCGGGGTGCTGCTTGGGAAGCAACACCGCTGGGCGCAGGGCTGGGCCTGCTAGAAACTGGTGCTGAGGAAGTTTGAGTTGGCGCACCAAAGTCAAGTAAGTCAATGCTAGCAGGAGCACGAGTGGTAGTGGTTCTACTACCAGCAGTGCTGATGGCAGGCCCTGTTCTAGCGGAGGCCAGGGTTGTAGGTCTCGGTCCATGACCGGGTTGGGAAGCCGGCGCAGCAGTAGCGGTACTTGGAGGGGCCGTTTTGGGAGCCGACACAAAATCGCCAAGTAAGTCAATTCCAGCAGGGCGAGCGGCTGGTGCAGGCTGGGCAGCAGCCGAAGTGCGGGTCTTGGGGGGCAGCACAGGCTTCGCTTCTGTTCTCAACTCGTGCTGAACTTGAGACAGCGGAACATCATCTCCATCCAAAGTAGCAGGATCTGGCAATGTAGGACCAGCTACCCAGCGACGCAAATCGTATTTTGTTTTGATGAAGTTCAGAATCTTAGAATCATCGGGGACGTAATTCGGAGGCAATTTAGCTTCCCAGTAAATGTTAGCACGACGGTTACCCCACCGAATCATCTCTTTCAAGTGCATATCAGACCAAGAGTCAAGGTCGACCGAACGCACCTTTGAAATGTGGGTGCCCAAACTACGGTGAACGCCTGAACAACGAATACACAAGAAGATACCTAAATTCCAGGATGCCCAGCGCGGGTGGGTTGCAGTTTTGCAATCCGCACACGTTTTGTTACCAGGGTCAGCAAGAAGCTTCTTGATGACCTGTTTGTTCTTCACGGAAGTTTCACTACGGTCTGCCATGGTATGTGCTGTTGTTGTGTTACTAGGCCAAGAAGACAGACAGTCAGTCAGGTGGGTGGGTGTGTAGTCAGAGTGGTGGTGGGCTCCTGGGCCCAGAAAGCAGAAGGAATCAAAAGGCACGAACGTGACACAATAATATAAGAAAATGATAATATCGAAGCAAATATCTAATGTTTATATTGAGTATTCGAAATACACCAATCTTTCTCCATCCTTCCGGATGACCATTGCTCATAGAGGTAATAATACAAATGCTAATGTTTTACAAACGGGTGCGTACAGACGCACTATAAATATATTGATGCTATTGTTCCATGTTTTGTTCGAGGGGGACGTTTTCGGGTGCAGCGAATTGTTGAGCCACCGCGGGACGCACCTTGGAACTGTCAAGGTCAGCCAGCTCATAGTCCTCGAAGAAGGTACGCCTTAATTCGCGCCACTGGGTCGTCCAAATTCCCAATGACACAAGTAGAATAGCTGAAACAATTTGCAAAGCCCACCAGAACCACTGAACCGGAAATTTTTGTGTATAGGCCCATGTTACAAGTAAGTTGATCGCATGTAGTGTCAACGCGAAGTCAACAGCCAATTTACTTCTTCCAACAATTACTGCCATGGCAAGTACTGAGAAGAAGGTATCAAGCAACCAGAGGAAAGACAACGTCCATCCAAGCGTGGTATCAGGTCTGATATATTCCCAGGAGAAGATATATGAGATACTCCATTTTGTACCTCCAACAACGAGGGCAAAGGAGATTAATACAATGCCGATAACATAATAAAACGCCTGGAGCTCCAGTATTTGAAGAAATAATCTTCGTGGGGCCAGAATCGGTGATTGTCTTGTAGCCATTTCCACTGGTATTTTGGTTAGGAAACTATGAAGCTGATGTTAGGTACATCCGCCGCTAGTGTGGCTCTTGGCCGATAAGTTTATGACATCAGCATCAAAGGAAAATTACAAATAAAAATTTATGAAGAAAAAGTTAAATCCGTAATTTTTCTAATAGACTTTCAAAACTATGGTTAAAGCAAAGGATTTTGTCTTCACCATTGGTGATGATGATAATGTCAAAGATCTTGATTCAGAAAAAGATATCGATATGAATCCTGACTTTACCTTTGATGCTGGCGATGAATTTTCTGCCTCGACCAGCACTGGATGGGATTTTGACATTGGAACATCAACCAAATCGGTTTCTGATCCTCTAGATGAGATTATCAAGAAACATGGTGGTCTGGCCAACGAGAATGAAAATCGAGACATTGAGATGGGCGATGATGACGACGATGAGGACGACGAAGAAGAAGAGATCGAGGAGGACGAGGATAATGAGGATAGCGATGACATTGAGAACAAACTCACTAAAACTGCTGGAGAAGATACTGCGGTTGAATCCAATGTTGCCAATGATAAGAGTGGTTTCTTTGAGGATGCTCAGGTTGACACCACTGTCCATGAATCATTTGCTAACCTTTCTCTCTCTCGCCCTATCAAGAAGGGTATTGCCGCTTTAGGTTATGCTAAACCAACACCAATCCAGGGCTCCGTTATCCCTATTGCTTTACTTGGCAAAGATGTTGTTGCTGGTGCCGTTACTGGTTCTGGTAAGACGGCTGCATACATGATTCCTACTTTGGAACGTCTGCTGTACAGATCACAAAAGACTGCAACTACACGCGTAGTGATTCTTACTCCTACTCGTGAGTTGGCTCTCCAAGTTCATGATGTAGGCAAAAAGCTTGGAAGCTTTGTTTCTAACCTGAGATTTGGATTATCTGTTGGTGGTTTGAACCTCCGTGCCCAAGAACAAGAGCTAAAAACCCGCCCTGATATTGTTGTTGCTACACCAGGTCGTTTTATTGATCATGTGAGAAATTCTCCTAGTTTTTCTGTCGATACTGTTGAGATTCTGATTCTTGATGAGGCTGATCGTATGCTTGAAGAGGGTTTTGAGAATGAGCTTAACGAGATTTTGTCTCTTATTCCTACCAAGCGTCAAACTATGCTGTTTTCTGCGACAATGAACAGCAACATCAAAGATCTCATCAAGCTTTCTTTGCACAAGCCTGTTCGTATCATGATCAACCCCCCTAAGCAAGCTGCTTCTGGCCTGAGTCAAGAGTTTGTGCGTTTAAGAAAGCACGAGGACTCCCGTCCTGCTGTGCTCGCGTCTCTGTTACGCAAGCTCAACCGCAACCAACGTGTTATTGTATTTGTTGCCCGCAAACAAACAGCTCATCGTCTGCGTGTAATTATTGGTATGCTGGGTATCCGTGTTGCCGAGTTACATGGCTCTTTGACGCAAGAACAGCGTGTTGAATCCATCAACGCATTCAAGACCCTCGAAGTGCCCATTCTTGTTTGTACTGACTTGGCGTCTCGTGGTTTAGATATCCCCAAGATTGAGGTTGTTATCAACTATGAATTGCCCAATACCTACGAAGTTTACTTACACAGAGTTGGTCGTACTGCCCGCGCAGGTCGCAGTGGTACAAGTATCTCACTGGTTGGCGACAGTAACGGTGAACGTCAAATTGTCCGTGCTGCTATTCAAGCCGCCAACACTCAGGAGAAGACCAGTGCTCGTAAACAAACAATTCTTGGCCGGAATATTGACTGGGCCGAAGTTGATAGTATCAAGACTGAGATTGCTAATGGCCAAACAACGGTGGATGAAATTCTTGCGGAAGAGAAGGCTGCGAAGGAGCTTGAGGTTGCTGAACGTGAGATGTTAAGAGCCGAGAATCTGATGGCTCATAAAAACGAGATCCAGTCAAGACCCAAACGTACTTGGTTTGAAAGTGGTAATGCTAAAAAACTTGCCCAGAAGCCTAAATCCAATCACCAAAAGAAAAAGATGGATGCTGGAAAGCAGTCTTGGGGTTATAAGAAAACCAAAACAGATCGCTCTCTCAACACAAAGCGCGGTGCTCGTAGAACCATTATGAAAAGCGGTGCCAGGGCCGCTAAATCTAAGCTTAAGTAGATGCTTGACTGACGTACAGATTAATTAGCATTGTGCCTTGTAATAATATATATGATTACTTTTTGCCCTTCTTTTTCTTCTTTTTGGACTTAGACTTGACCCGCGATGTTTCATTATTGTTCTCAACCGTTGGTTCACTGGAATCGATCACAGTCTCTCCTTTAGCCTCCACAAGAATTGATGATGAATCGACCGTGACGTCACGAATTTCATCAGAATCGGGTACAGTCTCAACGGGTAACGTGTCTTCAACAGACTTCACTGGTAAAGCAACGAGTGCTGTTTTTAATTCATTTGACGGTCCATCCTCATCACCATTAGCGTCCTGAGCAGGCGCCCCTGCACTTGGCTCAGAGGAACTAGTTTCTTGGCTGCTTGGGAGCACGTCCTTGCCATTATGCGAAGCCAACTCTAGTTGACTATTTGTATCTTCCGAAACCTTTATTGTAGTATCGGTTCCAGGCCGTGAGTGGGATTCAAAACCAGCACCTGTGTCAGGTTTCTCATTCACATCAGTGGTTGCGAGTGCATCCACTTCGAGAGCTTCATCTTGCTTCAGCTTTGGCTGATCAAGATCCTCAGACCTATTAGACAAATCATTATCTTCATGGCTTGATGTATTCGCCAGTTCTGGCGCAGGCTGCACATTATCAATGATATCTGTACTTTGTAGTGGTGAAGCATTCTTGGAGTCGTCCTGAAGAAGAGTATTGGAAGCCTGAGGTAGGTCATCCAAGACGTTTCTCTCAAGAACATCTGATGTTGAAAGGTTAGGCGTATTTGCCTCGTCAACAGGTGATATCAAGCTTGAGTCAAATGTTACATCACCGAGAGATATTGATTGATTGGCCTCGGATAAAGACTCTGGAACTTTCAAAAGACCATCACTGGACTTCTCAACGGCATCAACACGCCCTGTACTAGCTCTTGCTTGTCCAATACTTTCTTGTAGATCATCGGAGGTACGCGGAATATCAGCACTGCGACGCTGTTCTATACCAGCTTGAGGTGTAGTACTAGCCGTCTGAGGCGCGGCAAAGCCATCAACAGTCATATATATAATTTCACCAATGTTGCCAGAACCTGTGACATTTCCAATATTGTCACGGAAGTACGCCACGTCAACCATCATATTATCTTTTTCATCCCATGTTTTGAGAATCGGGGTCGTATAAGCTTCCAAAAGACGTGGCTTGTAGATATCAAAAATCTGGCCCATAATGCTCTGTGATGTCGCCTTAGCAGAAAGTGTATCTTCAAGAATACGTGCCACTGTGCCAAGATCCTTCACCATTCCAATCATGTAATTACTTGCAGGCCTTGATTCCACCGCCCAATTTGTGCTGCTAATTGATCGGCTATACATTTCGATCTTTTCAGTCATAAGACTGATAAACTTGCGATGGATATCTTCCTGATGGACAGCAATATTAGCAACTAGTAACTCGATGTCTTGCACTCTCTGGCTGCTTTCGTTGGGGAGGTGCCGTTTGATACATTTCGAAATAGATGGGATGAGCGACATGGCAAAACCAAGCGTTTCACTGGTCATGGACATATGACGGAATGAAATACGTTTGAGACCAGATCCCGATTTCATTGCTTCAGCACCAAGAATAAGATTGCGGGACCGACTATTGTACAAGCGAAGAAGTTCCAGAATAGTGCCGCTTGCATCATTTGTGACCTGGGGTAGCAAGCAGAGCAGTTTAAGATTCTCCTCAAGTAAGGTCAACAGCTTCGCTCCAGAACGGGAGATGAAAAAAGATTCATTTTCGACAAATATATTTTGAGGTAACATCTTCGCACTTTTGACATCATTGTTAGCATCATCAATATCAATCACTGAACGCCAAAGCCGAAGCCAGCTGGGAGGATCAATTGATCCCGATTCAACAATGAGGTCAATTTTGCTTTGTATTTGTCGGGGGACTTCCTCCTTCTTCCAAGGATCGAGGTTGAGCGCGTTTTCAAGTTCAGAAAGGTGGCTATCATGCATCTTCTGCATATAAGCCTTTGTTTCAGCATGCAAAAATCCACTAAGTTCAGGTGGATAAACACCACAGACAGCCTCACATTCAGACAAAAAGATTCCGGTTAGAGAATAGAATCGAATGAATTCTTCCAAGGAACCATTTGCAGTTTGGTCACGGCGTGTACGTAAAATCTTGGCAAGCCGAGCGTCTGAAGAAAGAACAACTGTTTCCAGGAGATCGCCAAGATCCATAGGCAAAGCTCCAACTCTGGATGAAATATCCAGAAGAAGCTTTTGAAGTGTTGAAAGGCGACGGAATACTTCACTAAGGTGCACGAAGAGTCTTTTCATCATATCTTCAAAATCGGATGAGGACAGTTGTCTAAGCGCCAAGGCTAATGCTGCACCTTTATCACCTTGCGACACAGTTCTACTGCTTGTACCCGATGAAATTGAGTCTGCATCGCCTTTGCCAGGAAGCTCTTGCTTGATAATTGCCTTGACTTCTTTGAGGATATCCTCACGGAAATTCGTGGATGCTGACTCTAGTACACGGGCTTTTGTCGCACCATTTATGATTTCCTCGAGCTGTGATCTGAATTTGGGCGATACCTCCAAGTAAGAAGTGTTGAAAGTGGTAGGTGGAGTTTTGCTGCCAATAGATCGGGGTACCTTGAGAACTTTTCCAAGACGATGTAGTGTATCATCAAGTGGAACGCGAAGGATATGGCCATTAATATCTTTGGAGAGCAAATCATTGAGTTGTGCTTTGTAGCTATTACCGGCTTTTGATTTCAACTGATTAAGCTTATCCAGAGTTGGCGCCAGCGCCATGAAACCAGATAAATCAGCAGGTTCAAAGGCAAAACCAACCAGCCATTCAGATGGAAACCCTTCAGTTGCTCCATGGGCATATGCCTGTAAAGCGTCAACAAGCTCCAAAGATTTGAAATAATCTCCTTCATCAGCAAGCGCGTGTGCCTCACGGGCCACTGACTGAACTTTGGCAACCTGATCGAGACATTGAGACAGATTTAAAATTTTCTGTAGTTTTCTGCTGAGTTCAACTGTGCCCAGGCCTTGGTCCACAATCTCCGATTTCACTGATTGA
The DNA here is from genome assembly GCA_030572535.1 of Wickerhamiella hasegawae. NCBI lineage: Eukaryota > Fungi > Ascomycota > Dipodascomycetes > Dipodascales > Trichomonascaceae > Wickerhamiella > Wickerhamiella hasegawae. The sequence goes on from JAJLZZ010000006.1 coordinate 175,011, forward strand.
AGTGTTTCTTTCAAAGATTTCAGACGGCCTACGACAAAGCCAGCCTGATGTTCAATTTCATTAAATTGAGATGTAGCAGTAAAAAAAGAACCGGATGCTTCGGATATCTCATGGATTAAATGTAATTCAATTGTATCAATATACCATGACAGTTTCTCCTGAAGAATAGTGCTATCAGGAAGACTGGCATTATCGTCCACGCGGGTCTCACTGACCGAATCAAATACCCTCGGATTATCAAGGTTAAAATCTTCATCAAAGAATACCGAGGGCATTGAGTCGAGGCTTTGCAGTTGTGGGGATCCATCAACTTGTGTCAGTTCTATGCTGTCGAATTCCGGTCCCAAATTCTCGATATAATTTTCGAATTCCACATCATCAACCAGTTCGAGCTTAGGCAATTTTAATTGCGGAATGTCTCTTACGGTTGGAGCCTTGTAACCACTTGTGAGCGGATCTCTTCCGGAATATACTAGTTGTGCAACGGAATTTGCTTTGCCCGAAAATTCATATCGCTTCAGGTTATCAGCACCTGTTGATGGCGAAGCTAGTGATGTTGCAGTCAGGCCACTTACAATACTGGCCGTCCTACGATGCCCTGACTCCGCCATTGTTGAAGGCTACAATCACAGTTCTGTCAAGACTCAACGTCGCGTGGCTTACAAAGTTCGGCCTGGCTTGACGTAGGCAGCTTCAGACTAACAAGTGAGGAGGGAGGGAGGACTCTGAGAATAAAAGCCAAATAAATTAACTAAATTAACTAAATTTGCATTAAAAATTGCATAACTATTCGTTATCTAGCTAGGATAAATACAATCTCGCTGTAGCACAAAACCTGCCCACTTCTTCCATTCCTATGTACGATGCAATTTGTCCTCGGTCAATTGCCAAACCCAAATGAGGCTGTAGGTTTAATACTGCGATGAGGCTTATCAGATTCTGATGCACCCTGTGGTGATGGAGTAGAGGGTACATGAACGATTGTAGCGGTGCTTGGTGACGATGTGATTGTTTGGTTGGCAACAGCTGATGGCAGCTCTACAGCTTGTACAGCAGGATCGACAATCTTATAAGATTGTGACGAAGAATAAACAGACCCATAATCATAATTTGCATTAAATCCACGACGGGCTCCGGATGAAAGCACTGCTCTGTTTGTGTCCTCGTGATGCACTGCCGACTCTGTATCCTCTGCTGGGTATTTTAGAGTCGTGGCTGGCAAGGGAGCAATAGTATTAGAGTTCATCAAGTTGACATTGGATCCAGAGCGACGAATACCCAAAAAGAGTCCACATTCGTCGTCATCGTCCTCTTCGTCTTCCGAGATCTCTGGTGAGAGTACTTTTGCAGGGGGAACTTCTTCCTCATCTGGGTCCAATGCAATGCATTGCTCGACTCTAACATTAAAGCGAACGTGGCGTTCACTAGAGTCAATAGATGCTTGCGATGTTCCAGAATGATTCAGATCCAGTTGACTTCCTGGACGAGATTTCGAGGGAGACGGATTTGTATATTGCTGGTTGAGCAAATTCGCCATATGTTCACGATTGCTGCCGCCCATTGTATGACGATAATTATGATGACGCAAGTAATCCGTAGTAGTGGGTGATTCTTGATCTTCACGTGCAGAATATTGTGGAGTGTCCTCTAACATGATCTGAGCTAGTGTTTTTTTCTTGAGAATAGATTTCACAGTTTCGAGTGGTTTCTTAGGTTTCCGATTGGATGATAAACCTTTAGCATCAGATTCAGTTTTGGAGGTCTGTTTTGTTGAGTCGGGGACTGCTAGTGGCTCCTCCTCCTCGTCCTCATCTTCACTATGATCATGGTAGAGGGGACCATATAGCCAGGTCACATCATAATCCTTTAGCCAGTTGACAGTTTCAGGAGAAACTGTTTTGAGATTATATTTCGCTTTGGCCCACGTACGCCACGAGGCATTCTCCAGGCGAGCAGAGTTGGCCATGTCGTTACGACGAGAAACGATATACCGCCAGGAGCCAGCAATATCCATTTCATTCCAATCATGAGAGAAATAGTCAACTCTCATTAAAGGCGAACGTTGTAAATTGGAGTCATCAAGCACAAGGGGGTCGGGGCTAAGAATGCCGGTAGCGGTCGGGGAGCGGGGTGAAGATTTTGAAACTGTCGACGCTGTACTAGCAGGGCTAGCCGGAGCATCGCCTCCGACAACTGAGACCTGTTTATCTTTGCTCGGAGGGGCCGAAACGACCGGAATGCCCGAATTGGGTCCGGGGCTTGGTTTGGCAACAACAGCAGGAACAGGCTCATTACCGGCTGGCACACTAGTGGGGGCTACTTGAACTGCTCCTCCATTTTGAGGGACACTGACTCTGCCAGAAATACTCTCCACAGCCTCCCTACCAACACTTAAGGTTTCTTGAGAGATAATGCCGTCAAAAGTACCCATACTCCGGGAGCGCTTCAGTAAACCAGACTTTGGTGCAGCCCTCGGAGGAGCGTCAGAGGGAGTCCCCGACGTTGCGAATTGGTTTGTGCCCCTGGAAAGCATTGTTTGGGGAGTTCCGGCGCCTAACGCACTAAGTTGGCCTCGAGAGGACGACCGCTTGAGGCCGCCCGTATTGCTGGAGGCTTCGTCAGAAGCTTCAGACTTGTCCATACCAGAAAGCGAATTGAATGTGCAAAAGTATGATCTTGTAACGTGTTTTATTAAACCGCAATAACACGGGTGCGATATTCAGGGTGCTAACAGATGTTTAGAGACAAGAGTGGAGCTGGTGGGAGAAAGGTGTAGGCAATTAGGGGAGACTAACGCATGGCCTAGAATAGACCTAACCCCATTTGGGGTACGGTCAGGTGACTTTGCTTTGTACGGATAACGAGGTTAGCCCGGGGTTATTGCCATATAAAGGAGGTTTTATGGACTGTTATCGGGCTGAAATACTGTATTATGTATGTTAAAATAAAGTCAACATTTATAATAATGTACCAGAGCCAGAAATGATCATTATGCGCCGACATAACTAGCCCGATCGCATGTTTTGGTGATATCAGAAATCGGACACAAAACAACGAATTGACCCTTCTTATAACTAGCTAAATATTATTTGGTTTCAATGTCATGAATAAAACCTCTCGACCCACTTATATCTAATAATCCTATATATAAACAACAGCAATGTTTACAGAACCCGGCCTGCACGTGTATCATTGGAGACGGCTGCATGAACGTTATAAAACCTGGAGAACTAGCTGTCAAGTCCAAAAAGATCGTCACACATTCGGCGAAATTGATGGTACCTGAGGTAGATAATAGAGCAGATTTACATTATTGAATTATTTAATGCAATAATGCAGTGCTGAATGTAATGTAATTGCGCCATCACCTCTATGGAAGCATTGCCATTCTCTGGACGGTGCTGAATGCATTAAACTAATATTTTACCATGATATCCAAAATTTAATGTTATAATTTCGATGCGAAATGCATATATGAACCATAGCCATATTTTAGCAAACACATTACGAGTAAATTGAACACCATCGCACCAAATGGAAAATAAGAGGGTCTAATCCCTATAATGCAAAAGATGCCGCGCATGATCTTATAAAATTAATTTTATTTCAAATGAAATATGCGTAGATAGATTAAATGCATACAAGTTCTGCCTCCTGAATCGAGACGCATGTAGGTGCCAGTAGGTTCTGCATAACAATACATCTTACATCTCATACACGCATCGAGAATCAATTGGCCTGGTGATGAGCGATATCGAGGATTTCAAGCCTCCAACATTGAGTGAGTTTTCCAGGAATATCCTAGGTGACTCCAGTAGGCACACTAGTCCGTCCGTCACCCAAAACTTCGTGCGCTCATCCGCTGCTAATACGCAGTCGGAACAGAAGGAGTCTTCTAATATAAAGATTGATAGAAAGAAAGACAAAGAAAACATACAGGGGCAACAGGATTTAAATGAATACACTTCCGGCATCTCTCATAACAAGCTCAAGCATCGTGTTCAAAGATTATCTGAAACAGGATTGAATCGAGTTCTCGCCTGTTCGACAACACAATCTGCGCGCGAACCATTGAAGATAACAATTGACCATGGGAAACAGGAAGCCTTGCCGGCAGTGCCGCAGGTATCCAAAAATACTATTACAATCAAAGGTAAGACGTATACTCGCCAGGAATTATTGGGAACTGGTGGATCATCAAAGGTGTACAAAGTCACTGATGAAACTGGCCGTGTGTATGCACTCAAGCGAGTTATACTTCATGAAGTAGACCCAGAAATTGTTGCAGGTTTCAAAGGTGAGATCAACCTATTGCAAAGACTCAAAGACCAGAGTCGAGTCGTTCAACTGGTGGACTATGAGCTCTATGATCATCTGATAATCCTTATCATGGAAAAAGGTGAGATGGACTTGAGAAAGGTTCTTGACGCCAGGCAGGATACTGGTCTGGATGTACCGTTTGTGAGATATTTCGCGAGTGAAATACTGAAATGTGTTGAGGCAGTTCACAGTTACGATATTGTACACAGTGACTTGAAGCCGGCAAATTTTCTTGTCGTCAATGGTCGCCTTAAGCTCATTGACTTTGGAATTGCCAATCTAGTTCCAGAATACACGGCGAATATCCACCGAAACACACAAGTGGGAACTATAAGTTACATGGCACCTGAAACTCTACTTGAGCATACAACTTCATCCATGGGAAGTTCCAAATATAAAATGGGTAAACCAAGCGACATTTGGAGTTGTGGTTGCCTGATTTACGAGATGGTGTATGGTAAAGTGCCATTCAAGGTCTATGCTAAAAAACAGATTCTTGCTATTCAGGATTCGAGCATCCAGATAGACTACCCGGCACGTTGCCCCAAAGGCGTCAAGGTACCGCCCAGTCTCAAGGAACTAATTCAAGGGTGTCTGATGAGAGACCCTGAAAAACGTATCAAAGCACAAGATGCCCTTGACGGTGTTTTTCTCAACCCTCGGTCAATTGATTTTAGGTTTGTGAATGATCTGGTGAAAAAGGCTGTGGAATATGGTCATAGTGCTCCAGATAAAACATATCTTGAAGCTAAAAATGTGGACAAGTTAGCCCTTAGCGTATGGGAAAGAGTGATTCATCTCAATGAAGGGTAAAACTATTAGCTATTAATGCAAATTACATGCTCATAAGATAAATATACTAGCACTCCCAAATCTCGGTAGGATTAGCTTTAAATTCGTCAAATTGCTGACGATTGAATAGAGAGACTTCAGACTCATTCATGATACCATACTCAGCGAGGGGTTTAGACATGTCGTCAATAATCCACTCATCGTGATCAAGATTAATAGCCAAATTCATGGTTTTAGTTAGATGGGCATGCGTATAAATCTTGAATGTATCAAGTTGGCAGGTACGGTACGGTCTGAAGGCACCCTGAGTTTGAATATTTTTGTTGACCTGCTCGAGGAGCTCTTGGGCATTGATCTTAGAAAGATCCACATTGCGAAGGATCATATTTTTGATGGTACGATGAGGAAAAGACTTGATGACACGAATGGTGATAGTAGCATCGTGAAAATGCTTTGCACTGATAAGTTCTGTATCTTCTAATGGCATTTGAATGATATATATATTTTCTAGGTAAACGCAGAATGAAATTTCAGCAGAGCCTGGCTATCGACTAATGACTAAGCAGCCAAATATCTTTAAATTTCAAGATGCGCACCGCCGACAAGGAATTTTCCCGGCCATATACCCTAACCACTAACCTTATCTTATGCATTATGCACCTAGATTACAGATATAGTTAGATTTATTATAATGAAATATCCTGTAGATGTAAGTGTTACCTTGAGACTGGTTCCACCGGTTCCTCGATTGCCACATGCAGTACTTCTTCACGTGTGGTTCTCATTTCGGAACAAGAAAATGACTAAGACTTACGCATCCGGCTAGTGGGCCCAGAACGTCGTGTGGCTTGAGCTGCCTAACGCCGTTGAACAAGTTTGTGAGCTGGTACCGGCGAAGGATTGGCCACCATGACCACAACTGTACCTCAGTGGGTGGAAACACAACATGCTGCGTTTATTCGTTGGTGTAACATGCATCTTGAATCAAAAAACTGTGAGCCAATCCACGATTTGACTCGAGACCTGAAATCCGGTGTCAAGTTGATTGAGTTATTGGAAATCGTTTGTAAAGATACACTGGGAAAGTATCATACGAATCCTAAAGCAATCCAGGCATATGAAAATATTGACATTGCCTTGGACTACATCAAACATCAAAAGATCCAACTGGTTGGCATTGGTGCCCAAGACGTCGTTGACGGTAACTTGAAGCTTATTTTAGGTCTTATTTGGATTTTAATTCTGAAATATACTATTTCGGATATATCAGAACAGGGAATGACGGCCAAAGAAGGATTACTGTTATGGTGTCAGAGGAAAACATCTGGATATGATCATGTTAATGTCAAAGACTTTGGACCAAGCTGGACCAGTGGTCTTGCACTGTGTGCTATTTTAGATCATTACAGACCAGATCTTATTGACTATAAAGAACTTGATTACTCAAAACCTGAACAAAATATCACACTGGCATTAGAATTGGCTGAAAAAGTTGGAATCCCACGATTGGTTGAGGTTGATGATGTTCTTCACGCCAGGGATGATAAATCTTTGGTGACTTACCTTGCGTACTGGTTTCATGCATTCAATTCTCTAGACGATATTGAATCTGCTGGTCGTCGTGTTGAAAAATTCCATGACGTTTTTAGCACTGCATTCCGTCTACGGACAGAATATGAAAAACTGGCAACCAAACTGCTAGATGGCATGCAAGCTACTATGGAAAGATGGGAAGAAACAGATTTTTCTAGCCAAATTATTGTTACATCAGAACATGCAACTTTCCTCCATTACAAGGAACATACTAAGCGCAATTGGATTGCTACCAGAACCCAATTGGTGGAATTGCTAGGCAACATTCGAATCAAGCTGAGTACATATGGATTCAAAGAGTATATTCCACGTGATGGCCTCAAAATATCAGACATTGCCAATGCTTGGACAGCATTAATTGATGCTGAAGCGAAGCATTCTCGGGTCCTTGGCGAAAAGTTCAGACTTGTGAAGCAAACTGCGCGATTGGAGTTTGCAGAAATTGCAAATGAACTAGCGACAACACTTGGAGGCCTCTCTTTGAACCTTTCCAATCTTGAGGGCGAACTTGAGGACCAATTGATTGATATCACGAAAACATCGGAGAAGCTCATAGCATTGACCAGCTCACTATCGGAGCTGGAAACTTCAAATGAACGATGCAAGCAACTTGGCATTGGTGAAAATGACCACACCGTTTACACTTTTGATGAGCTTGAATATGAACTATCAATGGCCAGACAGTCTGTTGCAAATAAACTGGCCTTTGTTGAAAACCAAATTGTAGCTCGATCCCTAACAAGTGTGACACCCGCACTATTGGATGACTTTGAAACTGTATTCAGACATTTTGACAAAACGCAACGAAACTCCCTGCAACAGACCGAGTTTTCCTCGGCTGTAAAAAGTCTTGGGCTTGATTTCACAGAAGATGAGATAGCACAAAGGTTTGAGCAAATCTCTGGCAAGGACGGTCAAGTGACATTCCGTCAATTCATTGAATTTATGGTATCAGAAAGTGAAGAAGAACAATCTGTTGAACAAACTAGGAAATCGTTCCGTGAAATAAGCGCTGGTAAGAATTATTTGACCCGTGAAGATTTGGAGAACGCGCTGCTGGATGATGAGATCATAGATTCATTGCTTGAATTGATGCCAAAAACTGAACATGGCTATGACTTTGAAAAATATATTGAAACCATAACGCCCAAAATAGATTGATCTTTATTTATATTTTGTTTTATATGCTAAAAATGCCAGCATGAAGGCTACTAGTATCAGACGTGACCTAAACCAATTAAGGGTTAGGAGTTGACGCGACATCAAATCATCAAACCTCAAACAAATGCTGAAACAACTAGGTGGGACTCTCAAATAACGTGATTCAGATTCTTATTAGAGAAAATTACTATGAAGAAAATTCAGATTTATACGTAATAAGTGAGCAATTAAATACGAGCCTATAAGACCTGGAGCTTAGCCACCGTAACCGTAAAGGGTACGGCCGTTACGCTTAAGGGCGTAGACAACGTCCAGAGAGGTAACAGTCTTACGCTTGGCGTGCTCAGTGTAAGCAGAAGCATCACGAACAATCTTGGCAAGGAAGACCTTGAGGACGGAACGAGCCTCATCGTAGATAGCAGCAGAGATACGCTTGACACCACCACGACGGGCAAGACGACGAATAGCGGGCTTGGTAATACCGGCAATGTTGTCACGCAAAACCTTGCGGTGACGCTTGGCGCCACCCTTTCCGAGACCTTTACCACCTTTTCCACGACCAGACATTTCTAAGTTTTTGTGTTGTAGTGATTAGAGCGGCAGGACCAAGGTATATATAGTCCCTGCAGGAGGTGGGTATGGTTGCTTGGGACGATCGCAGAACAGATGCGTGTGTAAATTTGAGACTAGATGTTGGGATGTAGTCTTGGATAAGCCTCTGAAGCTGGACTTCATCTTACACAGAGTAAATTAGGGTCTGTGATTTACGGGGTATCAGACCAGATCTTGTGCATATGTGTAATCTGGGAACCAGATGGAGATCGGCCTAGGATATAAATCATGTGATCTACCCATTATGTAACGGGTTCTTTTTCTGGGTACAACACAAATTAGCAGGGACTGATCTGAGAACTAGACGTCTGATATAAGCACTAGATAATTTATTTATTTTGATCTTGGTCTTTGGCCATAACAAAGCATAATGGTTCTGTGTGTAGTATGTGGTGTGAAGGAAAGTTCCTACAAATGCCCGACATGTAAAGATCCGTACTGTAGTGTGGTATGTTACAAGACACATAAAGCTCAAGAGACCCAGGCACAAGAGAACACTACTACAGCTAGCAAGGTCAGTACAGCTGGAGAGGCAATTGAAGTGCCATTAGATGATGAAAAAGATGTGGAGCCTCCGAATGCACATGAACATCGCACACAGCCGAATATTGATGACACCGTCTTGAGGATGCTTCAGTATCCCAGTCTTAAGCAGCACTTGCAACTTATTGCTTGGATCCTTCAAGACCCCACCGCGTCCGGAGAACAAACAACTGATGGGAGACGTGCAGTTGCATTAAAAAAACTTCGTGAATTAAGAAAAGGAGGCCGTGAAGAAAATGAGCTAGTTGAGGAGTTTGTAAGTTACATCTCCAAGCTTGGTTAATGTACCAGTTCTTCAGGCACGAGCCCAATATTTGATCGTTCATTTTTATGACTATTTATTACGACTTTGTTGAAGATGTTGCTAATTGTGAACACATCCACTGCATTGATTAGCATATTCACCTATTAGCATCGGTACTTGGCACCCTGACATCATGATCTCAATGCAAAAAACGGAGCATCAATAACAAAAGCCAACAGCCAAGATTACGACATGCAGCACATTGATTATTGCTGATCGAGGCCCCAACAGAAAGCAATTGAGTGTGATTCTACAAGCACATGTTCTCTATCTGGGTTACATATGTGCAGGCTACATGTTTACAATAATTTTCTCCATGAATAAATGTCAATATGATATTCAGACATTTATCTCAGAATCCAATTGCTGTTTCAACATGCAAACCCCTCGCGTGACCTACCTGGGTCTCCACAATAACCGAGACTGCGGTACCCTGGACCTGCACTCCACAACACGTGATGTACTGTATTAAAACGAGTGTTACCGACCAAACGAATTATATTTGAAAACGACAAGATGGTTAAAATTGCGCTTATTGGTGTCAATGGTGTTCTAGGCTCTCCTTTCCTTGAGGCCTTCACGGACAAGAAGCTGGCTCCCTACGTTGAGGGACCGTTAGTTGCTGTGACACACAGCGAGAGTCCTGCGGAACCACCTGCTGGTGTCGTATACCGCAAATTCAGCGAATTGAAGAACGTGGTGAAAGAGGTAGATGTTCTCATAAGTCTTGTTGGCCCAGGAAGTGCTTGGAATACTATATTACATGCTCTCGAACATCCGGACAGTACTGTGAAACTCTACGTACCCTCAGAGTTTGGTTATGAACTGTCAAAAGTTGATGCATATCTACCAATTCTACCATATAAAGCGGAGCATGTTAGCAAAGTTCGCAAGCTTGGAATCAAGGTTGTCGATACTGCCGTGGGTTTCTTTATCGTACCAGGCAAGTATCTTTATGAATGGACTGGTGTTGCAGGGTTGGATGCTAAAACCAGGAAATTGCAGTATATTGGTGACACAAAAGTTAAAATTGCTGTGAGTGCACCAATTGATATTGCAAAGTCTATTGCTGTGTTGTTAGCGAGACCACGTACCGAAATTCCTGATAGTATTCGGATTTTCTCAGACGAGGTTACTGCAGAACAAATTGTGAAGCAATGGACCAATCGCCATCCTGATCAACCAGTTGATGTTCAACCCCGGTTAGACTTGGAAGCTGCCACGAAAGAAGCTCAGAATAGGCTTAAAGCTGGCCTCAAGTTTGAAGAGTTCCCATTCTACCTGCAGGTGATAGCTGCCAATGGTGTAGATAAAGGTGTCTCTTTTTCTCAGCATGAGCGTGAATTGGTCAACCCTAATGAAAGCTTATGGAAATGGACTAAATATTGATATATGCCGTATATTGTTCATAGTTTGGTAACACTGCTTCAGCAATCCCGGAGGTGCTACGCTCCTATCCCCTGGATGTCCATATTCAAATTGCCCAGCTGACATTGACTTGCACGATACCACAAGTTATGTCGAGGCAATTCCGAACTGATGCCAGGTTATTGAAACAAGACCAAACTTTGAATATCATTGCAAAAGTTGCAAGATCCAAGAAGTTACATCCAAGTAAATTCAAACGTCCAGAGACACAGACCCGGCATCAAAATCACCATGAGCCATCACGACCCACAAACGAACAAGCTCATGTGCTAGAGTCAATACTGGCGACTGAGAAAACAAGAGTGACTATGAGAGCCAATGATGAATTCAAAATTCAGACGTTAGAGGAAAAACAGCGACAAAGTACCTTGGCATATGAACGGTCATTGGAGAAAGGCAACTTCTTTACCCCACATCTACGAGCATTAACAAACGTCGGCTACGATCCAGTACGGCGACAATATGCTATTATTCTTATTGATAAAGGCACTGTCTTATATCAAAGTCAAAACCCAGTCAAAATAATAGATCCTGATGCTACGACACCAGCGGTACCTGCCAAGTTCACCAACAAAGTGCTTGAGCTGGAACATGACGGATGGCAACTTGTTAGTGGAACTAAAGAAATGCTGATTCTTGAACGATTGGTTAATCCTCGACAGAGCTCAAGGCTCCTTGCCAAAAAACTTGCAGTTATGCTCACTACCGCCGTGGTTGGACTTACAGGATTGATTTATATGGGTGACTATATGTTTGGATCCTAATGAAAGATAAATAATGAAGTCACAAAAGACTCACAGTCCTAAAGACGGTTATTCTTGCTTCAATTCAATCATACGAATGCCACCGGTAGCACCTTGGCTGCCATCCCAATTTCTTAAGGCTTTAACGACCTCCTCATCTTGTAGATCGGGCACTTTGAAGCCATCTCTGTATTCATCTTGCTCATTCTGCAATTGGTTCTCAAGAGCGTCTTGTTTGGAAGAAGCAGGTCTTCCAGGACGACGGGCAGCCTTCTCAGCATCCAATTCATCGGCTGATCTTTGGATGAAAGCACTGATCATGGCATGGAGATCCTCTAAATCATAAACATCTTTACCCAAAGAGCTGTCGAATTCTCTGAAGAAGTGCAATCTTAAAGATTTATGATCAAATGCTTTACCACGAATTTGCTTTTTCTGGCTTAATTTATCATCCCGGAGCTGTGCTCTAGCTAGTTGCTTGAACTTGCGACTCCGTGGGTTCAATTTGTTACTGTTTTTGGTCTTTGTAACCTTTGTCAAGGATTTTGCCAAAGGCATTGTAAATAATTATTCCTAGAATTAATTTTTTTTGGTTCTGTTTATGATCGTTTTAGACCTCACGTGAGTGCATTAGATAATTGATGACGCATCGTTACACCCCTCCATCAATGTCCTTGGTGGCCCTGCCCACATCCTTTCTCTTAAAGTGAAGATGCCGATCTATACTGTTAAGGAGTTAGTCAATCTTGGTGATTCAGAACTTGTTAACAAGCCTGAATTCAAGTGGAGTGACTTTGAGAAGGTTGAGCCCGAGGCCCCCCCTCCTCCTCGTTTGAAGAGAGGTGTGCCTCCCGCTATTCAATTAGCACCTGCTAAACCTGTTGTGGTGGCTACCTCTGACGATGATAAGACACCTGATCCTGATGATGAATTAGTGGCCCATTACTTTTTGCAGCGCGACTCACGCCCTAGTGCTAAAGCCCCTAATCCCAATATGCCTGTTAAATATGCTGCTTCATTGGCATCTTCGTCTGCCAGTCACAATACGGAAGCTAATGTGATTTACCAATCAACTAATGCTGTGGATAGTGCTGAAGGTGATGCTGAAGATTCATCAGCCATTGCTGATGAGGAGGAGGCGGACGACGGCTGGAACGTTGTAACTCGCGAGCCCAAGCCTCGTAAGAAGAGTACTGGTCGCCGGACCTCTTCCTTTTCTCGTTGGAGATGAATCTTTTTTGAAAATTTACTGTGATTTTCCAACGTGATACATATAACTGTATATAGTTAATGCTGCAGTGCAGTAATTTGTGGCCTTCCATTTTCACAGTGAAGATTGTTGTTACCAGGTATGATAACTGATTGACCATTTTGAGTACTGATTTTATCTGTTACTGGAAAGCTTCTTAACATTGGAACGCTACCCCACAAGGTAGTTGGTGCTATAAATTTATCCTTATCATGTACTGATCACTCGCTCATCTTAGTAACTTCATGTCAGTCATTCATTTTCGTTTCAAACAGATAATTCCGAGGTATTTCGGCCAGCTGCGACAACAAACTTCGAGTCGATCATCTCAATCTGCAAATATAAAAAAATTATTGCGCAGGCAAATCCCCGACCCTCCGCAGAACTTGAAACTATGCACTTCTGCGTCTAAATGTGAACGCTACAACCTGGGTATTGCAATGTCAGAATTGAGCGGCCATGGACTCAACCCTTCTATTGACAGCACTAATGAAGCTGTTCATGTAAAGCTTGGTGATGGTGAGGTCATTGTGCTCAGTTCTGGTGCTGTCGTTGCGTGGAACATGGACGAGGTCAATGTTCGCAACAAAGTTCTGGGACTTCTGGCAAACGCCGAGATCAATACATTTTCAGATATTGAGACTGAAGATATGGACTACGTGGAAGAGGAGACTGGGCCTGATGTTCAGAGTGGAATGATCGGCGATGTTATTTATGTACATGGAGAAAGTGATGAGGCCAGGCTCAGAGATAAGATTGCTTTTTCAACAGGATTGGCCCGCCATACCAAGTTAAGTGCTCTAGAAGTAAGAGCAGAAGCTCTAACAAAACGTGTGAGAGTTATTTCAAAACACATGGCAGCTGGCAAAGATACCAGACTTAGCCATAAAGATGTACATATGTTGACGGGTCGGATTCTTCAGTTGAGAGGAGCTCTCAATCTCTACTCCGAAATTACAGAAACCCCAGATATTTATTGGACAGAACCTGAACTTGAACGTTTGTATGAATTGATTTCGCGTAAACTGGATGTGGCTCCTCGGATTGAAATTCTCAACAAAAAATTCGATTACATCGCTGATATGGTTTCAATTTTACGGAGCCACCTTAGCGAACGCACAAGTTTACGCCTCGAGTGGATGATTATCGCACTGATCAGTGTTGAAGTTGTATTCGAACTTCGTCATATTTTTACATGATATCATTTATTAGACTAAACAATAAGACGGCCCCGGTTTGTATCACTTTTGATTTCCAATTTATCCAATAAGTTGGTTAGTCTGGACTTAGAAGCGCCATTGCGAACTTGAGGTGGAGCAGCCAGACGACGAGGAGTGCTATTCAATGTTGAAATAGCTGTGATATTACTACTCACACGGCGACGAAGGTCTGCCACAGTGGGTGCGTCCAGATCAAGTGTGGAATATGATCTTGAGCTGCGCATTCTTTGATCACCTCCAGTGGTTACTGAATCAGTAACTGATCTAGCTCGAGTTTTGAATACCTGGAGATCATCTGGAGTTACAGCCTCCTCAAAAGGAATATTGGGATTAGTGCCCCAAGCTTTTTCTTCGTCAGTAGGTTCCATATCACCAATCTTGATAGTAACTTGATCTTCAGGTTTAACTATCGTACCTTGCAAAGAAGGGGGTCGGGCAACAGCAGTCGAAATAGCCTCTTCAATTTTAACAGAGGCTGGGTAAATGATACCTGGTAGCCATTGAGACTTGTTAACACGTCCATCAATGGCATTGAAAACGGTCGTTGCAGCCTGGGGACGATCGACGGTCCTGGCAATTGCAAGAAGAGTTGCTTGAGATACTGAAACTAGACTGTTTCCTTGGAATGTTTGGAGCTCACTGCTATTACTGCGAGAACCCTGCACAGAACTCTCGGCCTTCAGGCCTACATCTTGAATTTGTAGAACCCAGGGCAGAATACTGGTGGCGTCCTTCTTGAGGTGATCTACCAATCCCACAAGACAGTAATAAATAGCAATGTAATTGATACTGGAATTGGACCGCTCCATTAAACTCAAGCTCAATTGGCGAGCAATACCAGCACCCTGGCGAGTGAAAGGTTGAGGGACTGGATGGGCCAACAGCAAAAACGAGGTGAAAGTCCGTGTATAGGTGGAGAGTAGCTTGGGGTCATTGCGAGATAAAATCCATTGAGTGGAAACCCAGCCATTGAGTGAGACCTTCTCTCCTGAAGGAATAACGTCAAGAATTGCGGCAATATCTTGAAGGTCCGAGATTATCACTTCGTTAGCAATGGTAGGAGCATTATCTGGAAGTGCAGCATACTTCATGAGAATTTCTGAAACAATGTCGGTGATTTGACCAGGATAAATTGTGTGACGAGCCAATGTTGCAATAGCCTGTCGGAATGCCTTGATAACACTTTCAATATCGATTTCATTCTTGCTCGAAACAGGATCATTGGACCAATCATAA
The DNA here is from genome assembly GCA_030572535.1 of Wickerhamiella hasegawae. Taxonomy (NCBI): domain Eukaryota; kingdom Fungi; phylum Ascomycota; class Dipodascomycetes; order Dipodascales; family Trichomonascaceae; genus Wickerhamiella; species Wickerhamiella hasegawae. The sequence continues at coordinate 190,212 of JAJLZZ010000006.1, forward strand.
CTGATGAGCCGGTGTTGGAGATCAAGAATACGACGCAGAAAATCGACAATCGAGAGACCAACCATTGAAACTGATGAGCTCAAAAGACTGCTAATAACACTTGATAGCATACTTTGACTGGCTAAATCAGACACAACGACACGCTCTTGCAAATATTCCACAATGGTATTAAGAATTATGAAACGGTGTTGAACCTGTGACCATTGCGCAGCGGATTCAAAAAGTCTTTCAATTAGCAAAAGGGGGTGCGCTTGTGATAAACCATTGACTAGCGATTGTGTAGCACGCACAACCTGTTCTGCAGAAGCTGTGTTGAAGGCATTACGAAGACCAGCAATTGAATTCAAAGCAGCTGATCCATCGGATGCACCAGCCTTTGTGAATTCATGATTGAGTTCATCCAACTTTGCAATCTGATTGGCATTGTCAACAAATGCGCTTCCCTGCTCATCGACTGGAATGTTAGCAAAGAGTGAGCGCACAGCAATCTCCAGAGCACGGCCACCAGTATTAGTGTGCAAAACAGGGGCCGTATTAAGAGAACTCAATGCACGCGTAGCGACAGCACGGAATTGACGAGCTTGCGAGCCTGATGTGTTGGAAAGGTCTGCAAATTGACGAACTAAAGACAAAAATTCGTTGGAAAACTTGCGATTGGCTGCAAATGGAATACCAGTGAAGTATTTGTTGAAAACTTCGAATACTCTACCAGACAATTCTGCAATATTGAGGTCAGGAGAGCCAACAGCCATAGAAATAATGTTGACAACCTGAGGAGCGAAAACGCTCAAATCTTCGTTACATTTCTCAACCAATGCTAAAGTAATCTCCAATGTCACCATTCCACTACCAATCTTATTGCGACTAAAGTGTCTCGACGCCTTATGCTCCAAGAAATCAGCGACTTGTGGAATCTTACCGCGGTGAGTAGTAACATAGAACATCAACAGAGAGAGCTCGCTTGGTTTAGGATGCTTTTCAACATCATTACCTGGAGGATAAACATTGCGTACCATACGCTCATGTTTTTGTTCCAAACCTCTCATCCTCATGGAGCTTTAGGTGATTAGATATTCGACACAGGGGGGCTGTCTTAATGATGGACTGTCAGTGTCTCCGTTCGGGTAATGTCTGACCGCGCTTAGTAAATTCCGATATCAGCCAGGATAGGTGCGCGGGCTTCGGAGAGATTTATAAATGGTACTTATCCAATAGATCTTCCAATACCTATAGAGAATGATATATAAGTGGTTTTTATATATATTCCAGTTTTTAGTGTCTCTTGAATAACGTTGATGGTCAAATAACTCAATTATCTATTGCTTGGAGTAATGTTTCAGGGCTAGGTCTGCATTGATATTCCAGCATGTGTAAATGGAGTGCTTCTCCTAGGAGAGAAATGGTGTGGGGTACATGATATCACATTGGAATTGCCATTTAATTCCAATCAGGGAATGATCTGCTATATTCAAGCACATGCGGTTTACATCAGAGAGAGGCGTCGAAGTTGTATCCTGCCGAGTTTGTTACATGCTAACCCTCAATAGAGGAATACACAGCCTTCTACAAATATTAATTTATTATATTCCAATTTTTAATCACAGGGATGTTTGAAACTAGATTATTAGGAACATGTTAGAATTTGGCTACGCAATTAGTCAATTCGTTGCAGAACGCTTATATTTAGAGATAGCTGGCTGTGTACCTCGGATTTGAATAATATCATCAATTCAACAAAAATGACAGCAGTAGCAGCATGATGAGTGGCGCTTGTTTGTGATTTTTTTTAATAATATTATTATTTTGACGGCATAATAGTCGTTCAAGTTGGATATCTCTTCTCCTGATAAGATGGGCCGAACAGCACCATTTAAGGTTTCAAACAGCTAAATTACCAGGATATAAATACCCCACACCATGATTATCAGCAATAATTACCATTCTATGTGTGTGACCCTGAAAAGACCTACCGTTGCCAACTACATATAGACACAAACAATGCTTACTATGGTCATGGACTCGACACTACTCGAGATCGCAAGCAGGCGCGCTCCGTTCCAAGTAGATCTCTCAGATGCATTAAAGGTCTACATTGAATCTAACTACCAGCAAAATGCGTCACAATTCATCCAAGACGTAGCTGAACTGCAGAGACTCAGGGACGCAGCCGTATCGGCTGTTTCCAAGTCCCCGCCTGATTCATTAACGGCACTATCCCAATACTACACTCAGTTAATCGAAGTAGTACCAAAATTTCCCGCTGCTATTGGGACAGATCTGGTCTGGTCCAATTCATTGGGTTACGCAACAGCGCCTGTGCACAGTAAAAGTCTTCAATTTGATCGAATTAATATCGGGTATAACATTGCTGCTCATTACACTCAGTGGGCATATTTAGTTACCGGTTCTGACTATAAACAGGCTTTTAAATTGTTGCAAAACGCGGCCGGTGCCTTTCAGCATATTCTTGAGACAGATTTGGAGCTACTGCCTCATCAACCACCAATCGGATTAGACCCTGTTACCATTGAATGTCTTCTGTACTTGTTTCTTGCTCAAGCACAAGAGGTATTCTGGGCTAAAGCAAGGAATGATGATGTGAAATCATCTATTTTGGCAAAACTGAGTCAAGGCACAGCCGATTTGTATACTAAAGCTCGGTCATTCACTGATAAAACATCTGCGGTGACAGCTGAGTTTGTTGTACATATACAAGCCAAGATTGGTCATTTTGCCGCTACAGCACAATATCGCCAATCCCTGGATTGTCTCAACCGTGGTCAGTATGGTGAAGAGGTGGCTAGACTACAAGAGGCTTTGAAGATTTGCAATGAGACGCTTAGAGACTTTGATCAGAATCCGCGTAACTCTTTGTTAGACAAAAAAGTTGTTTCGAACCTCACTGGGCTGCGTGATAAGGTCTCTCATGATCTTCAGAGAGCAGAAAAGGATAACGATCTTATTTATTTACAAATCATTCCTAATCGATTGGCACCAATCGTTAAATCCATTGTCGCCAAGGCATTAGTGCCAGATGAAATGATTCACAATCTACCGTCAAAACCATTGTTTCAACTACTGCTTCCTTTCAATATATCCCAGGCACCTTTGGCATACAAGGAACGGTTGGACAAGTATGTGCGCAATCATATAATTGAGGAATTGGAGTCTTTAGATGCTCAGGCAACTTCGAAATTGGCGGAATTGGAGCTTCCTGGTGCGTTAGACATGATTGATTCTTCGAGTTCTGTACCCCTGTGTCTGATTCACCAGCATGAAGAACTGAAGAACACTGGCGGGCTTGCTCTCCTACAACGTTCCTCGGAGGATCTTTCAAAATTGGCCAATAGTTCCGAGCAACGTTTAAGTGCCGCAAAATCAGCAATAGATAAGAAAACATTGCATGGGCGCTACTATAACGAAGAAGACTACAATGAGCTCGTCTCGGTCTACGAACAACTACATGGCTATATCACTACATCTATGGCCAGCGATGCGACTGTGCGATCCAAAATAACTAATAATGAGCATCTTTTGGGTATTCTTATCGCTGGAAGAGAGGCTATCGTTATGTTCCTACCACGAGGTAATAATAATATGAGTCGGGAAACTGTCAATGATGGACAGGTGGTCCGGGCTATAGTGAACCAAATTCAGGGTTCGATAGCTCGTCGGCGCCACGTTGTCCAACAGGTGACTGTAAAGCTTCAGAACACGGATTTGACGACGCCCATGTTCAACTATGCCAAGACTTATTCTGGTCCTTTGACGGAGCCTAATCAGCTGGAGCCTGTTTATACCAAAATACTAGGGAAATTTGATGAGGAATTGAATAACGTGAGGACAGAAAAAAGGGATTTCACCAAGAATTTTGCAAATTTGGAAGCCCGCTTCGCTGAATTCAAGGCACGCTTGGGCCCGTCAACTGAAAGTGATGACGAGCGGACAAATGCTGCGAATGCTCTACAGCATGCTTATTATCAGTACAAAGAGATAGCCGCGAATCTTGAAGAAGGAAGAAAGTTCTATAATGCTCTGGCATCTCGTATAGCTACTTTCGAAGAGCAGATACAAGATTTCATCTCTGACATACATACAGATGTTGAAGACAGACCAATTCCGGGCAGCTTTATTTATAAACATGACACCTCGTCATCTTCATCAGCGGAATCTTTATCGGCTAATCCTCCGATCGCTATTGCTGCTGATCAGGAAGCTGGGCCTTCTCCTAGCGTACCAACACCAGGCCAATGGCATCCTGGCATGGAGATCAAGTTTGCTTGATCCACTTTTCTCTTTGTGCTTTATTCTTAATTCGATCTGCAGCTCTGCGGTGACCTTTGCTTGAGAGATGGATTTTCCAGGCGTCATCACCCATTACTACGATCTCATGCCTCTTAACGTCACTGCAAACGTCACACTTATGGCGAACCCATTGATCTTGATTGTATTCCTGTTGCTTGCGCACTGAATCGATATGCTCTGGAATTAATGGTACTGTAACGGGCTTGTTAGTGAGCCAAGACTCAAGGATAGCAATGGCACGATCTTTGACGTTGATATTCCATGCATCAATATCTGAAGAGTCCAAAGCAGCAAATGTTCCCTTTATCTTTTGAATATAAGGTATAAGCTTGTTAACAACCCACTTTGTCTGTTTCTTGGCATATTGTCTTGTTTCAGCTTTCATAGCTTCAACACAAGTCGTTGGTTCATCCAAATCGCCTTGTAGGTATGGTAGAAATTGTGTGAAACCAATGGTTTGCCATACACCTGATTGAGGGTGTTGTGCTGTCTTCCAAGTTTTATACATTTGTTCAACTTCATCCATTAGACCTTGTTTAATCATCGTATCCACACGATTGTCGAGACGTGTGGTCAATATAGTTCGATCAGCTCTGATCCAAAATACCAGCACCCGAAATCTGAGATGAGACTCATCAATTTCTTGAGTAGCATAAATATCTGATGGTATCTTCCCTGTTGTGTAATAAATCTCCAAGCATCTTCGTAATCTTCTTGTATCGTTAGGATGAAACTTAGCAGCAATAATAGGGTCAATTCTGCGCAATTCACTCTCCACTGTTGTCGGGTCTTCGAGGTTACGTTCCTCCTCTGGAGTCATTGACCTTGAAGGGGAATCCCGCTGGCCAATTAAACTGTTATCAGCAATCAGGCTTTGTATATAATAATGTGTTCCACCAACAAGAATGGGGAGTTTGTTTTTTTCATGTATCTTATCAATTGTAGCGAGAGCCTCCTGTTCAAACTGCTGTACCGTATACTGTTGACTCCAGGGAATGTGGCCCAGTAAATGATGCGGTATACCTTCTTGTTCTTTCAGTGGGTGTTTATTGGTAATTATTTCTAAACCTTGGTACATTTGCATAGAATCACCATTAATGATCTCACCATCAAAATGTTTAGCCAGCTCAACTGCAAGCTGTGATTTACCCACACCAGTATTACCTACGATCGCAACAAGATTTCTCATTTTCGGTCGAAATAACCGGTGCTTGAGAAATGAAATCACCTTGAAATTCACCGATTTTACGTATTCTTGCACTTGATTCAGAATATTTTTTGGATTGCCATGACTTGGATTTCTCAAATGTGTGTCACGTGAGGCTTACAAATTTTTTTCCCTGTCTGTGGATTTTGAGCGTAAAAATATTGTTTAAAACTTCAGTTTAACCATTCAAGCATGAGTGCTCCCTTTGTGAGACTCCAACCCGTTAAGGCTCCTGTTTTACCTGAAGCTACTACACCTGAGATCCGTTATTGGAGAGGTTATAAAGCACCTCTTTTAATCAAGGAAAACAATGCTGTTAACCACTTGCACTTCAATCCTTCTTCACCCCATGATTTGGCTTTCACAAGCTCCACTAGAATTCAAATTCTCAATTCGAAAACACACCAAGTCTATAAGACAATTGCGAGATTCAAAGACACTGTTTATAGCGGTGAATTTCGCCATGACGGTAAACTGCTTGTTGCTGGTGATGCCACAGGCTTGATCCAAGCTTTTGACACCAGTAACCGGTCAGTTCTGGTAACTCTACAGCCCACCAAGCATGCTGTGCATGTTACAAAATTTCACCCCACAAGTCTCAGCACATTGCTCAGTGCTAGTGACGACCGAGTTGTTCGGTTATGGGATCTCACTGCAAGTGAGCCCTTGAATGAATTTGATGACCATAAAGATTATATTAGAAGCGCCACATTCATTGGTGATTCATCACTTATTGCAACTGGTTGTTATGATGGTTATGTCCGTCTCTATGATCCCAGAGCATCCAAGTCTGAGGGTCCAGTCACTGAGTTTTATCATAAGGAGCCTGTGGAGAGCGTCTTGGCACTTAATGACACAACTATCGTGAGTGCTGGAGGACCCCTTATCAAAGTTTGGGATCTTACTTCTGGTAAACGGCTAAGAACCCTGGGTAACTTCCAAAAAACAGTCACTACTCTCGCATCAGCTGGTGAGAGAGGCATGCTCGCAGGTTCTCTTGATGGTCACGTCAAGGTGTTCGATACACAGGACCCCGTTTATCCTGTTAAATTTGGTTGGAAGTATGGTGGACCTATTCTGGCTACTGCCGTTTCACCCGATCTGCGCCAAATGGCTACTGGTCTCACATCTGGTCTGCTCGCTGTCCGTACCCGTAAGACAGAACCTAAGAAGCCGGCCATTGCTAAAACTCCTAAGTCTGGAAATTTTGCGCGTATGATTCGTGGTAAAGAATACAAGGGTCAATTTGAACATCAAGTATACACACCTAACGGCAAGCCCACAATCCGGTTGAAGCTATATGAGAAACATTTCAAAGCATTCCGGTGGTCTGATGCACTCGACGCTGCTTTCCAAACTGGAGTTGCCCCCGAGCAAACTCTCATGGTTCTTGGTGAACTCCGTAATCATGGTAAAATCGCTGTTAGTTTGGCAAACAGAGATGAAGACTCACTCGAGCCCCTTATTCGCTGGGCAGTAAAGTCTATTCATGACACTAGATCTATATCTTTGGCTACAGATTGGATTAGTGCAGTCATTGATATGTACAGTGAATTAATTGGAAAGAGTCCTATTTTGGCCAACATGCTGAGCGAGCTTCACACTAATGTTAAGACACAGGTTGATCGTGCAATTGAAATGGAAAAGATTTCAGGCATGATGGAACTATTAATGGCATGATTTTCCTTAGATTTTATAAATTAAAATGGAAATTTTAAATACATATGCAATGCAAGAAAACGTCTCAAGAAATCACCTCCGACCAAACGGTTTCTTCTTTTGAATGTTGAGTCGTTTGTAGTTATCCGTCGCCTTCTTCTTTGAAAGAACATCAGTCTCCAAAATTGGTCTAAGCACAACCTTCTTGGATTTTGGACGAGATCCTTTGCCCCTTCTACGAGGTCGAGCCGCATTATTAGGTACTGTCATAGGCATCTCATCTGGATCAGCTTCAGTGGGTAAGAAATCTAGGGAATCGATTTCTGCAGGAGAGTCTGTTCGCAAGATAGCATCAAGTTCAGGATCTGTATCAGAATCCGAGTCACTTAATTGAGTGTGCCTGTTTTCATTCTCTTGGATCAATTGACTGATTGACTTCGAGGCTCGTTTAGGAATCAACGGACTCTCCTGCTCCGGGAAGAGAGTTACACGTTGATTCAAGTATGCAGGGGTTCTTTGTGACGTTGGTGTCTCAGTTATTATATGTTTGCTTGGTGTTTGCGGATCATTCTTCTGTGGAGTGGATGGTAACTTGATATCAAAGAGGCCCAGGACACGGCCATGCAACTGCGGAGTTGGAAATACTTCTGTAATCTTGGGTTTTTGGGGCGTATCCTGAATATTTTCTTCCTTTTTTTCATCAATGTCATTATTTTCATTGGCTAGGTCCAATCTACCTGCCTCATTAGGTGTGCTCGATTCAAACTCATTAGCAGACTGCTTAGCTTGTTTCTTAAGGATAGCATACTGTTTGTACAATTTATAAATATCAGGTTCATCTTTGGCATCCTTGGGAGTAGGCTTCCTTCCATTTTTTATTAAAAAATCTCTCTCCCAAGTTTTTAATTGATCTCGAATCATGAGCGACAACGCGTTCAACTCCAAACCTGATGAAATGTAAATTTATATTAGTCATATATCTGTTAGGGTTAGGTGAAATATTCAGTGCTTCGAATTTCAACAACCAAGGAACAAACCTTTCTTAGTGTAATTAACCATTAACCACCTGAAGAAATGTGGTCTCGGCGGTGTCAAGGGGCAATAAACTGCTCTAAGACATCTCTGAGAATTGGGTCATGTTCTCCCCGAGTTGTTTTGCTACCGAAAAGATCAATCAGTTCGAAGGGATCAGACCTTGGCCAAACTGATACCAATGCAACAGCTCCGATTGTCAAGCCTGCTGGTGGAGATGTCAAGACAACACCCTGGTATGTCAGTCAGGTATCACCTGTCAAGAAGTTAGTTGACTTGCCACCATTACCAGCTGACTCGCCTCAAGAGCTTGAAAAAATCACCAGCTACCTTGCAAATGACTTGGGTCTTTTGGACCTTGAAATTATCGATGCCCGCGATTTAGATACTGCGCTTGGACCTGCATTGTTGGTTATTGGAACAGGTAAGAGCGTCAAGCATCTTAGTAGAGCTGCCTCGGATCTTTTGACATGGATCAAGTTGGAATATCGTGTTGTCGCTGGACGTGAAGGTCTATTGACCGCAAACTTCTTGAGGGTCTCTCGTCGTAGAGCTCATCGACGGGCACAAAAGCAACGCTTTGTTCAAGCAGTTGAAGATGATGATGTTCTGGCTAAAACAGGATCTTGGGTGGCAGTAGATACCAAACGCAAAGGCATTTATGTCCATTTATTCACATCTGAGCGCCGTGAGTCTCTTGACCTGAAAGAGTTGTTATCTGCTCCTTCTCTTGATGAAGAGCTTGACGCCACTATGAATGAAGAATATGGTTCCCCGTCCCATTCTGCCAAAGCAGAGATTCCAGATATTATCGAACCGTCTAACCGCCGTGGGTTTCATACAACCGTAAACAGAAGTTATACTTCCGCAAAGTCTGTGAAACTAGACTATGAAAAACTCAGGAACAATCTTGCCAAATTTAAGAGTAACAAACCGCCCCAACCTGGTTCCAAAAATGAGAACCTTCCGGCGTCTTTTGAGTCTCTTGAGCCTATTATTACCAGTGATGATTGGAGACTGCGCCATAAATATGTATGTGAAGCATGCATTGCTAGTGCAAAATTTCCTCCATCTGCGGTTGTTGAAAGCCTGGCACTCCAACAATCATCTGGAATCACCCTTGACCACGACGTTATTCTCCAAGCTCTACAAGCGATTGCATACCATCGCCAGGCAGAATTTGCCTCTCAAGAACCTTCAGTAGAAGCATGTGATGAGTGGTCAAAAGTCTGCGATGAGAAAGCTGCATCTGTTTTGGACTTGCATGATGTTGTCTTTCGCAGCACGGGCAGGTCCCTACTTGCAGACCATCAAGCACTTTTATTATTATTTCGTACATTCGTTGCGCCTTCTGCATCATCGATCTCTGCCTCAAGTGCGTTGAATGACCCAACGCCTGGTGCCCAGCCCGGTCTATTTCAGGATGAACGTTCAAATATGCTAAGAAGTGTCCTTGAAGAAGCGGACATGCTACTTGACCCCCAGACCTTTGTTGTTTTATTAACAGTGCTCCTAAATGGATTGAAATGGAAAAAGTTTTGGCAAACTGTTGACAAAGTTTCCTCTATGGCTCAACTTGAGGATTCTGTTGTTGCTGCCATTGCTGCAATGGTAGTCAAGACTGGAGATGAAAAGCAGATTTGGCATGCGATCAATCGAGCCATCCCAAGTATGTATGCAGAGCGTGGCCTCACCATGACTCCCGAGCTCATGAAGGCGCTTGAAACTGGACTTCAAGTAATCGACCCCGATCAAAAGACAAATAAGACTCTCAGAGAGGCTCTACAAGCCGCTAAGTCCTCAGCGACAGATCTCCATGCATGATTTATGTACATAGTAATACTTCAACTAACGAATTTAACGCTGGATTTGTTTGGTGTTCGTGCTGTAAGATGTAAGGCTGGCAACAGTCTCAGTAGACTAGTTACCTAGTTCATGATAATACTTATGCGGATATCTTTGTTCCACCAGCGAATCTGATTTATTGAAAAAATATATATATAATAGTCTGACTCACTTTAATCATATTATACGCTTCTTTATAATGCAACTATGCACTACACATGCCAAGCGATGCAGGTACAACATTACATAGGCGCCCACCCCTCTCAACTTCAACATTGTCAACTAACTATGGCTGAAACGATCTCAAGAGCTCTTGGGCAACAAATTCTTGGTATTTCTGGCCCTCAGCGTGATTACAATCATGCCACAGACGCAGAGTATAAAAATCTCCGTGAACAAGCCGAGGAGGAGCGTTCAAGACAGCAGGAACTTGTGTCTAAGTCCAAGAGAGCTTATGAACAAGGAGACCACGACCAAGCTCAGCAGTTTTCCGAACAAGCCAAGACCCACGGCAATAAGGCCGATCAGTTAAATGCTCAGGCTGCTCAGTGGGTGTTTAGAGCCAATAACGCGGATTCGAAGGCTGATGAGATTGACTTGCACGGTTTGTTTGTTCGCGAGTCCCTGAGTGCCCTTGAGGCCCGTATTCATGCTGGAAGATCTCGTGGTGAGCGGGAACTCAAAATCATTACTGGTAAAGGTATCCATTCCCAGAACCATGTTGCCAAAATTAGGCCCGCTGTCGAGGAATACCTCCGCAAGGAGAACATCCCCTGGAACCTTGAAAATCACAATGATGGTGTTGTAATCGCCAATATATCAGGCGGTGCCTCCAATCAAACTGCTCCTCAACTTCAACAGGGACAGCAAGGACAACAAGGTTATTCTCAAGGTTATGCCCCACAGGGTTACGCAAACGGTTACCCCCAGCAGGGATATGGCAATGCCGGTTCAGGTTCTGCGGCCGGCTACTATGGGAGTTCTAATGGTGGCCAGAACCAGAATTACAACCAGGGTTACAACCAGGCCCCTCACCAGGGCTATTCACAGCAACAGCAGCAGCACCAGAACCAGAACCAGGGAGCTGGCGGCTACTATGGTCAACAGAACACCCAGAACAATCAACAGCAGGGCAATAATAACGGCGGCAATGGCCTTGGCAATGCTGGCCAATTCATAAAGTATTTGCCCATGCTTTTCAGATTGATTTCACAGTGTTTGAAATAGTTGTTGGACGGCTTGGACCTGTAGTTTTAAAGACAATAGAATAATAATAATAATATGTAATAGTAAGACTGTATATTTGATTACAGATTTTCTCTCTTGTTATATGTTACAAGAAATCGATCTATAAGCCCAATGGCAAGTTTGTTTAGATGCCGATGCCTCACGCCATTCTACATGCTTTCGGCTGGGCTTTGACTATGCACGGACTGCTGATCAACAACTCCTTATGCAAGGTCCTAAACAGATCGCCGTCTAACACTCACTGGAGCTTGGGATAACCTATAATTGGCATTACTTTGCACTATCATCACTTTTTCACTATTAATATTCGATTCAATTGAATTCAAAGTTTGCAATTGCCAGTCTATTTCTGGTGCTAAATATAGCAGGCGCCTCTACGATATAAGCAACTGCACAATATACATTTTTTCAAAGTTTGATTCGAACTGATGTCTCAATCTCTATTATCACGATCTCTAGGTAGTAGAATTTTACTCGGCGATCATTCAAACCATCATGCCCATGCGCCGACTGACCATTACAAGCAATTACGGATGCAAGCCGAATCTGAGCATACAAGATTCTTAGAGCTATCAATGGAGGCGAAATCTGCACATGATGCTGGCTCCTCCACTGAGGCTCAATTACTAGATGAAGTCGCCAGAAAGCATAAACAGAGGGCTCATGGCCTTAACTGTGAGGCGGCAATCTATGTATTTAGATCAAACAATGCGACCTTGCTTGAAAACGAAATCAACCTTCATGGTTTATTAGAAATTGAATCCTTATCAGTTCTTGATGCTCACATTAGAACCTTAAACCCTCTCGAACAACAAATTTTGCGAATTGTTCTCGAAAAAGACAGCCAAGGCCCTGATGTTATTGTAAAACATAAAGCTGCTGTGGAACAATACCTAAGCAAATCAGCTATCACTTGGCATTCTGAAAAGGGTAATGAACACATTATTGTTGCATTATTACAAAAATCGGTTCAGGTTGCAGTTGATGGTGTATCAAAGCTGTCCCTGGTACGCGAAGTATCGACTCAAGGCCCTGGGAGGACACATGCGCAGAACAGGCACGTACGTGCCAAATCCACCTCTACATTATCTAGCTCGAGCTTTGCTACTTCTGCTGCTCTTGCTGCTGCTGCTAATGCACAAAGGCGCATCCAGCAAAGGCTCTCACAACCTGTACAGGCTCCACAAAGTTCGGAACCTGATACAAACGAAACCGTCCGCCATGACTCGACCGCACCGAATAGATCAGGACGTCCTCTGTCAGTTGGCATCAAACGAATGTCACATGTCCCAGTAAGGTCGTTGTTCTCCTTCAAGTCTGAACCCTCAAGCTCTCGGGACATGGTTCACAGTGTTCCAACTATGCAAGATCCTTATAAACATCAGATACAGCCACAAACACCACCTATACTACCAGAATCATTTGTATATCAGGAGAGCCATATTCCAAACTTCAGTCCTGACACTAATATCCTACCACCAAGTCCAACCACCAGCCCAACCGATTCCTTCTTAACAGATTTGACGGATGCTAAGCCTAAACCTGGCTTTAAACGATACAATGTCAAGCGTGTACCAGTAGGTACATATAGCAAGGAACCTTCCGCTGATGATTTCTTGAACACTGGTTCAGAAAAGTCAAATATTAATCTTATTTCTGAAGCAGAAATATCAGAGGTACCAACTAAAATTGACACTACCAAATTTACATCACCTGAAAATGTAACCGTTGAAAAATCATCATCTGAAGTGGAATCTGCTGGTGAAAATAGTAAGATACCACGACTTACGAGATCTTTCACGGTAAAACGAGTGCCTGTTGGCTCCATAAGTTCTGATAAACAACTTGATTCACACATTGTAGTACCCCCTCATATGGTTGACCCAGGAGTGGTCTTTTCTCAGTCTCAGGGACCAGTTTCTGATACGCTTAGCAGTAACTTGGAGCCGTCCCAAAGTGAACCTCACGCCATTGTCAGAAAAGCTGTCCTAGTTCAGGAAGAGGTACCAGCGGACTTTGTTACAAATGTGCCGTCGAATAAGACAAATGCTTGGCGTTTTCAGAATACTAGAAGAAATAATCGTGTGACGAAGGCTCTTTCTCAAGGCACTTTGATGGAGCCAGTCGTGGAAGCTGGCAACAACCCCACCAAAAATAGATTTATATCTTCGGTCAGTCAATTACTACGTAGGAAGGATATAGAATAGAATAGCAGTTATATTATTTTTGGTACTATTTGCTCAAAGTGAAGCTCTTTACCATCAAAATATTTGTACGGATTAAGAATACCCTTAGGATCAAGTTGCTCCTTTATCATCCGCATCATGGCCAATTGCTCAGGTCCTCTTGAGTATTTCTTTTTGGAACGTTTTTGGATACCGATACCATGCTCTGAGGCTATAGATCCATTATGTCTCGAAACACATTCAAAAATAAAAGGTTCCATTGCAGAAATTACTGCTGGGTCGTATCTTCTGACTGCCAGAATCAAGTGTAAGTTACCATCACCAATATGGCCGAAACCAGTCACAGCTATAACCGGATATTCCTCAGTTTCTCCAATCAACTTGCTCTCCTGAATATGGTTTTCTGTTTCCTCAACAATATCAAACATGACAGGCAACGGCAAAGAAATGTCATAACTAACGAATCCAAATTCACTACTTGCAGCATTGGGTATTTCTTCACGCCACTTCCAGATTTCTCTCTGTTCCAGGCTAGATTGCGCAACGATACCATCTGTGATAATCTCCTGGTCCATCAACTCTTCAAAAAAGGCATGTAGCTTTTCTTGGTCGTGGGAATTATCAGCACCCCGCGTTTCAATGAGAACTGAATATGGTGCAAACTCTGCCACCGGCTTGTTGAAATCGTAATGAACATCAACAAGATCCAGCGACTTCTTGTCCATACATTCGAATGAACCCAAAATTTCGGCAAGGTGCCGTTTGGCAAGAAGATAGGTGTTTTGTACTTTCTCATAAGAATTCAAGGAAAGAAAGGCAACATTAACAGATTTAGGCAACGCAGGACAAATAACTGAGATACCAGTAACTATCCCCAACGTTCCCTCAGTACCAATGAATAAATGCTTCAGATCATATCCACTATTATCCTTTCGCATGGTGCTAAGGCCATTAAAGATGGAGCCGTTAGAGAGAACAGCCTCAATACCTAGAACACTGCCATGCAACGATCCATAACGTAGTAGTCTAACCCCGCCAGCATTCGTGCTGATATTTCCACCTATTTGGCAGCTTCCTTTGGCACCAAGATCAAGAGGAAACATATGGCCTCTATCGTTTAGGTATTCATCCGCAGCTTGTAAAACAAGACCAGCATCAGCAACAAATGCACCACTAACTTCATCGAAGGATCTCACCTGATTGAGATTTTCGAGAGAAATTAGAATCTCATCAAAAACGCTAGTTGCTCCTCCAACAAGGCCTGTGCGTCCACCCACCGGCACTACTGCCAAGTTACGGTCATAGCAATGTTTGAGGATCTGGCTAACTTGTTCAGTTGATGTTGGCTTCAGTAAAACTTGTGATTGTCCCTGGTACTGATGAAGCCATTCCTTGTTATATGGTTCCAGGCTATCCCTATCAGTGAAAACATTGGTGATAGCACGAAACAGGTCTAGATCAACGTCAGAGACCTTGGCAAACGCTTTACGCGTGATATTCAAAGTATCAGCAGTATAACTAGAGTATAAACGTCTTGATATCAGCCTCCATTGAGACTTCAGCAATTGCATCGTTTGATTGTAAGGGCGAGATGCCTGCAATGTTATTGGCAAAGGGGAAGCTGCATATAAGAATGTGGCGTGTTTGCCACATATGAGGCGCATAGATAAGACCCCACAGTCGATGCAACAACATATCAGGAGTCCAAACGATTTGGAAATTGTCTTTCATTAATAAATAAATTACTCTATATCCCAATTATTGCTCACAAAATCGATAAAGAATGGCTCAATATTTTCTGTAGGGAGAGATGCAGTCTTGTTTAGCTGAACAAAGTTTCGACGGATGCGGTTCATCTGAGGTAAGTTCAGACGATGAGGAAGATCAAAACGACGTCCAGAAATGGTGACCTGTGCACCCGGGGCATCCCGGTATAGTTCCATGACTTTCTTGACAACAGATGCAGTGATATCATTAAGGGCGGACAGGTAGTTTGCCGGAGCCGCTGGCTTAATCGTGGTCGCCTGATTCGGAGGAGCAGGTTTACGATTAACAAGTGAGTCCCAGATAGCTTCTATAGGAAGAGGGTCTTCAGGCAAAAGGACAAACAGAGGGGAATCCCAACGAGTCATGGAGTTGGGCTCTTCATAGCGAAAAACAAGCGCATTAAACAGCTCCTCTGACCATTTATTTTCTTTTGCGTTCTCATTGAAGGCTCTACATTGATCGACGGGTGTTCCAGCATGAACAACAATTGAAGTAGTATTAACAGCTTTGGCCTCACAAAACAACTGGTAACGGAAGCCCTTGATATAAGAGAGGTTATCCAAGATTACAATGGTGTCTTTTGAAAGATGGCGCTTCACTGCAGCCATTTGTGCACCTCTCGCCGCTTTTTCGGGGTCTTTTTCGCTGTACACAGACTTTGCGATGCCCAGTGACTTATCATCAACAATCACAACCTGTTTGACAGTCTCATCCAACTTTGACTCGAAAGCAGTTTTCAACTCTGCTGCTCGGGTGCTCAAGCCTGATTTTGGAAACCCACTTAGAATAACCAAAGGCATATTCTTGACCTTGAAATCAGAATGGGATTGCAATATATGAGTGAAATTTTATTATGTCATCAGATGGACAATTTAAACTATTCAGAAAGTTGAAAAACAGATATGTCTTCCAAACTGGCTAAACAAGCCTTATCTATCCCATTCGAAGGTGTAGGGCCACGACAATCCTTTCCGACTCATAACATTGTGTTGGCTCAATTTCCTGGTCATCAAAGAGCTGCATTACATGCATTAAGGCAACTTTCATTCAAAATTAACCTTGTTCTCGAACTCCGAGATTCTAGAGCTCCAATCAGCAGTATCAATCCTCTTTTGGATCATGTTTTAGCAGGAAAACCGAAGATTGTTCTTTATACAAAAACTGATATCAGCTGCCTGAAATCAAGTGTAATTAAAGCATGGGATCCCCGACAAGAGTTTTTACGTATTGAATGTGGACTTCGTAAGGATGCTAACAGAGTTTGGAAAGCTGCTCGGGATAGACTTATTATTGAAGAGGGTCCCGCTCCCCCCCTTGGGCATAATATTTTAGTTACCGGTATGCCCAACTGTGGAAAGTCCACATTCATTAACACTTTCCGCAAAGTTGGTCTGCATAATAATCACTTGAAATCAGTGGCAAGGACGGGCAATACACCAGGAGTCACCAGAAGGATCAGTGAAGCAATCACGTTAAGTGAAGAACCAAAAATTTACATGTATGATACACCTGGAGTTTTCATCCCACAAGCACCTGATACCGAGACCATGTTGAACATGTGCTTAACAGGTGCCGTTAACTATCGGAATCTGGTTGATCCAACCGTTCTTGCCGACTATTTATTATATCACATCAACAAGACTTATCCATCAGGTGGTCGTTACCCGAAGACTTTGACAAATGATGTCAATACCCTGCTCAGAAACCTTTACAAAAAGACTAAAGCGATGCCCGAATTTGACGCTACCACGGTGGCTACACACTGGGTACAAAGATATTTAAATGGCCAGGTTGCGAAACTTGTTCTTGATGATACGTCTATTGAAAACTATCAACGCCATTTGTCTCAGATTAGACAAATGAACTTTGATCTTGGTGAACACCGTCCAGATCCAAGGTTGAGAAAGCAATACATGATGTAGTCGGAAGGGAACAAGGGAAATCAACGCAGTGAATAATGGTATATATTTCTATATTTTAAATAACTTAATGTTTTCTTGTCTTTTTAAGTGATATCCTAATTCGGTATAATATACGTGACAAGAGGTACGCATTGTGTTGAGCCTTATCGAACGGCGCGAAAGGTGCATCGGTAGGGCGTGGTAGGGACGCCAGTTGACAAGGAGTTACGAGACAGTGGCCCGCCCACCTTCTGGTTCAATTAATTGGGAAGTTTCTTGGTTGGATCCAGGATATGTATTAGCACTCCATGGACTTGATGTCTCTGTAGAGCGTTCTATCGCTTCAATTTTGCGGCCCATTTGTTCAATCTCTCCGTCTAAAATTGCTAACATCCGATCCAGTTTGGAGGAGGGTACCTCTATCTCCGTGTTCTGTTCCGTTGTTTCCTCAATGACCGCAAGTGGAGAAGCATTCAATCCTCGAGTATGCATTGATTGTACGATGTATTGTGCAAATGATAGCTAACGAAGTTTTTCCCGCTCTACCTGCATGACTATGAAACATGTAGCCTCCTGCCCTGCGGGTTAGGCGAGTTCGCTAAAGACAGGGGCTTCCCAGGCTACAACTGCCTTTGGAAGTATGATAAAATATATTCATTTAAATTTCATAATTAACATGTAAACCGTTTCTGTAAAATATCAATAGACAGGGTGTAAATTTCTTTTTCTACAACACTTCTCCAATGCGCATTTACCCTGCATTAGCTCCTTGTGGCTCCAAGCTAAGGCATCCTTGTCGGCCCGATCTCAGCTACTGCAAGGTCTGAAATAATATAAGTTTGAATTAGTATTAACTATTATAAATTTAATTAGTGCGACTGATGTTGAAAACAGGAGTAAATGAGACATGGGTATCCTATAAATGAACGGCACTAAGCTAGAACAAGCAGAGCAGCAAATAACGCAAGGGTACCTGATGCAAACATCCGGCCAACGCCATTAACTGGAGCAACACTAGGCTGAGATTCGGTAGGAATAGCAACTGGAGGTGGACTGCTGGAAACTCCGGGTACAACAGAGGGCGATACATTTGAAGCCGATACGACAGAGTGTGGCACACTTGATACTTCAGGAGCAACAGAATTCGATGCACTTGATTCTTTAGGTCCAACAGAAGGCGAACCACTGCGCTCCGGAGGGTTGTATGGTGGAGTGGAAACAACAGGGCCAGATTCGGTCGCTGAGTTACTGGGAGAAGGTCCCACGCTCTTAGCGCTGGGATTCAAGGGGGGATTAGGTTCAGGCTTTTCGATTAGTGCAGAGGATGCCGGGGTATTAGGTTGAGTTTTGGTGTGGATAATAGTACAAGGGCAATCTGTAATAGTCAGTGTGGTGGCCTCAGTTACAGTGTAGGTCTGACCGTTAGTAGAGAAGGTAGTTGGTTCAGGGCAGTAAGTGGTAAATTCACTAACGACAGTAGTCACGGTAGTGGCACCAGGATCATAGCTACTGGGAGCTGCGACTGAAGATGTTAGCACAGTCTCAGATACCGAACTATGCGTTGGGGCAGCAGAGCTGACGTTTGTGTAACTGTAGCCAGAGCTGTTGGGAACAGTAGTTGAATTAATGGTGCTCGAGACCGGGACTGAAGTGAAGGTGCTGGAAATGGTGCTGGAAGCTGAAGAACTAGACAAGGTGCTAGATGCAGAGGAACTGATGATAGAAGAGCTTGAGGCGACAGCGCGAATAGGACAGTTAGCATATGGCACAGTGGAATAGGTTGTCTGGAAAGCAGTTTCATAGTCAGAAGCACTTGTAGCAGCGGGGATATTTGATGAAGCAACCTCAATGTCTGATTCAGTCACATTCACCTTGGTAGGAGCAAGGGCAACCTGATAGTTATCAAGATCAAACACAGCATAGACCCAGCGAAGGAAGACATCGCCAAGAATTGTGTTGTAGGGATCTGCAGAGTCAGAAATAATCAAAGCGCAGACATCCGGCTCTGAATCGTCGTACACAAGGCTAAACTCAGTAAGAGGAATAGAAATATTGACAGAGCTGCCGCCAAAATGGAAATTAAGGTTAGATGGAGCTGTTTCAGGAAATTGGCAGTTACCCATGTAATAATTGGTTGTTTGGTTGTAAGTGAAATTCAGGAAACCTGCAATGGAAGCAGCAGTACCAGGTGGCAGGTAAGCATAAGAAGTACCAGAGTCAAGCAAGGCAGGGTAGTGAAGGTCGACAAGAGGACAGTCGCTGAGTGCTGCACCACCGGATACTGTAATACCATCAAGGCGCACGTGCATGGAGTAGGGGTGGTTCAAACGAGAAGACAAGTTCAAGATAGGAAGCAGGGTGAGCGTACCTTCGTATTTGGAATGATCGATACCTCCAAAGAGAATGCTGCCTGTGGGAGCGTTAGCATCATTGAGCCACAGGGAATAAATCACAGAATTGATATAGCCTTGGCTCTTGAACAATTGGGGAGCATTAGGGTAAGTTGGTACAATAGTACCATTAACCACTGTATTGCCCATAGCCTCAAGAGAAGGGAATCCGATACCGAAAACGGTTGAACTAGAGTTGGCAATGTCGGCAAGAGCCATTGTAGCGTTCGTAAGATCAACACCAGCAAAGCTCAATGTATCTTGGAAATAGGTACCAGAAGCATATGTGTAGTCACCATACTGGATGTAAAATGGTGCATCAGTATCATTCTGGTATGTGGATGACTGTGAAGCGTCGAAAACAATAGGCTCGCTACAGTTAGGATAAAGTCCTGGGGGGCCAGACTTGAAACAGTATGGGTTGCTGGAAGACATCACCCAAAGGTCAGATGAACCTGTGTCCAAGGCAATCTGTACATTTTGCCCAGGAGTTCCAACTGCGATATTAGCCAAGTATTGCACGAACTCGTTTTGAAGACTGCCCTCAGGGGTGCTTCTCCGACTCAAAGAGCGACGACCAAGTCGATCAACACTATCAACTGGTGCCGATCTAGGGCCAGTAATACGAGGAAGAACACCACTCTCGCGGTTGGTAATGGCAGTTAATGGGATTTCAAGGAAGCCGTTCGAGGCCAGAACCGACGTAGCCAGAAGACTTGATAAGAGAAAAGTAGACATACTATCAACAACTCGAATAGACAATGGGGTATTGGGAAAACGAATGGAATTACTTGGTAACGATTGTCAAATCACGAGTTGTAGCTTCTAGATTGGAATCAAAATGCAATGATTCCCTAGTGAATATATACGTACCACCTTATGCATGCCGCGATGAAATAAGGAGGATTTGCACGCAGGTGCCGTGCATGGCTGCGCGCCGAACAAACCGGAATGGTCTGAGATAATACTCTGATCAGCTTTGGAGTGGTCACTTGAATGTATTAGTATCTACCAAACAAATAAACAATAATATCTATAAGTCGGTGAAATGCTGCTAGGGGGCCGATATATCATCATGGGTATGCCAAACATTTCAATTGATGCTTAAATTCGTTAAATGTATAAATAAAACATACCCCGGGATTTATTTTTGTGCAGTTTACTCCACATGAGAGCCGTATAATAGCCACGGAAAACTCAACATGGTCTCGCCCCGATCGTTCTGTTTCAGAACATGGCCAGGTATGTAGACTGGAATGAGGATATGATTTGGACTGCTGGGCTCATTAAGGATAAATTATTGAGACCTTGAACAAATCTGTACATTTTGGTGCAGTAAAATCCTAATTTTTCACCCTCTTTCTTGTGAATATACACTCTGGTGCCGTGTTCTGCATGCCGGTCAGTTCACGGCATCTGCATTTACCTGCAGTCAAGGCTAAGGGTATTCTAAAGCTCTCGGAATACGAGTAAGATTCTAGCCTCTTTTTGTACATTGATTCGGCGTTATCTGAAATCCGCAACTATATCAATATTCAAACTAGAGAAGTTTGGGTCTGATCATAGATATCTTTTCTGGCACGCACACGATTACCCCTGTCTCCATGCACTACCGGTAACTGAGGAGCCCTGTAAGGCACCTTCCACAAATGGAAATGGGGCTGGGGCTGCATAATCAAATCTCGATTTAGACATTTGTCGTGAGCCTAATCTAGATTCGTTAACTTTGTATAGAAATTCTGTGACTCGTCTTTGATAAGTGGTGAAAGGTTATAACAGCTAGTATCAAGAAAATGTCGCATCATTACTGTAGTAGGAAATTATTGCAAAATAGCTAGAAGGTAACTATGCATGGTTAGCCATGAGAGTCACATACCACCACTCACAGATTCCAGAACGATACTAGAGACAGAGTTATGCGCTATAATTAAAATTGTGAATAAAGTCCCATTTCGTTCTATGGAGGATCTATCTCTATCTCTAAAGCCGTGCCGTGGATTAAAAATGCTGTAAGGCCTCATTGGGCAGAAGTTATGCAGCCGTCCCGAACGAAGATAGAAGGCTGACCCCACAGTACACTATAATACGCTGAATTTACTAGTACTTCCACTTTCTACATCAACTAATAATGCGTTATGAGCAGTACCTCAGATCCCACTATCCAAAAAAAACTAAGAAATGATTTTTGTCGTGAATTAGCTAGACTTCTTGTTGTTTCCTAGGCACCAACTGTTTCAGAGTTTCCTTTCCTACGGAGAAAATGACGCGACCTCGGCTCTAGGTCAAACTCGTGGAAGGAGTGCTTGATCCAGTCCATTGATGTTTATTTTGGATACTGTAGAAATATTTATATATTAATCGACTTCGTCGTGCTATGGTTCATTGAACTGAACCATCCGGCAGGTAACTCAGCAGCACGCGTGAGCTGCAGGCACATGTCAGGTACGGCAAAAGGCAAAAGTGGAGTACTGATCTGCAAAAGGCCGTACGTAGCCTGTTGACATTCTGGCGGTGTGTAATTGTGCCGTCCGTTATTACCCATGCATATATTATCCAATCACCAATGCAACTTATTAGCCACCAAGACTGGTTGATATTTGGGGGGGGGAAATCTTTGAACCCGGGGTAGTGCCTCTAAAAACTCTTCAGTTGAGGTCACCAGGAACCCTTCTTACTAGGAACCCTTTTCCTCTCCTCTCACTAAGTCAATTCCCATGTTGTCCCAGTAACCAAATTTGCCATGCGATAACGAAGCTACAAGACACAAGAGTACACTTTGGAATGGTTCGCAGAGACGTATAATAGTTAGTGCCATGTGATAATAAGTAGTTCCCTGATTCTTGTACTTTGACGGGGTTTGACACAATTGTTAACTACTGTAATTACCCCGGCCAGGAGCCTTCGTCAGTTATGGTTTGCCCCACCATTCAACTATTGGCATCATCATCATAAATCAGCAACATGGCACTGAACCAGTGATAGTTCAAGGGTGAAAAGTAAGCTCTACTTCGTCTTGAAGAGCAATTTCAAGTTTCTCGGTTATCGTGGATGTCAAAGAGCGCACGGAATGCGCAGTTTCAAAGTGATGCATCAAGTGCGCGTAATTACGCGTACTAATTACTAGACAACAACGATGACCGGGTTTCTTAATAGTTGTCAATATTTATCTATTTATTATGAGCGTAGTATTTTGCACGTGTTCGATCATGATCCTTTTTCTCAGGTATCCAAACGGTAAGTCTGGCACCACTTTCATGATCGCATCTATTTTGGTACCCCTTGATAGAGGATCCCGTCATAATAGGTCTAGGGTACCGGTAAGGGTTGGTATTTTCCCTTATGTAACGGTTTCAGTGCTTGGTGTAATGTACCTGGTGTTTCAGGCGTCCAGCCGACATGTACAATCTTGAAATTGTTAAAAGGAAGATAGTTTCATCTCACAGGTTGACAGCTCAATCAATCAGTCTCCTATAGGAGCGCCATTTTATTTTGCTAACGCCCGGTCCCAGTTGTGGCTTTAAGCGAGTTCCCAATTAGGCTCATCCCAAACAGCTGATAAAGCTCTGCATCATTGACGTTATCTCGCGCCTCAAGCTTTTCTCACTTTTAGAGCTCTGTTTCAAAGCCCATACCACTACTCGATTTCTAGTCAAGGAACTATAGCAACAGGGTATCGTGGCGAACACTGAGAGTTATTATCCGATCTATATTTGAAACTGTTCATCGTGCTCTGTGTATTTGCTGTTCAAAGTACTGATCACTCGAATGGTTTCCCGTAGTAGCATATTGCTTAGCTGTGTGCTATTTATTTCTTTTGGTCTCCAACTGGTTGGAGTAGTGTCTATTCCTGTCACCCGTAAGATTGCTCTGTCTACGTATGGTGACTATCAATATGGAGTTTGGGGGTATTGCCAATTTAGCACAAACTCTTGCTCCAATATTCGGATCGGCTACAGTGTGAATGATGAGCAAGGATTTACTTTGCCGTCATCTTCTCGTCATTCTCTTAGTCGATTGCTTATTGTCCATGTTGTTTCCACGGGATTGACATTCATAATGTTTGTGATGTCCTGTTTCACACAATGCGGTAATAAAGGCTATCTATTGTCTATGCTCATTTTCTCCTTGCCTTGCTTCCTTTTGACATTGTTGGCATTTTTGGTTGAAATTCTTATATTCATCAATCACCTAGACTTTGCAGGCTGGTTCATGGTTGGAGCCGTTGTTCTGAACGCTGTTGTGATTGTTCTTCTGTGCTTAATGCGGAGAAATTTGGTTGATAAACGCTCAGCAAAGAATGAGGAAAATGAAGATTTTGCTGATGAGTCGGCACTCTCTCATTTTGGAATTCCCCACTCTCGCGATGATGAGAAACTCATCAAACCAGTTGTCCGTAGCCGGTCAGATGCCTCTACAGACCAAGCATCTAAACCAGAGCGCCCACCTCGCAATATGACACAAGGGTTCCAATCGAGCTTCACCAACAACAGCTACACACAATTATACGATCCTGACCAAAACGGTCCTCGTCCTGAGCCAGTCGCTGGTTCAGCGGCTGCTGCCGCTGCTGTATATGGATCACGTTCTCGCAGAAATCCTGACCCGAATGCCGCAGGAAGTGGTGATCAAGCTTCTGGTCCTAAACGTTATCAAAGACAAGGAAACGGCTCTCAACGCCAGCCTGAGGATCCTAGCGTTGCGCCTGGCCAGTCTGCTCTACCTGCAGGTACATATGTTGATGGTGTTGGCAATACAGCGTCCAACTTTGGACCAAACGTTGTCGCAATCCCGCGTATCCGTAAGAATCCTGATCAGCTTGAACAAGAACCTAGAACTCGTGACACGCCTCAAGCCACCCCACGGGTGGTACACAATGCACCGGTTCGTGAAGAGTCTCAGATTGCCATTATGTCCTATGTTGACCCTGGTAACTCATCGCCTACGACTGACACACCTACAAAACCTCTACCTCGTGTGCCCAACTATAGCCGTATGACCAACAGCCCTGTTCAGATGCCCTCACCTGGTAAGGACCTTTCAGCTCGCTCTCCCGAGAATATTGATGCACCTCAGCCATTAAAGTTTCCAAGTGTTCCACAATCTCGAGGCGCAGGACCTGTCCCAGGACTCACTGTACCACTTAAGCCTCAGAGTGCTCAGGATGCCAAGGCTCTTCCCATCGTTCCCGTTCCGGGCCAGCGTTCAGAGCGTCGCGTCCCGTCGGGTCCTCGGCCGCCCAATTTCGGTGGTGCTGCTCCAGCACGGCAACAACAGCAACCCCGTGAAGAGCATTTTGACCCTGCGTCGTTCTATAAACAAGACTTGCCATCACGAGTATCTTTGGCAACTGTGAACAATGAGTCTGGCGCTGGAACGCCCTCGCTGGCCGAGATTATGGCTAATCAGACTCCTCTTGAGCGCTTCATGACAACTTTACCTCCCAATGGACCTGGTGTCTACGCGGAGCCCCCCGTGGTACAGTACGCCTACACATCGCCAGAATCAGAGGCCGGTTCTGAACATAGTCACTACACCTCTATCAGCCAGAGACCAGTTGCATCCTCTAGACCAGCCCCAAACAGAAGCGATTTGGCTATTCAAACCAATCCCGATTTTTCACTTGGTCCCATGGCCAACCGCCGGAGGAGAGCAGGAGGCAATGCGAGATTTTAACGTTCTAGTGCGGGCACTAGTTTATATATAGGGCTTAGTTAGTGTAAATTCGGTTTATTATAATTATTTAAAACTTATAATTCGCATGGTACACCTGTATAGCTCAAATCGTTCAGAGATATTGTCAGCCATGAGTTCTATGGTATCTGTCAACATGCATAAACTTTCGCAAGGTAAAATCGCTTCAATACACGCATTTGATCTGTTACTATAATAATTTAAATATTCAAATTAAGATGCATAGCCATTGAGAAATTCCTCGAATCAGAAATACACATCACCATGCATCCCGAGTCGAGCTTGCCCAAAACTGTTCATCGTTAGAATTTATCCTGAGTCAGCACTTTTCCACCAACCAACTCACACACAATGTACAGACATATTGCAAGGCTGCCTGCCGCGGGCCGGCCTGGTTTATTGATGGCATCCCGTTCTTTTTCTGTGGGTCTTAGAGCCCTCAGCGAGGCCACCGCCAAGGAGGCTCGCAACCTCCAGGACAACGCGCCAGTCTACAACCCTGATACAGATGAGAGAATGATCGGTCCTTATCCTCATATCAAGTATGAGAAATATAATGACCGCGACGGAACTCTTCCTTGGGATGACAAGCAAGGTCGCCGTAATTTGGGTGAGCCTTTGCACTACCAATTTGATTTGATCGATGTCTGGTCTCCTGATCACATCAAGGGTCGCTCGGATGCTGATGCTGGACGTTGGAACCTGTACTTCATCGGTATTATTGCTGGATTTTCGGCCCTTTGCTGGTACACATGGGAGGAGCCCAGCTTTAAGCGCCGCGAATACCCCCACGGTGGTCTCTACAAGGCCCTGGGTGGTACTGACGAGACTAAAGAAATTTTCCAGGCTCGTGAAGACAAGGAGCTTAGCTAGTGCATAAACGTTTGTAGACGCTATATATAAAAAAATCTCGAGTGTTATTATGAGCCTCTTATCATGTGTGAAGCAGTCAACGATTCCTGGGATGTGGGACTTTGAGTGCAGACTATCTGGTCTGCAGGTTAACCAAATCTTTATGTCAATTCAAGTCCTTGGCTAATGATCCGCCAAAGCTTTCAAAAAGCACGTACAATGTATCGATAGCTGAATTCAGAAGTATCGCGTCAACATACTAGTTGTAGTTGGATAGTCGAACAACAGCCAAAGATTGTCTAGATCACCATAAATATGTTATCATGTGTCTAGAACAATTTTGATCCTTGAAATGACCATGCCCCTATCTGGTTTGGATCGGTAACGCACTAAGACTGTATAGCGCGGTATTGTTGCTTAATCCAGCCAAGTGCTGGCTTCCAATGTATGATACGAAGTATAAGCTGACCTTGACAACTTAATTAAACATCATATAATACTTCAAATTGTCGGTTAATGGGGTGGTGAAGGCATTTAGCCCATATAGCTTGTCGGTGAGTTTCATATCTCTCGCTGAGAAAATGAAATTCAAGGAAACTTCTCCCTACAATGACTCAAAGCGTTGAGGTTTGCTCAAATGAAGGCTAGCAAAGATCAGGAGAGAGATATTGCATCTCGTACCACTGCTGTATAAAAACTTTGGTCTGGCGTACTGCTGAGTTTTAGCACTTAGATTCTAGCAAAACACCTGATCCGGGCTTCGGAAGACCGCTAATCATCTTGATTCAGCTGGATATCAACTCTTTGATGCTGTCTTTAATCTCGTTTAGTATGCACAAGCTTCTGTGGCAAACATTGTGGAAGAAGTGGAGATATTGGATATGGACTTCACAAAGAAAGAGACTATAAATTGGAACAGCATTGTGTAATTTTGCTTCTATATGAGAACCACAGTAGCATCGCTTTATGTTCTATAGACATCCCTTTCTTTATTTAGCATAAAGCATGTCGTCACTCTGAACATATATACCGTCGCAGAAAGTGATCTTGAGTGCATAAAATCACTTGAGTTCGTTACATGATTATTAGACACCCCTTAGAGCGTAGTATTGATGTAAAATAACTGAAAGAAAAAGCATTCCTAAACTACAAGAAACCCTCGTCTCATATTCGTTTCTTGGGTGAAGCTGCCTCTCTTGGTCTTCTGTGCGGCTTTGGGAAACCTAGCAGCCGGTGTTGGAATCAGGGCCGTGGTCGCCCATAGTGCCGCTACTTAGCGATGTATGGACCTGGTCGAGACCCGCCGCACTTACAGAGAATTTGTAATAGGTCTCCCCGCATTGGACGGTTATAGCAGTTGTAACTGGAAACGGCAAGGGAATGGACGGAAATAAATTTCTCAGAAGCAACGTAGAAAATTATTTACGTTGTCCTAAAATTAATTTCGAGATTTTTCGCCGTCGTATATTACCCGCCGAGGTCTCGAACGCCCTTCTTCTTTGAAGCATCCCCAGACACCAAAATGTACTCCACCCTGTAAGGTGGGCGTGGGTGCAGAAAGTCGTTTTACTGGTAAAACGATTAATGTATTCGTACAATAGTTGAAATATTAACCTTAGATACAATTGTGGTTGATAGATCATATATCGTGTTAGCCCAGGTGATCATTGATAGGCATTGTCTGGAATACTGGACCCACATTTGTAAAAATGCAACTGAAATTTAGCTAGTATCTATAAGAATTGAGTTCTCAGCACACGGTCACTCCTTGAATAACGTTAGACGTCGCGGTCAAACGCCGCCGCGGTACGCCTTCTCATCGGCCAATTGATTTTGCATCATTTGTCCATTTTGGGATGAAAGTTCCCTCCTTCATGCCAATTCCGTTCAATTCAATTGAACTGGCACAATTGCATATCCTCACTAATTCTGCAGCACTATTTGCCAGGGGTCCAAGACTAGAACTTAGATCCTATTTTTGACCCCACAATTCTCGATCATCCATATGCCGCCATCCAATGAGACTCCACTTGATAGCAATGTTGGGTACCAGGCATCAGTCAGCATCAGGAATTCTTGATAATACGAGTACTCGGGCTTGTAACAGGCCGGTACAACTCGCGGCCCTAGAACATAATTGTATAGATTCAATGGTCATTGTTATCGCCATATACTTCTCTTTCCAATGATACTGGTCTGGCACCTGCCCTATGTGGCCAGTGATCCCTATAACTCTCGGTGGCACACCTCCCCTTAAGGGTCTAGATCCTGTCACTTTGCTGCCGACTAAGAGAGCATTGCATATGCATGCAACGGGTTACAACTATAAAAGCGAACACAAGAGCCGTTGCCCGATGTAGCAACATGTCTAATCAAGACCAGAACAACCAGGCTCCTTACTCGACTTCCAATGGTTGTCCCGTATTCAGCCCTTACGCCGCTCAAATGATTGGTACTCCTCAGAGCAGAGTTGGTCCTCTGCTCCTGCAGGACCACCATCTTCTTGATCTTCTTGCTCACTTTGACCGTGAGCGTATCCCTGAGCGTGTTGTCCACGCCAAGGGTTCCGGTGCTTTCGGTTACTTCGAGGTCACTCACGATGTTTCCCACCTTACCACTGCCAAGTTCTTGAACAAGGTTGGTAAGAAGACTCGTCTTTTGACTCGTTTCTCCACCGTTGGTGGTGAGAAGGGTTCAGCCGATGCTGCCCGTGATCCCCGTGGTTTTGCTGTCAAGCTCTACACCGAAGAGGGTAACATTGACTGGGTTTACAACAACACCCCTATTTTCTTTATCCGTAACCCCAGCAAGTTCCCTCTTTTCATTCACACCCAGAAGCGTAACCCTCAGACTAACTTGAAGGATCCCGATGCTTTCTGGGACTACTTTGTCCAGAACCAGGAGGCTGTTCACCAGTTCATGATCTTGTTCTCCGACCGTGGTACTCCTGCCACTTACCGTCACATGCACGGTTACTCTGGCCACACTTACAAGTGGGTTAAGCCTGATGGCAGTTTCAACTACATTCAGATCCACCTTAAGACTGACCAGGGTATTAAGAACTTGAACAACGAGGAGGCTGTCAAGCTTTCTGGTGACAACCCCGACCACGGTCAGCAGGATCTGTTCGAGGCAATTGCCCGTGGTGAGCACCCCTCTTGGACTGTTCACTACCAGATCATCTCCCCCGAGGAGGCCAAGAAGCTGGACTTCAGTGTGTTCGATCTGACCAAGGTCTGGCCTCAGTCCCAGTTCCCTCTCCACCCCTTGGGTAAGTTTGTTCTTAATGAGAACCCCAAGAACTACTTTGCCGAGATTGAGCAGGCTGCTTTCTCTCCTTCCAACACTGTTCCTGGTTGGGAGCCCTCTGCTGACCCTGTCTTGCAGTCTCGTCTCTTCTCTTACCCTGATACTCACCGTCATCGTCTGGGCCCCAACTTTTACCAGGTTCCCGTCAACACCTGCCCTTACGCCCAGAACCCCTTCATCCGTGATGGTGCTATGAGCGTTGATGGCAACTACGGTGCTGCCCCCAACTACCCATCCTCTATTCGTCCTTTGACTTACAACCAGGCTGTTGCTCCTAACGCACATGCCCAGACTGAGGAATGGCATGGCCCTGCCACTGCTTTCCACTGGGATGTTGTTGGTCCTATTGACTACGCTCAGGCCACCAAGCTTTGGGAGGTCTTTGGAAAGACCAACCAGCAGAACGCTCTTGTTCACAACATCTCTGTTCACCTCCAGGGCGCCCAGCCCAAGATCCAGGATGGTGTCTTCGAGGCCTTCTCTCGTGTCAGCCCTGAGCTTGGTGACCGCCTCCGCAACGAGGTTCTCAAGCTGGCTCCTCGCCTGTAAGGGACATTGGATAATATATAGGTACTAAAAATATTATCATATTATATCAATTGACAAAGCTTTTGCATCATTTGTGACAGTTTGTTAGTTATTGTCACACCAGATTTTACTCCTCGTAACTTGGTTCAAAGCCATGGGTACATAGTGATCGTCCAACCCTAGGTCCTCCATGCCCACTTGATGACAGCACTGGCATCGCCACCTTTGAACGGTGTTCGGGGTTCAATTATATCATATTGCATGGCCTGGAATTCACTTTTATGAGCAATTGTCCTATCAGAAATTACAAATCCGTGAAATCGCGTCTTACGGGGCCATATGATTACGGGCACATAGATGAGCTACATATGCCCATTGACTGAAGTAATTGCTTGAAAAATTTGCGAAATGTTAGCACTCTTATTCCTCACAATTTGTAGCTTCTATCATACTAGATTCGACTCTGTTACCCCTTGTTTTAGACTGATATTATGACCTGTCAATGCACACTCTGCATAACTCACCCTGCAAGGAGACGCATACTGCATGTGTGTTGCTTATCGCACGTGATGTGGTGTTAGCTTTTCCACGGTTTGAAGGCGACAAGCTAGTACAAATTGACAGAAATTAATGGTATATTGCATGAACCCGTGCTTACACGTGATTAGGCCAAATAGTTGCATTTGTCTGGTGAAAATGCCATATAAGTACGAGCTAAACCCATGGATTTCTCTATACAATCATTGAATTGTTTTATCTACCATGGCACCTACAACTGTGAGTACTCCCCGGGTAGAACCTTCTCCTTCTGACAAGATTGCTGCTCTGAAGGGAGCCAGTATCAACGGCGTCACTGAGACTGACCTCAACAAGTTGACTAGTGTGTTTGATATCACCAAACTCTATTCTGAACTTGCAGAGAAAAAGTACGTTGAGCAGGATAAGGAAGGAGGCTACAAGTATGAAAGCCTTCGCCCTAACTTCCCTGATATCAAGTGGGAGCCTCTTGGTCCCATTGAGGTTTCTGACAGAGGTATCAAGGCTGACCCAGAGTACAAAGACCTGTTGGCCGCTGCTACTAAAATCGAACACTTGACTCCTAAGTACGGTACCGTACTGCATGGCGTTGACCTTGCATCCCTCAGTGATGCCCAGAGAGACCAGTTGGCTCGCTTCACTGCGTTCCGCGGTTTTGTGGTCTTCCGGAAACAGAAGAACTTTGACATCAAGGCTCAGTTGGCACTTGGCCGTCACTGGGGCACACTTCACCGTCATGCCACTACTGCTCTTCCTAAGGGTGCACTTGAAGATGAGGATCTACTCGATGTCCACGTTGTGTGGGGAGATGAGAAGCGTGTGCCTGGTACTGCGTTCAGCCAAACTTTCCTTTGGCACAGTGACGTTACCTATGAAGTCCAGCCTCCCAGCTACACCACCTTAAAATTGCTTCAGGGTCCCCCTATTGGTGGCGATACTGCATGGAGCAGTGGCTATGCCCTTTATGATTCGTTATCGCCTAGCCTCCAGAAGTATCTCGAAGAGCACAGTGCCTTGCACTCTGCTGTGGAGCAAGCCGATGATGCACGTCGCGCTGGCAGACCTGTTCGTCGTGATGCTGTTACTACTGAGCATCCCCTTGTGCGTGTCAACCCTGTCACCGGTTGGAAGTCAGTATTTGTTAACCCTGGCTTCACACGCTCTATTGTTGGTGTGCCCTCAGGTGAATCCAAGGCCATTCTCAATTATCTCTTCGAGCTCATTGCCACGAATGTTGATCACACTGCCCGCTGGAAGTGGGAGGAGGAAGACGTTGCTCTGTGGGATAACCGTGTCTCTATCCACTCCGCTTCTTGGGGATTCTATCCCCATCGCCGTCATGCTGTCCGTGTTACAACACACGGTGAGAAGCCTTACTACGACGAAAACGGAAAATCTCAGCAAGCCGAAATTAATGCCATCCTTGGTTCTAAAGGTGTGAACCAAGACGGTAGCAAGGGTGGTAATTACAATGATTAAGCGATTTTCCTTTGGAGATTGTAAATCCACTGAATGTAGAATGACCTTATTATATCGAAAGTTTATGAATATTATTTTAAATGCTATGCTTTGATAGTTCAATGCCTGTCTGCATAATGCAGACTACATGCAGAATTATTTTATTCACTTCTAATGCATCGAAATATGCATAATCAACAACATGTAGGTTGGGTGGCTTCACTTAAAACATGATACTAGTAATAATAAATAGTTATGCGTCATTACTGTGACTAACTTTCAAACCTAACACCAAGAGACTCCACAATGGCATCTTCTTCTGTGGGGTTGATGTACTGAGCGAGCAAATCTTGGGCACGGGCTATAGTGGTTCCATCGAAGTCACTCTGAGAATATGTTATTCTTGCTGCACACGCCATAAGAACATTGGTATTTGCAGCACTCGAACGAATGTCATCGCTAAACTGCCATAGGTAGTGGATGCAAGAACTGATAAGGGAGACTCGCTCAGGAATTAATTCACTTTGAGCCTCAGCTCCAAGGATAGCTATAACCTTGGTCCAAATAGTTTGTGTAGGCTTGATTGAAGCAGCCACTTGAATAACCGCTTCTTTGAGACTACAATAAATAGAGTTGATTTGGCTTTGGACATAGCCAATGACCTGGCCAGGAGTCATATCCAAGGCCAGGAGCTTTCCTGAGTATTCCTTGAGAGCGGTAGTGTGTATAGGATGTGAGTCAAGAATTCCACTGAATATTATTTCGAGCGATGGGACATTTGGTTGACTCTTCACATCCGTGAAAAGCAACGCATCATCTATCTTCAAAGGGCTTTTTGAGGGTGGGCAATCAAGATAATTACGCAATATATTGAGACCCTTTAATGACACCTGAGGTATATCGCTACCCAGTATGCGAGTTATAAACTCAGCGCTAAGATCCAATGGCCATTGGATAATGACCATTACATCAAGAGCATATAGAACCGAAGTCAGAAGTAAACATTGCTTTTTATCAAGATAGATGTGAGGTGATAACGTATCCAATGCCGGCATGGGTTCTAACTGGCTGAGCCAAGTCAAAATCAACTGTTGGAATTCAGACAATCCAAGAGCACGTTCTCTAGAGGAAGTATCCGCAGTTTTGGGGAGATGTTCAGCAATTGAAAACAAGAGTGATAATAAGACAGGTATACTCTCTAGTTGTGGGCTTTTTTGAGTCAGGCCAATCAGTAAGTCCATGAGGCGTAACGGAGGTAAATCTTGATGCATTAAGATGTAGGCTGCAATGGTTGTTGCGGGCTCGGTGGGGTGCGCAAGTTCACTCAATAGCTGAATGGAAGTAGCAGATGCACCAGGTATATGATGTTGTGCCAAAAGTTTGGAGGAACTGTGCCAGCCAATATCATTGGCCCTCCAACCTAAGGACACATTAGATGAAGATGACCTTGTAGCCGGGGTCAAGTTGTCAAAACGTGGACGCTTTACAATGAAGCCATCACCTAGACCAAGATTGCGAGCAGGAACTTTGGTGGGCAATCCACTATAGCCTAAGACCCGATTATTGTCCTGCTTTCTTGTTTTTCCAATATTGCTAACTTTCAATTCATTTGATAGAAACAGTTTCTCAGTCGTTAGTGCAGCAACTTGAGACTTGAGCTTTTCAAGCTCTACCCGATGTAAATCAACTTTCTGAGACTGGGAACTCAGCAAGTCATTGACATCCTTGCTGTGTTTATTAGAGATATCGTTCAATCTTGAGCTCAGAATCGCATTCTCACCATGCTTTTCGTAAATTACTTCCCTGAGAGCAGCCAATTGCTCTTTCAAAGATTCCACTGTTTCGCCTTGATCGATGCTATCAAAATCAATTTCATCATCCGAAGACATTTAATATTCCTCACTCGCGATGTGCGCAGTGATATGTCAGTCGCGTGAACACCATCATGATTATCATCAAAAACTATTATCAGATAGGTTACTAAGAAATTTTTCACTCTTTAACTGAATCATGAGCGACACCAATGGAAGCCGGCCAAAGGATGATCCAAACGAGATTCCAGCTGTTCCTCGTGCCCCTAAGCCTCTGAGTTCCAAAGATAAAAATACTCAAAGACTGATCGTTGTCTTGTCACAAGCATGCCTCGAGACTCACAAAATTAGTTCGTCTGGTGGTGACCGTTACGCTTTACTGAATTGCGATGATCACCAAGGTCTTTTGAAAAAACTTAATCGCGATATTTCTGATGTTCGTCCTGATATCACACACCAGTGTCTTTTGACTCTCCTTGATTCACCTATCAACAAGGCCGGTAGACTCCAGGTTTACATTCACACTTCTCGTGGAGTACTCATTGAAGTGAATCCTTCTGTGCGTATCCCCCGTACATTTAAACGTTTCAGTGGTTTGATGGTGCAACTTTTACACCGTTTGTCTATTCGCTCCGTTAACAGTGAAGACAAACTTCTCAAGGTCATTAAAAACCCAATCACTGATCATCTTCCCGTGAACTGTCGCAAGATCACTCTTTCATTCGATGCTCCTGTTCGCAGAGTTCAGGATTATGTTGAAACACTCAAGGATAATCAGTCACTGTGTGTCTTTGTTGGTGCCATTGCTCGTGGTAAGGATGATTTCGCCGATGAATTTGTCGATGAAAAGATTGGTGTTTCCAAGTACCCTCTGTCGGCTTCTGTTGCCTGCTCCAAGTTCTGCCATGGTTGCGAGGATGCCTGGGGTATCATGTAAATGTATCGGATTGATATACTAGTTGGTGATGGTTACTTCGGCGCGAAGTGTATGTGGTGTGATTCAACTCTTAGATTAGCATGTAGCAGTTGGCTACAATAAGCTAATTGCTATTTTATTATTGTACTTATCTACAATCAATTTACTCTCAAAAATAATTCATAGTGTGTAACAATTTCTGTGACTGCGCGTACTCATTAGGATGCATATGCAATTATCAGCAAGTCTCAACATCATGTGTCTGAACTACACCTCGATTTTTATTTGAAAAGTATTGATTTTATTGCTTGATTGCTTGAAATTGGTATTATAGATTCATTCAATAAATAAATTAACTTGACACTTTCAAACTCATAACTTCACGGGTATCACTCTACTACGTGACTCGATTGACAGGCACAAGTTGTCAGGTACATGAACCATCAGGTGTAATCGGAGAAGTCAAAACACTCATCATACTAATAGGAATAACACAAGCTAATACTCTCTATTTTCTATATTCAATTATTATAGTTCAGCTTTAGAATTCTAATCAGAGCACAGTGGGACACATGGCAAGCTATAATGTGATTGGCACTGATAATTACACGTGGGGATTTTGTTATATTCAAACATGGCATCAATTGCACTTTATCAATCAGTATAGCGTGCTAATTATCTAAATTTACTATTGCTATGATCCGAGCTTGATTCAAATGGAGACCCGTTTTCGAGACCAAAAAATTGGACCCTTACCCACATGATTTCAACCTGGGCTAGGGCAGTCTCCTGGATTGAAAAAATTTTAGCCCAGAATATTCGTGCCCTCGGTCTTGTCGGTTAGATAAGCAAATTGTGAACTGTTGTTACCCGGCTCAATTTGCTAATCATTTGATCAGCCGAAAGAAACCGACACTAAAGAAACTTTTTCATAATAAAAAATGGATTCTGAGGATGCAGGCCGCTGGAATAGTAAGTTACCTACCTCATAGCCTCATCAAATAATTAATTATTTGTAACTATACCGCTATTCAGTAGTTTAACACTGGCTCCTGGCTAGGTCGGCATTCGTGATGTGTCAGCAACTTTGGAGCAGTTACCCCCTCCCTTCATAGCAACCAGGACCCTCCCAAAACCCCCAACCACTCGTATCCTCACTTTAGGACGCCTGGCGCCTCTTAGCCCTTCGAGTTCGGATATCACCCAGTTCAAGGTTCACACTACGTTCGCGGAACACCAGGAGACATATCTAGCTTGCTAGCAGTTGGTTTCCCGTCTTTTTACGTGTCCTTTGCGTGTCTGTTTGCTCAGTACCCGCACTTTTCCCCCCTTTTTCCTCTGGTTCTGACCTGCTATTGGCTGAAAATTGGAGTTCCCATTTTGCCACTATATGACTAACACATCTACTAAGCAAGTTTCTGGCCAGCTGGCCTCTCCGGACCAGCCCAGTTTGTCGCACTCTGCTGGAAAGTCGTCCACAGGTATGCCGCCTTCTGGTCAATTCCAGTCTTTAGGTGGTGCACGCGCATTCACAGCCGTTCGCCTGGATGGCAAACACACACTCTCCTCAGATGATGAGAGTGACACAACTTCCCGGGTCCTCAAGTCACACATGTCAAAGCGCCAGCGCCGGCGCACGCTTTCAGTCGTGACTGCTAGACCGTTATCCCCTCAGCTGGGAGCCAGTGACAGCGATGTTGCGTCTGATTCTGGCGTGGACAAGTTTTTGAGTGCTCGCCGGATCCCATTACGCCGTCGCCGGTCCACCGTGCCTGAATCTGACAAGGTGGCTCGCCAACGCTGTTTCGACTACCTTTTATCAGGAATCGACGCTGTTTGGGCTGAATACTGCGATTCAACCTCTCATGCCGAGTTCCGTCTGTATATGCCCTGTTCTCCTATTTCAGAGGGTGAACAAGAAGAAGCTGATGATGTTACTGTTTCTTCTCCCGGTGAGCCTGCGTCCGAGCAGCCTCACTCACAGCGCTTAATGCGCCTTAAGCGTCGTCTCCTAGACTCCAAGTACTACATGAGTGACTTGACCTCGACCTCTGACCCAGATGGATCCTCCCAGTTTTGGAAGCGGTGGGATGCTATCAAGCATGCCGTCGTCGAGCTGGTCGAGGGC
Organism: Wickerhamiella hasegawae; assembly: GCA_030572535.1. Lineage (NCBI taxonomy): Eukaryota > Fungi > Ascomycota > Dipodascomycetes > Dipodascales > Trichomonascaceae > Wickerhamiella > Wickerhamiella hasegawae. The sequence goes on from JAJLZZ010000006.1 coordinate 226,982, forward strand.
GATGATGAAGACTCTGAGGCAGTCGTCGATGAGTTAGAAGATGGTCGTTTATTCTAAAAATGATCTGTTACGAATTTTCAATTACCGGGTTTCCTACTTCCTCCATTTTACGTCAAAAAATTTCCCTTCCATTCACATCCATCAGCTCTTCTTCTAGCTGTTGGTCTTTTATTTATAGCCTTGAAATAGGCCCGGTCCATACCTTATATAGTAATTTTGTAGACCACTATGATATGATACCTTACATTGTTATAGTTTGCCGCTGCCTGTTTGTCTTATCTGCCGTGAGAGTGGGGGCATTGATTGGGGATTCACTCCATTACGCCGACAATACTTGCAGTTGTTTGCAGCAAAATGACCAATGCTTCGTGGCGTAGAGTCAAGTAAACATCGTGACTAGGCGATGTGGTGAAAAATTACGAAGCTGCTACGGGGAGAATGCAGATAAGGTGATGGGCATGCTCATTGTGGACCTGCAAACGATGACCGGCGAATTGATTTTCGAGGAAGGCTTTTTAAAATTTGTATCATGCAGGTCTATATCCCTCAGATGTGATTCCCCGGGCGCTTCATGCTATCGGTACCTCGCACAGCATGACTCTCCCCCTTACCCGCCCACCCCGCAATTGAGTCTTCCGATCCGGTCATATCCCAATTCCTCCAAGTTCCTTCGCAAAACGCAAAAATGAGACACAGATGGAATAGATTGATTCGGTTCATTTCTAATGACGGCAAGGTCTACAATGGTGATGCCATTCTGGCCAAAGGATCCGGCGATGTACAGGAAAGCCGGTTTGCACGCTTGATCCGTGGTGATCCCTTCGGGTCCTACACCTTTGGACCTGTTCGTCCGGTGCTAACATTGCTGAGTCCTATGCAATACAACAAGATTAAGACTGTGAGACTGCTAGGCATTAATTACCGTCAACATGCTGCTGAGACTGGTATTCCGCTGCCCAAGTACCCCATTCTCATCACCAAGCCCGCTACGGCCATTTCTGGACCCATTGATAACATTCCTGTCGGTGAGATGGCCAGAGAAGAGGGCGCTATTGACTATGAGGTTGAGCTTGTAGTTGTTATTGGTCGCCAATGCAAGAACGTGACACCGGAGGAAGCTTTAGACTATGTGCTGGGCTATACTGTTGGTAATGACGTTTCTCAACGTGAGTGGCAAATGAAACGCGGCGGTGGACAATGGAATGTCTCAAAGGGTTTCGATGCGTGGGCACCAATTGGTCCTGCCATTGTTTCTCCGCAGGCTATTGGTGATGCTGGCAAACTGCGCATACAGTCATGGGTCAACCGCGAGCCTCGTCAGGATTCCAATACGTCTGATATGAATTTTGGTATTGCATCAACTATTTCGTTCCTTTCTAAGGCCTCGACTCTCATGCCTGGTGACTTGCTCTTCATGGGTACGCCATCCGGTGTAGGACTTGGTTTCAATCCACCAAAGTACCTCAAGGACGGCGATATTGTTGAGTGCGCCATCGAGGGAATCGGATCTATCAAAAACAAGGTTGTTTTTACTGACGATAGCTCAACAAGAAACCACCCTACTTTCCAGCAAGGACAGACCCGAAATTCCGATACTAAGAAGGGATGGAACTCTAAGAGTCGTTCAACAAAACTTTGAGGTCAAGTAGTCTGAAGTAAACAAGAATGTGTACAACTAGTCTTCGTCTTCGTATTCATTAAAGTCGTGAAAGTCGTGATCCTCTCCGCTGTAGTCGTAGTCTTCATGAGGGTCCCGCTCAACAAACCCGCTACCATCGTCGTAGCTGTCATGCTCATCACTTACGCCGCTATCATATTCTGAGTCGTCTTCATCTGCCTCATCATCGACGATATTTCTTCTAGTGTGCAGCTGCCGTGATCCTCCGACCCCAGCACCAAGGTTGATAGGTTCATCCGACTCGGAGTCTGAGTCAATTTGAATAGCACGACGGCCCATGCTTGAAGCTCTTATTTCACTGGCAGACCCTGAATCCAGTACTGAATCTGACTCCGATCCTGATACCAAGTTCACAACAGGGGTTGGTCTTCCTAGTGCGAGGGCCGATACCTGCCCCTCGGAGTCAGATTCACTTGACGATCCAATTTGCAAATTCCGTGACCTTGAGTTGTCTCGGGCTATTCTTCTGAGCCCAGTGATGTTGGTCAAATCGTCCTCATCATCGCCATCAAGCATTGCCAACAAAGTGTTTGATGTCTCTTCCGCCTCGATCTCTGATGTAGTACGAGGATCAATGAAGTCCATATCATCAGAATCATAGACGTCAATTTCTTCATCTTCATCATCTGATAAAAGGCCCATAGCGTCTCTTTGTTCCTCATTCAATGGCTCTCCCCGGTCACAATGATAGCATTCGCCGTCCTCCTCCAATTCCCACAGACAGAATCTACATCTTAACACATCATCGATAACAAGCGGCTGGGATTGGAATTGGATGTCACGAAATAGATCAACTGGGAATCCGTCCCGTGGAAGATGTGTTTTGAGTCCCTCGTAAACATGAGGGTGTTTACGCTTGATTCGTTCTACTGTTAGCACCGCCAAATCACGCAGATGGAGAGTGGGGACAGGTGCCTGGTGCACCTGGCTTCGACAGTGAGGACAAGTCTTATCAGAGCGTCGTCCAGTAGACTTGAACCATTGAAGAAGACACTCGCCACAGTAGGAGTGACCGCATGATATGGTATACGGATTGCGCATCAGTTCTGTACAAATTGAGCAAAGCAGCGGCGCTGGAATGAGATCCTCAACTTTGGGAGTTGCAGCTGAAGTCCCTGTTTCTGGCATACTGGGACAAAAAAACTTCGCTGATTAGTTTTGAGATATGCTAAACGGTTGATAAACCGTGTGGAACGGGTAGACCCGAACAGTGGTAATGCCTCGCTGATAAACCAGGGTTGGGGCCGAATTGAGCCTGGCGCTGTCGTGCAAATTGAGAAGAAATCTATAGCGGCTAACGTTTAACTGTATTCAAGTAATGAACGGTTTAAGATTTATATTGCCATGGTGCCATGTACTTACAGCATACCAAGGTTGACTCTTCATAAATAGAGCGCGATACACTCTGCATATACCTGCATATTAATATGGTTTAGTTGTTTCATATCAAAAAGTATCTGAAGAGCGTTCAATGCAGACTTACATCACTTTTGGTGATGTAAAGCCTTTGAATGATGGGCTACATGATCAGCACTAAAAGTACTGATGAAGAAATATCCATGATCGTAGCCCGGCTGAGCACGGAGGTTCAACCGTCCCTTGAGTTTAGAGTTTTCCACTGCCTTTTCAAAATTCTCTGGTAACAGTTGCCCATCTTTGTAGAATTTATCCTCTGTGCCATAATCAATAAGGATGTCAGTTACCGGACCGTTGTATGTCTTGACAAGCTCAGTGGCATCATGTTCTTTCCACGCACTGGCATTAGTTTCCACAGGTCCCAGGTAGCCTGTAAAAGCCTTTTTGCCCCAGGGAGCATTGATTGGGTTGCTGATAGGAGCCAATGCACTCAGACTCTTGAACACAGTCGGGTTTCTCAAGAAGAGAGTCAGCGCACCATGCCCGCCCATTGAATGGCCAGCAAGACCGATCCGTGACCCATCAAGCATTGCTAAAGAGGGAATAACTTCACCAACAACCTCCTTGATAATGTAGGCCTCCATTCTATAGTGCTCGGACCAAGGGCTCTGAGTAGCATTGAGGTAGAATCCCGCACCGCTACCGAAATCCCAGTCTTCGTCTTCTCCATCTACACTAACCTCTCTTGGGGAGGTATCAGGGAATACGACCGCCAATTTGTGCTCTGCAGCAGCAGCGGTCAAGAAACCCTTTTCGAGAGCGTTATCCGGGGTGCATGTCAGGCCAGACAGAAAGAGCAAAACAGGGATCTTTTCATCATTCCCAGTATTGGGAACAAACACATTGAGTCTCATAGAGCATTTGAGTTCCTTGGAATCATGGCGTACTCGATAGATTGTACCGTCAAATGCCTTTACCTTCTCGTAGACCTGCATTTGTTGTGTGATTAGTGTGAAGGACAACGGCGATCGAGTCGAGGTTGGGTCTTTTGCAATTATGCTGTGAATGCTATCTGTTTATTTATATACATAAAGTTCTCTCAAATGGTTTGCAAGAAGTTCAATCTGTTCCAGAACCTGCTGGGAAACAGACTCGTTGTGTTTTCTAACCGCATTCATGATAGGTAAATGTGGGATTTTTCTGAGTTTCAGCGCCTGAATTAGCCGCTGACGGAAACGCTTATCCAAGAGAATCATAGGCTTATCCGCAAGAATGTCATTAACCCATTCATCAATAGGCAGATTTAGACTTAATCTTATTCTTAACACCAACTGAAGACTGGCACTGTCATGGTTGCGATGGGTATACAAGCCACCAGGTGATTGACTGCGCATGAAGTCAACAACATCAAGAGCTGCCTGTGGATCTTTGGCATTTTCAATGAGCATTGTACCCAAACGTGTCAAGTGACCGCGATCATGTTGTGAGAGCGGGTATTGTACAAGGTAGGATTCTATCAGTTGACGGCCAAGCAAAGGGACATTGTTCTCGGGAATATGACGTTCAAGCATCGACAGATCGGTTCCAGCACAATGGAGAGGGTACTCAACTGCTGTCATTCTGGCACGAATTGCGTCAATCGCTGAAGTATGGTTTTGGCCAACAATACTTTCAAATGCAAGGACATAGTAGTGGTAAGGAGGCATTATTCCTTGCCGGCGCATTGTATCAAGAACATGAATGCATTTATATGATTCACCTGCTCGAATGTGGCCAAGAAGACTCATCAAAAAAGGATTTCTCCGCGAGTGAACTTGAGGGTCTGCTGGGCGAGTACCTGAAATAGATCTAGGTTGAGGTAACTCATTACTGAGTTTAGCGGCAGTTTCGTTATACAAGTCCCAAATCTGAGAACCAATGGAAGGATACCATTCAGCCAAGCGGTCAACCAATATAGTCATGGATCCCAAATTCAAGGGCCACGACCGCTCTCTGCACAATTCGAACCACCCGGAGATTGAAATTTCAGGATACAGGGGGGGCAAATACGAAAGAACAGTATTTGTGAAAGGCATCGTGATGCGTATTTGAAGAGTACGCATATGGTCTAATATTTTGTCAAGGCTACCGATATCTCCTGCCATGGAATACTGATGGACGACCCATCTGTAGGGTCGTTGAGCCGAGAATTTAATTTCATCATTGCGTTCAGTAGATGAGACTGAGCTGGGATTTTTCGCGGCGTCAATTTGCTTGGCCAAAACAACGCGTCCAAGTTGTAAGGCCTCTTCAAACTCTTGGGCGATATAATGATCATAAATCTGGACCTGAAGGACTGCTGGTGATCTGTCCAGACCGATTTTGTGACAAAAGTTCCGAACTTTATCAAATCTGGGCTGATCCTGGAGAATTCGGAACCCTTGCATAGCTGTGGCTATCAATATCGCCCGTTCGGACTCGGACATTTTCACGGTTGATGCTCGCCAAAATACTTCTTCGAGATGTGCCGCATTTTCTGAGATACGGAAGCATGCTCTGAGAAATTGGTAAATGCCTTTTGAGCCAATGGAATCGATTTTTTCTAGTAAAAATGCCTTTGCGGTCGTGAAATCATGAATAAATGTGTAGTTGCGTAACATCCACCTTAATGCTTTTGGAGATGTTTGTAGAGCATCTGAAGAATAAAAAATCTGTTCGGCCAACCCTGTGTTCTTTTTCAATACCGCTCGGCTCAAATCTAGAATGGTGAACCTGTTTGATCTATCATTATGCTGTTCATGCTGGTCGTGATTTTTGGGCTCGGGCTTGGTAGTTGGGCTTTGGCTAATACGACCAGTGCCATCGAGATACTGATTCTGTAATAAAAAGTCCAAATTAGCAGAGGATATTTTGGAATAGGCCCTGTGTATATTCAAGGCTCGAGGGCCTATTTGCAGTCCGGCCCATCTGAGCCTGATCATGCGAGTGGAGCGACCGCTTACTGATGCGAAGAGTTGGTTATTAGAGAAGCGAACGACGGGTGGACGTGAACCATGGGAGAACCATGGGAACATTAGGTGATTGATAGAGAGCCAATTCAGCCCAAACGGGGACAGAAGCCAAAGTGAAACCAAAGTGAAGCCGAAGTGGCTAGAGAATCGCTTTTATTAGACCTGGGTCCAGAAAAGAGCTAGTGCCAGCTAGGACACATTGGCTAGTGTTCTGGTTCCATCCAACTATGCTAGTAGCAGACCATACATAATATAAAAATACACGTACGTCCCAGACGTCATCCTGACCTCTGCATTATGCTGGTGTTTTCGTACCACAAGTTGTCCAACATGTGGTTTGGATCGTTCAGAACATTAATGGACCTCCATGCCGGGGACTCGCATGTGGATAGGCCAGTTAGCCGAGAAACCTGTGAGAGGCCTACGAGAAATCCGCGAGAAACCTACGTGAAGTCTGCCGAGATTCTAAAAATTAGAAAAATATAACGTGAGGATTATATAGATGCTATATTTGCATTAGTTGGCATCCGCCAGAAACCAAAGAGCTGATGTGCTAACCACGAGCAGCACATGGCACGTCTAAGGCTTGTGCATGTTCCCAGCAGAGTAACGGCACTATGCAACCACGGGTACCTAGGGGAAGTGATGTGGCAGAATACGTTAGACGCTTTTAACACAGGCGCTGACTATGAGAACGGTGGGACGTTTCTGCTGGTGAGCACAGCGGTGTGATATTGCGGATGACTCTTCAGTCGAACTATCAGGCGCCGTTTTGGGAATTGACCCTCTTTGAGTTTGCGGTACACATGCCCGCCTTGCACTGCTCTAGGCAAGCAAATCTGGTAAACCATTTACTGCAACAGCAGTATGCAACAGAACTACCCCCTTTAAAATATATTGCTAGACTACAGATATCTCTGGGCAGCCATGGCCAAAAGAAGGCCATTTAGCAGATGCAGGGCCGGTTGGTAGTTGTGACGACCCTGGCTGTGGAGCGTTACATAACGCCAAGCATCGTTAAGTGAAAAGGCCTGTGTCCAGTCTAGGTACGAACCTAGCCCTGATCCAAAGGCATACCCAGAAACCCCCCACAAGTGCATGCTCGGTGCCTGGTTACCGCAAAGCAAACCGTCGTGGACCCCGAACTATGTGGCCAGGGCCGGATCTGGGCCAAACCGGGCGCTTTTCAAATATATTCTGGCGGCTATGCAGTGATCAGCGACCGGGTGCCGAGCCTCTAGAGCCTCTAGATCGTGTAGGTGTGCCAGCTTCCTGGTCGACTATGCGGGCCCGTCAGTAGAACAGCGCAATACGCGGCTTAGGGTTGCTGACCATGTGCATGTTGCCTTAGCACTGCATGGCGAGACTATGACCAACGAACGAAAACAACGCAGGGAGAATCTGCGGCACTGGGCTGTCTCATTATTTTCAAGTGTGATTTCCCAGCACAGGCTTGCTTCAGCCCGCCAGCGCGCGGCAGCCAGGCCAAACGGCAGGGCCGCCCTGCGCTGTGGCGCCAAGCCCCGGCCAGGATTAGTTTTTACAGGGGTCTTTTCAGCCACAAAGTGCCCTCGACTAGACCGACTAGACCCAGGCCATGGCCACTGTTGCCAGGCTAACGACGGGTGTGGTCCACAAGGTTAGGTTGGCCATGCATCAAAATTAAGCCGTCGAGCTCCCCATAAGTTTGCCACATGCTTAGTGGTGGCTAACATGCACCACCCTGGACGGCGTCACCAAGGCGGGATTCAAACTGTGCGCAAACTCCCAACGGCGCAGCTTTCTGGGGCCGCCACCTCGTCGGGAGGCCCGTGCATAGCGTAATATTCGCGTCCCCGACCGCCGGGCCTGTCGCCGGGGGCCAATGCAGCATCTCTGCACCTGGCTGGATCTGTGGATTGCTCGCTCCAGGTCCAGCGTGCCCGATGTCGCCGCTTAGAACTGCGACAATTTGAGGCGACGCGGCTCTTGCAGGGCCTGCGATCACCTAAGGGAATCATCAGGGAATGATTCACCAGCATACGACGATTCCCACCCCGCCATATTTCCGGGCTGTAGGGGCCCTGGGTGCAGCACAGGCGTCTTGAAATTAGTATCCCCCGAAAATTCGCCAGTATTTCTGCCCTTCCTGCCTAGTCTTTGCACCGTTCGATAAGGTGACTAGCCTGTGATTACTAACGGCAGGGTTCTATAGTCTGCAGTGTCCACGACTGCCGGTGCCGCCGCCCACAGGATCCCCCTCCCACAAGCCCAAGGAAAGCCAAATCAACCGGCACCCAGGCGTTTCGTCCTCCTTCATCCTCTTTGGTCTCGCAGGTGGATTGTACCAACTTGCGTACGCCACGATAAATAGGCGGATACCCCGCCTCTATAGTTTCGTTCACCTTTAGCGCTGCCGCTATTGTTTTCTTGCTCCCTCGAGAAATCTTGGACTCTTTTTTCTTTTTTCTATACAGCTGATATTTCTCACCTTTCTCAGGATCTCTGAGGACCAACCTTCCTAATAATCAAGGCTAATTTATCGACGGCCTTGCTGAATATACTTGGATCCTCAAATTAAAGAAATCCAACGTCTACCCGCGCGGGATCTTTGATTTTTATTTTTGACTAGATCGTGTCTCTTCGTTACCCCCAACAGCGAATTGAACCATGGGAAGAGGCAGAATCCCTCGTGCCTGCCTGCTATGCAGGAAAAATAAAACAAAGTGCCATATTTCTGAGGGCATGTCCTCCTGCGACAAGTGCCAATCTCTCCAAGCAGACTGTAGTTTCGTCAAGGGAACAGCAACCGCAGACAAACAGAATTCGCCCGCTGTTTCCACCCCCACAACGCCCGCTGGCGCGAATGGCATAGTGTCTGATCCTGGTTCTACTGGGACTCCTCCAGCTGGCCCTGCTCTTGTGTCGAGAATAGGCAAGGTCGAGGAGCAGCTCGAGAATATCCTTAAAGTTGTTCATAAACAACGGGAAATTATAGATCGATATGAAGGAACACCTCCTCCAGGCGCCCAAACTGGCCCGGCTGCATCAACTGCCCAAACGACCCCGGCCCCCGTACAAGCACACACACCTGGACCAACCGCCGTCCGCCGTAGAATGGAGGACCCGTCACCTCAAGGACCGCAGCCGAAAAAGGCTGCATCAAGCGGAGCGCCCTCGCCAGACTGGGAAGTCAATTCTACTAGAACGTCGGGATCTGACCACTCCGCCCAATCGGGCACGCCTCGAACTGCTCCTCCAGCTTCTGTCACACCTCAGGAACCCGCCATCGAGGATGCCAATCATGTAGGCGCGTCCACGTTCATTGCGAATATGCAGGTTGTGGATGTCACAAAAAACCCTGCTCTTCAGCATGCCGGCTACCAGCAGCGTTATGCGCCCCATTCCCCGCACGACTTATCCAGAGACCCGTCTGCTCTTGCAAACCCGGCTGCTAGATCAGGTATTGGCAATTTAGGATTCCCATATCAGAATTCCCTCGCGTTTTTTGTTTCTAATGTTGTCAGCCCCGCATACGGCTATGGACAGCATTTTGTAGGCCCAGCCAGGCCCGCCAACCCCCACGACAATATTGTGTCTAAAGGCATTCTCAGCAGGATGCAAATTGTTGAGCTCGTTGGCTATTTCCGTGACAATTACAACCATTGGGTCTTGTTTGATCAAGAAATGTCCGATGAGGATCTGACGGATGAATTGTTGCGCAGATCTAACCTCCTAGTGTTGACATGTTGCTGTATTTCCTTGCGGTTTGGCAAACCCAGTCTACGGGCCAGCGTTTTCCCTTATTTTGTAAAGTACCTTGCATCTGAGCTGCATTTTGCTGCAGCACACGTCCCCCAAACGATCGACTTCCTCCGCTCTGTGACCTTAATCGCGACTTTTGGTGATTCACTAAGCTGCCATGAGATTTTGTTTGATATATGGTCAGTCTCGAGCATGGGAATCGAGCACTTTAATCGTTTACTTGTTGCTGATCCCGACGATTCCATTCTCCTCTTGCGTCTTTGGAATCATTTGACCCTCTCGCATCTTACTGCGTGCAACACCTCCGGAAGACATTGCTTGATCGATGGACCCGGTATTGCTGTCACGCATAACATCACGCATTATGCGCGAGCGAGCCATTTTGACCTCTGCATGGTTGCAGAGATTTCACTCCACTACCTGACCTACCGATACTCAACATACGAACTATCGTATGCTGACGTGCAACACCAAATTCAACAATGGCAGAACACATGGTCGTTTATTCTCAGTCAACCCGCCATTCAATTTGTTGGCGCCCTTCATAACTACTTGGAGTTCAATATCCAATTACAAGAAGCTGTACGCGGAGCAAATCTTTCTACCGTTGAATCAATCGCTACAATTGTGACCAATGAACCAGGATCATATACAGCATCAGCGACCTATTTGGCATCAATCTACAAGGATTATGATAATATGACCCTGGTGATGCAAATGGAGGGGCTTGACAAGTCTATCAAATCGCTGCTTGAGGTTGTGCCCCAGGAATTTTTCGCATTTTTGAGTGATGGATTGCACCGCATGGGATTTGTTGCTTCAGTAATGGTAATTCGAATCAGCTATCTTCTCTACAAGCGTGAAATAAATGCTGAAGTTGAGCATGCCATTGGGCGTGTTTTACACTCAGTGCGGCAATTAGCTGATCGTTTCCAAGTGACCAGTGGCAGTCACGGAGACATGTCCAACAGTTTTGCATTATCAATCTATGACTTGCTTCATAGATATCATCTCTAGTCATTCCTTTATTTATAAATATAGCGCGTTAATTAAGTCCACTCACGTGCCAATCAAGCCTTGATATAATTTGTGACTGAAGACATCACCATCTTCAATGCTGTGATCTTCGTGCTCGAGGGCCATTCGTAATGGCATGTAACCGAACATCACTTGATCATCTCCTTGGAGTAATTGATTCAAAGCCTGATCCGTAGACGGCTGGTAGTCATTGTTGATAAAGTACTTGGAGCCGTCTTGGGTCACTCTACCCTTTCTTCTGGCACGTTGCAAGGCTCTGGAAGCCGAGTGTTTGAATGCAGCATCGCTGGGCAGTTTGCGTTTTTCAGCTATCGCTTTCCAAATATCGGCCATTTCCAGGCCATTTGGATGCTCTTGGATTACTTCAACCAACAAATCTTCATTGGCATTCAGTTGGGCCTTTTTGAATGGCTGGTGCTCAGCATTTTCTTGTTGAATTCTCTTCACCAGCTGATACGTCTGTGGAGAGTACAAGGGTAATGTTGGTTGTAATGTCTCAGCATATTGGATCAATTGAACCAACTGACTTTTTGACAGAGAAGTTAAATACGCTTTCCGAGTATCCATATCAATTTCTTGACAGGTTAGACCGGTTTGCAAAGGCTGTTGTTTAATTTTGGATTGGCATTCATGACAGAACCATTGCACATCGGCGACCTCGATATAGATGGGATCAATTGGGGGATGGTGGCATAACTGGTGATATGGCGATGAACAGTTATCACAGAACACAATTTTGTTTGTGTCTACGCTATTACCTCTTTTGCATTCCTTACAGACTTGGGATTCTGTATACATTCTGGATGCGAGAAGAGTCGAACCGTCACTTGAAACACTCTTACTAAGTCCCGAGGATGCGAACCTATTTTCACCTTGTATTAGTCACAGGGTCTTCCCCAGTGATAGTGCTGCTGTTGCCGGTTGCCGGGTGTATTGGTTGAGCCGCCTAACCAATCTTAATAAAGCATACCACTATTTAGCGGGGTAAAGAAAAAAAAAACAGAAAAAAGATAGAAATTGGAACAGACGCGAAAAACATTAATTTCTCAGCCAATAGCTACAGCCAGTCACGCTTCAAAACGATATAATACTTCTAATCTATGATAATTTTGACAGGCCTTTAAAGCAAGGGTTAAATATTTGATCACTGGGGCACTGATCGACGATAAACAAAGCAGGATTAATTTACCTAATGCCTGGCCAACTGTGGAAATCCTCCTCATCGACTGCTGCAACTAGGATACGCTCGGGCAGGGGTTGACGTTAATATTTCAAAGTTCTGGTATTGCTCCAGGTTGTTAGGCAACTCTGCTGCCAGATATGGCAATTCTAAGCAACAAAAATAAAACTTAATACTGGTAAATTGGCCTCATAGCTCTCATTTCCCCATTCTTATCCCATAACTGCTCGTAACTCTTGTCAGTTACGGCCGCGCCAAGTGCTGCCGCTTGCTGAGTCAAGTACCGCAAAACGTCGATACCGGTGACAAATGGGGAAGTCCACCGGTCGAGAGTCCCTAATCGGGCTAGGGGCTCAACTGCTCATTCCTGGATGTGAAGCTGTCAAATGAAGCCACTGAAATTTAGGTTGGCAGGGCTGGCCATGATTGCAAATGGACTCGGCGATAGTTTATTTCAAAACATTTGATGGTGAATTCAGCAAATACCTCGGCAAACTATTTTCAAATCACTCGTGGCTCGGCACTCGAATCTCAATTTCCATTCTCCATGACACCCCGAGGGCCCCCATGCATGGTATAGTTGAAGCCGTGCAGAGAAAATAGAGAGAATAGTATTTAATCCGAATGTTGATCGTCTCTAACTGTCAATCCGGTTATATTATATATAAATATGTTGATAATAATTTATTGATTCAATTCGAGGGTCTTATCTCTATCAGAGAGACTATTGAAGCCATGAATGGGTGTGAGCTTCGATGGGGCTTCTCACGTGTCCATGCACGCGTCGCGTCCAGCTATCAAAACAATGGACCCAGGCGGTCAAGGTGGCAATGCAGATGGATATAGATGGGATTCAAAATGGATTATATAGAACATTCTGATGGACAAAGTTATAAAATTAACTTGAATCTATACATCTCATCTTGACATTTTCCAAGACTGTTTGACGAGGGGTTCCATCCTACATGCTTGGGCATGCATGCATGTTTGATCCATTCCAAACACGCAGGAAAAATGTATGCAGGAGGCGCGTGTTCCAAAAGGTATATAAAAGGCCGATACCCGTGACAGTAATTTCCCTCAGCTAGCACTCTTTCTTTAGCCTCTTATTCATTCTTTTCTAATGGTTTCTTTCACTTCCGCCGCCGTTCTTTCCGTTGTCGCTGCCCAGGGCTTCAACTCCACCGCCGTCGCTACTTCTACCGCCGTCGTCTCCGTCCTTTCTTGCGGCCCCGAGGTCACTGACTGCCCCTACAAGTCCGAGGAGGCTGTTGTTGTCACCTCTACTGACTTGATCTCCGTCATCTCTTGCGCTCCTGAGGTCACCAACTGCCCCGGCCGCAACTCTACTGCCGCTCCTTCCAAGTCTGTTGCCCCCGTCGAGTCCTCTCCTGAGGCCGTCGTTGTTACCTCCACCGACTTGATCTCTGTCATCTCTTGCGCTCCTGAGGTCACCAACTGCCCCGGCCGCAACCACACCGGCCCTGCTACCTCTGCCCTCCCTGCCACTTCTGCTCCTCCTTCTAACAAGACTGTTGCTCCTACTCCCGCTCCTACCCCCTGCGCTGAGTGCACCACTCTTGTTACCGTCATTGAGGGCAAGACTGTCACCATCGTTGGCTCTGAGACCTCTGCTCCCGCTCCCGTTCCCGAGCAGACCTCTGCCCCCGTTGTTGTCAACGCTGCCGGTGTCGCTCAGTTCGCTGCCCCCGTTGCTGCTCTTGCCTTCGGTGCCATGCTTCTCTAAGCGAATTTCTGATGTTGTCTCATCGAACCTTTTTTATATACCCAGTTGTGCCACTCTTCAAAACTCTGCAGTAGTTCTTTGAGAGGTTTTTATAACTTTGTACAATAATCTAATCCGATTTAATTGTAATTTTAATTTCTTGTTGATAGTCAATTTTGTTCTTCTTCAACTCCCCTTCATAGAGCCACGCGTCCATCCTTTAACTGGAGCATTAGCAGATGAAGCATGGAACTATAAGCCGACAGATTATGAAGGATAATAATAATTATAATAATAATAGCATTATAATTGGTACGTATTGTTGCGTCATGAATATGCCTGCTGACAGAGGTCTATCATGCAAGTACTGCCTAAAGCTTACTATGAAAATCGACTGAGTCATGATGCACACGAGTCTGTGTGCAGGGCTGTGCACAAGACCTCAAGGACCGATGATAAATTTTCTTTCACCATGCATGTGAGTGCCGTAAGCGAGGCGGTCATTCATTAATAGCGCTCTCATTAGCTATGCCTTGTTCTCAACTATTATGATGAATACCGATGGATATCAGATATTTATTTATGAACAAATTGATCAATCTCATAACCAAGAATGGATGACCAAAAATACCACTTTGGCCTTTGTATTTACGCAGCTGCCATATGCGAACCAAGAGCCCCGCATAATGCACCTTTGAAACACCTTAGCCGACTATCTCGTTCCCCGAAAAGGGCGATACCGAGCGGGATTAGATATGCGGCAATTAGAGGATGACTACCATGGAAGGTATTGTTTTCTGTGAAAGAAAGCTTTGAACTTAGGACAGTGGTGATGGCAGATATTCGTTATATTTCTTTCATGCCAGAATTTTCATGACAAGACGTCCTTGTCGTTGAACCAAGAACAAGAAGCCGCATATGACCAGCAACCACCTCCAAGACTTGAGCAACTGAAAATGTTTATTTTCATAGAGAGGGCAACATGCGGCCTACTACAAAATACCTAAGGGTTACGACATTGCGCTATGTTGTTCTCTTTCGGTGTGAGGCAGTTGAGTGCCCAGGCGTTTCAAGTCCTGATGCTGGGGTCGCGTCGTGCATACGCTTTGCTGGATTCCAAAGTGACACAAGGGCCACACTTTATGCAAATGTTCTATCTAATAGTAATTCACCGTACAAAATTAGTACATTCTCTTGATTATAGTACACTAAACTCTTATAATTCTGGATTAACGTAATTAAGCTCTCATTCCTATGAAATATCCCGCACAATATTTTTCCCGTATACCCTTAACCTTACATGAGCATATACCCTTACATGAGCATATGGGCCCTTGTCTATTCTAGGACTGGGAATAACGGAACTGGCAAAATAACGAATGGTTTAATTCTAGTGTTTCTAGTTTTTACTATATATTGTCAAATAAAGTTTTTATTATTTAGCATACTCATGGCATAGGCGTCAGTGCCGAAACTGCTGGCTTGACCTGGTTTTTTCAGAACAACGACTTTTCATTGAGCTATATTCAGACAATAGCAGACCGGTGATTCCGATTTAGGATGCTTGCATATCGTGAATAGTGATGGCTGCATTAAGAGTTTCTGTCGCCTATAAAGGCCGGCCAGTCCGCACGATATATGGCTTCATTGTATCAATACCCTCTTGACAATAATCAATATACCCTGGGAACTGAGTATAATATGAACTCCTTTCTCTTAGCCGTTTTGCTATCAACTGGTGGTGTCCTTGCTAACTTCAACTTTGAGGGTGACAACCTATGGGTTGTTTCGAAACCTCAAAAATGGTCTCACACTTGGTCAGAATGCTGTGACGGTAACTGTTCTCCTAAGACAACTGCTGTTACATTAACTCCCACTGGTAACGAGCCATGCACTTACTGGAGTTGGCAGTCTACTTGGACCTATACTACTCAATGGAGTACTTGGACTGTATACTCGCCTTGTGCCGATACCACATTGCCTCCAACCACTCGTGCCACTGTCCCTCAGGCTACACCTACTACCACCTCAGTTGGCCATCACTACTCCCAACCTGACGAGGACTGTTCTGATAGCTCGCCTCATTGGACTATTCCTGCCCAGACCACTTCTGAATGGGGTCATGTTTCAACCCCTACTGAGGATTGCTCCGATAACTGGCCCCAATGGACTACTCACCCCCATACCAGTAATTCTCCTGCAAGCAGTGTCCCTGTGAGCACTTCTTCTCCTGGTCACACCACTACTGCTTCGATTCCTTCTGAAGACTGCTCTGAGAGTTGGCCTCATTGGACTACTGAGCACCACATCAGCACTGCTCCTGCCACTGTTCCTGATCACACAACTACAAAGTCTGTTCCTTCTGAAGACTGCTCTGAGAGTTGGCCTCATTGGACTACTGAGCACCACATCAGCACAGCTCCTGCCACTGTTCCTGATCACACAACTACAAAGTCTGTTCCCTCTGAGGACTGTTCTGAGAGCTGGCCTCATTGGACTACTGAGCACCATATCAGCTCTACGCCCCCTAGCTCCACTCCTGCCAGCTCCACTCCTGCCAGCTCCACTCCTGCCAGCTCTATTCCTGCCAGCTCTACTCCTGCTAGCTCTTCCCCCGCTAGCTCTACTCCTGCAAGCTCTTCCCCCGCTAGCTCTATTCCCGCTAGCTCTTCCCCCGCTAGCTCTTCCCCCGCTAGCTCTTCCCCCGCTAGCTCTATTCCCGCTAGCTCTTCCCCCGCTAGCTCTTCCCCCGCTAGCTCTACTCCTGCCAGCTCTACTCCTGCCAGCTCTTCCCCCGCTAGCTCTGCTCCTGCCAGCTCTGCTCCTGTCATCTCTACTCCTGTCAGCTCTTCTGCTACCAGCTCTGTCCACATTAGTTCGTCTCATGAGCACACAACTTCTGAATCGGTTAGCTCTGAGGACTGTTCTGAGAGCTTGTCTCACTGGACTACTCACCCCCATACCAGTATTTCTCCTGCCAGCTCTTCTCCTCCCAGCTCCGTTTCTTTGAGCTCTACTCCTGTCAGCTCTGCTCCCGCCAGCTCTTCTGCTGCCAGCTCTGTTCCTGCCAGCTCCACCCCTGTCAGCTCTGCTCCTGCCAGCTCTGCTCCCGCCAGCTCTTCTGCTGCTAGCTCTGCTCCTGCTAGCTCTTCTGCTGCCAGCTCTGCTCCTGCTAGCTCTGCTCCTGCCAGCTCTTCTGCTGCCAGCTCTGCTCCTGCCAGCTCTTCTGCTGCCAGCTCTGCTCCTGCTAGTTCTTCTGCTGCCAGCTCTGCTCCTGCCAGCTCTTCTGCTGCCAGCTCTGCTCCTGCCAGCTCTTCTGCTGCCAGCTCTGTTCCTGCCAGCTCCACCCCTGTCAGCTCTGCTCCTGCCAGCTCCACCCCTGTCAGCTCTGCTCCTGCCAGCTCTGCTCCTGCTAGTTCTTCTGCTGCCAGCTCTGCTCCAGCCAGCTCCACCCCTGTCAGCTCTGCTCCTGCCAGCTCTGCTCCTGCTAGTTCTTCTGCTGCCAGCTCTGCTCCTGCCAGCTCCACCCCTGTCAGCTCTGCTCCTGCCAGCTCCACCCCTGTCAGCTCTGCTCCTGCCAGCTCCACCCCTGTCAGCTCTGCTCCTGCCAGCTCTTCTGCTGCCAGCTCTGCTCCTGCCAGCTCCACCCCTGTCAGCTCTGCTCCTGCCAGCTCTTCTGCTGCCAGTTCTTCTTCTGCCAGTTCTTCTGCTGCTAGCTCGGCTCCTGCCAGCTCTACCCCTGCCAGTTCCATTGGTTCTTCATCCACTGAGAGTACGGAAACATTGTCAATTACTACATCTCAGACAGCACCCGTGCCATCTTCTACAAACTACACCACAATTATGACAGTTTCCGAGGGTACAACGGTTTATATTACTGTTCCATGCGATACAACTAGCAGCGAATACACTAATGTTGCTTCTACCAGTGTTGTACCTGTTAGTACTACTCCTGGCAGCAGTTCATCCACCAGTGTTGTGCCAGCTAGCACTATTCCAGGCAGTGTTTCAGCTACCAGCGTTGTACCTACTAATACTGTTCCACAAATTTCTGGCAGTACCAGTTACACGACAGTGAAGACTGTTTCTGAAGGTACTACCTTATATATCACAGTTCCATGTGAGACCACAACTGAATTTAGTGCATCTACGGCAACTGCAGAGGTCACTGGATCTGCTACTACTGCTGGCTCACACGAGTCGGAATCTACGATCGAAACTACTGCAACAGCCACCCATGAATCATCTGAAACTTCCACATCTATTTTGAAGCCTTCTGAAAGCTCTGTGAATACTACACCGGTTGTCTCTAAATCTACACCAACTTCTGAGCCCCTTGCCTCCAGTGGCGCTGTGACTATTACTTCTAATGAACTTACCACAACATTCTATGTCGGTGTGACTCAGTACATCACAACTACACTTTGTGACAACAATGGCTGTCACGCAGTTACCTCTTCTGTTGTTGAAACAAACAGCCCACAGACTTCCGGTGTTGCCCCAACTGTGTCAACTCCTCCTGGTGTTGTTTCTGGAACACCAACACCGGCTGTTGCCAATGCGGCAGAGCGTATTTCTTTCCATGCTGTTATCGTGTTGCCTCTTCTCGCAATGATTATGGTCTAGAATCTGTAACATACTATAATTAATGTAGTAAATTCGTAATTACTATTACTCTATTTGGAAGTATGATGTCGGATTTCACACTGAAACGAAAACCATAAACTTACTTTGAGTACATATTTTAGGTTTCAAAACTAGAAAGAAACCTCTTGAAGTCAGTCTTACTGTCATATATGCAAAAGCTTATTTCTTGTATGCCAAATGTGGAGTTGACGTGTGTTTACAGACTATATTGAGAAGTTAACAGTAGTAGGAATGATAGAACTTCAATCAATTATTTTCAAATAAATCCAGTAAATGCTTCTTAAATTAGTATTGATTGTTAAAAAGCTAAAATTTAGGTTAAATGTCCGTGCCCTTCTCGGAGTAGCGAGGCCGCATCTAATGTAGTTGCGCCTATCCTGATGCAACCACCCACATGCCTCGAGTTTTGAACCTCTGAATTCTTGAGTCACCCAACAAGAAAAGTAAAGTAATTTGTAGATTTTGATAGCATAGTACAATTTAAAAATACTTGATTGATTCGTGATGTACTGTAGAGAAGGCAGCAAATAAGGTACACATGTTGCAGTGCTGCTTTTCTGCATCCATATGCAGGTATGCAGTCTTCTTTATACAACATGATACTGATAAAATTTATAAATTGAAGCCAATTCGTGCTCTTATCATCAAAGTCAATGATTTGGTTCCATTTGCTTCTGGTTCTACAAGGAGTGCATGCGACCTTTTGGTTCGGCAACTCTGGTTGTAATTCTGGCTCTGCAAATTGCCAAAGTGATGTACAACTAGATGATACTTGTTGGCAACATTGCCAAACACAAATGACTCAGTTGACATTTTGTGGAATTGATATAACGTGCCAATGTAACACGCTTGCAACTACTTCTGATAATATGGCCAATTGTATGGCCTGTTATGATCGTTCCATCAATAATGACCTGTCCCTCAATTTCACAAAGTCAACAGTATTCGATAGTTCTGACGAATTCCATCGTTTGGTGGAGTTTACTTTATTCCCCAAGTTTGGCCAATGTTGTAGTGCAGTCCCATCGCAATGCTCAACATTCAGCACAAACACATATGTTCCGCCTACTGATACATATACTCCTCAGACATCTATGCCTGTGAATACTACGGGTATCGTTATTTCAACTCCTACAGAAACGACAACCACGACAGAAACTAGCTTGAGTACTACCACACTCACCACTCAGGTAACAATTACAGGCCAAGGAGAGACCTCTATTTCCACTCTCACCTTACCAGGAAGTGTAACAACGTTGACACCCGGTACTGTCACTAGCATTTCAACTCTCACACCCAGTGCGACCACCTATACTACTACAGCTCCAGGTACAACTATTACTACGACGTTCACTACTCCTGTACCTACGACCTTCACTGCACCGCCAGGTACATTTACTTTAACGCAGCCACCGGTGACAACAACGGTCATTACGACATTGACACCTGGTACACTGACCCAAACGTTCACAACTGCACAGCTCAGTACTTTTACTTTGACACAACCTATCACTTCGCTTGTCACTACTGTATTGACGTTAACAAATACAGATACAACTACTGCTACTGAGACGCTTCTGACATCTCTGACATACACGTTCACACAGACCCCTGAGACGCAAACAGTCACATCAACACAGCCAGCCAGCACTGTTGTATCCACAACAACTCTTGAGCAAAGCACAATTTATGAGACCACAACATTAACCCCAGCGACTGCTACATCGTTGGTTACTCTACCTGGTACTACATCTGAGACTACCGTTACACTCCCTGCGTCGACTGTCACTACCGTGACTACTCTTACACCCGGCACAGTTACATTAACCGACACAACAGTGTCTACGTTAACAACTGTACTTACTTATCCACCTGGGGAAACCACTGTGGTTATAACTCAGAGTCCATCAACAATTACCTATGTCACCAGCAGCGAGACAACCGTTGTGGAAACACAGAGTGCGTCCATTGTTACCTTAACATCAAGTGTTGAGACTACAATTGTTCAAACACAAAGTCCTACAACTGTTGTTGTTACAACTACACAAGAAACCACTGTTACAGAGACCCAAACACCTTCCACTGTTACCCTAACTAGCAACAGCGAGACAACTGTGGTATCCACTCTCAGTCCGTCTACTGTCGTTTACACGACAACAGCTGAGACCACAATGACTGAAACACAAACACCTGGAACAGTCACGTATACAACTCAGCTTGAGACTACAATTATCGAGACAGCTAGTGGTGCAGTTACCACATACACCAGTGTTGTGCCTACAACAGTGATAGAAACCCAAACTGAGTCTACAACTGTCGTTAACACGGTAACAATGGAGAATACTATAACTGAAACCCAAACTGCATCTACTGTTACTCTAACTACTACCACGGCCAATACAGTTGTTACAACCCTTCCTGCCTCGACTTTGACATATGTAACTACAACGGAGAGCACTGTTCTTTCGACGCAGACAGCACCAGTTGTAACAATTACATCTACAGCATTAACAACATTGACCCAAACTCAAACGCCAGGAGTCACAACCTATACAACCACTTTTGACACAACTGTCACCGAAACGCAGACTGCTTCCACCGTCACATACACTGCAACCCAGTCCGTCACTAATGTGGAGACAATCTATTCCACCATGGTATCAAGCTTTACAACTCTATCAACAGTTACTGAGAACACAGTGTCTACTATAACTTCTATTGGTTATATCACATCTGTATCCACGACTACACAAACCCCCCAGACATTCACGACCACGGTGACACAGCCAGCAAGCACCGTTGTTTCCGCATCAACTGTGGTTATGACGTCTGAGTTAACCACTACACTACCTGCTAGTACCTTCACCACAGAAATTACTATGCCACCTGCAACTCAAACCTTGACTGTGATCAATACGCCAGTAACAATCACCACCCTGATAACACCATCCTTGAGCACTGAAATTGTCACTGAGACACAACCTGAAACTGTCATAACCTCTACAATTGTGATTCCACCAACATTTGTTACAAGTATAGTTTCAGAATCAGGAAGCTTATTTACGACCACTGTTAGCTTACCTGGCTCAACTACCACGACGTTCACTACTTTGCCTGCCACCACCACTGTAATTACGTCTCAACCAACTGGTGTAATTACGTCCACCTACACTTTGTACCCCACTGCCATCACTTCTACTGTAGAGCTGCCTGCTTCTACTTCCACAATCTACAGTACACTCCCTGCATCTACTTTCACAACACTCACCACGCTCGAGGCATCCACTATTACGTCTATTTATACGGAGTCTGGATCAGCTAGTACTGAATACAGCACTATTACAGGTACGACCTTGACAATCACATCAACTGTACCTGCTGAAACAAGTACATATGTACAGACTGTTGGTCCTTCAACTACTATATTGACAATTACCGGTACACCTCCTACTATCACCCAGACTCAAATGCCGTCAACTGTGCTGATTACATCTACTCTTGTGATTTCGGAAACTGTTGTCACTATGTCTCCTACTACATTCTATGAAACAACAACTGTTGAGAACACACAGGTCGTTACTAGTGAGGTGACTTTGCCACCCAATGTCATAACAACTACTCTTGTCGAGTCACAAGAACTGACTTCTTACATTACAGAAGAATCTACAGTATTGGTAACCCAGTACTCTACCATACCTCCTACTACGTACGTCACAACGGAGACACTCACCCCCAGTTACATTACTGTCACTAGTGTCCAGAGTTCGACCTTGGTTACAACGCTACCGGCATCCACTGTTCTTAGTACGCTCACCATTCCAGGACCTACCACGACAGTTGATATCACACTTGCTCCATCCATCGTTACAGTCACACCGACTGCATCCACTACTACAGTCACTGGACCCACTAATACTGTGTATACTACTATGGTATCTGAGGTAACGCAGCCAATCAGCACGACAATCACTGCTATTGTCACACAACAGGCTTCTACTGTGACTGAGGTATCTACATCTGTTACTACAGCCACATGTACTGAGGCCGCGTGCCAAATCACATATACTTATACTGAGATCACCACAACAGCTGTGACATTACCTCTTCCAACAACAGTTCGCACAACAGATTATATTACTAGCACTGTCACCGAATCTCCAACATTGACTACAAAGACCTCTGTGATCACCAGCAGTGTCCTTGTCCCTTGTAACTCAATCACAGCATTCGCCTCGGGCTCTATTTCTGCGTCAGAAACTTCTTCAGAGTCTACTGCTGCCACTACCCAGAATACGAATCCTCAAGCTACAGCTAATACAACAATGGAAACTACCCAAGGAATCAACACCCCCACTGGTATTCTACCTACTGGCCCCATTACCTGCACAAGTGTCACTTATGTTACAACAACATCTACTGAAAGTTTCTGCCCTACTGTTACTGTTTCATCAGTGTACTACACTACGTTGCCCAACATTATTGTCACTACCACGCAGACACTGACCAGCACCGCTACGTGCACTGAAAATAGTGGTTGTGCTGTCACTTATACACAACATATTCCTATTACAGTGACACCCACGCCCAGCCCGAGCACCATTACCGTTACCACTGTATTCTATGGCACTATGACTCCTGAAATAACCACATCTGAATACAGTACAACGTTCATCACGAGCCATCCTGCTTGCCAAAGTTCTGAATGCTTGCCTCATAATACTGAACCCACTTCTAATACCAATGAGAGCTACTCGACCGTTCCCGTGCATCCTTCCGAGCCAAGTGATACCTGGTATGGAACCAATACTGGCAATAATACTTTACCGGCACCTACAGTACCATATGTTCCTTCTCAGGTACCTTCCAACCCTGGAGTTGAGCCTCCTATCACCGGAGGTGAACCACCCGCCAATAGTGGTGCTCCACCCCCCGCCAATGGCGGTGCTCCACCTCCTGCCAATGGCGGTGCTCCACCTCCTGCCAATGGCGGTGCTCCACCTCCTGCCAATAGTGGTATGCCACCCCCTGAAAACGGCGGTGGACTGCCTACCCCTGGCACTTCTGCTACTGGCAACGTCCCTCTTGAACCATCCAGTGCCCCCGGTCCCACAGAGCTGCCTCCCGTGGTTAACGGTGGCTCCCCGTCAGCTTCCACGCTGCAAGCACCTCCATTGGAGAGTACACCTGCACAGGTATCAACACATCCTCATGTTGCGAACAGTGCACCTTCTTTGGGACTGTCGGCTTGGACCACGGCATTCAGCGTAGCAGTACTTGCTATTTTCTTCTGAGCACTATGCTTGGAATTACCTTTAGATTAGATAGATCTCTTTCAGATGAATTAATTAGAAATTTTAACCAGTTATAAACGTCATATCATAGCTTGCTACATGCTAACACCAGAAGCGGTAAACCCTATAAAACACGTTACTGGCTGCAATACGAGCCTTTTCTTCACGCACATCAGCAATGATCTGTTCACGGTCAAGAACACGCATACCACTATCAAGATCCATATCGCGGGAACGCACAAATAGGTCAGAAAGACGCCAGCGTCTGTACCAAAGCTTGTGGGCAATATAAAAGGCAAGGACAACGGGCACTGAAAGATAAGCCTGGAAAAAGTCGTTAGCGTTGGGGCTACCGCCAATAGGCCACAATGCTGTCCAGAATTGAAGGATGATAACTGCAAAATTGATGATAAATCCAACAAAAGAGCTAATGACACCACCTGTCGCCGTAAAGGACAGTTCCTCCAAAGATCTCTCCTGCTTGCGCATACCCATACGGAAACGAATGTGACACAGACAGATAGAACCCCAAGTGAAAATGGAAGACATACCTGAAAGAGCAAGTAACCAGTCAAAGACGGTACCACTCTTGTCACTAGCACACAAGAAGCATAGCAAACCGAAGATAAGAGTAGCAATAACAGCGACTAATGGACGACCTTGACGGTCAATGTAAGCAAATATCTTAGGGGCTTGACCGTAAACAGCAAGAGCAGCAAGGGTACGAGAGCAGCCGTAGACCGAAGAGTTAGCAACTGAAAGCACAGCCACAATAATAACAGCATTAAAAATTGAGGGAAGCGCGCGAACAGAGGAGTTTTTAATCGCAATAACAAAAGGTGAGGAACGGCCATCACTGTAACGGCCAAGAAGAGGATCTGTATAGGGTACCAACATAGAGACAATGGTCAAGGACACAATGTAAAAGAGAAGAATACGCCAGAAAACCTGTTTGATAGCACGAGGAAGAGTCTTAGCAGGGTTTGTGGATTCAGCAGCAGCAAGACCAGACAGCTCTGTACCAGCAAAGGCAAAAGCAGCATTGACAAACACAGCTACCACACCCTTGAATCCGTGGGCAAACGATCCTGGTTCGTGCCAGTAGTGAGCACCAATGTAATGGCCGTTGGGGCCACCACCACAAGTAATGACAATACCAAAAATGCAGAAGCCAATGACAGCCACGACCTTGATAACTGAGAAAATGAACTCAGCTTCACCATAACCACGAACACCAAAGATGTTAATGGTTGCAATAACAAACCAGAAAAGTCCGGCCCAAGCAGCGGGGCTCACGTTAGATGCAGCAGTATTATCGGATTTCCAGTATCCGACCACTAACGTGCCAGAAATAATTTCTAAGGGAAATACAACAAGCCACTGAAGTGCGTAATTCCAGCCCATAGCAAATCCCCAAGAAGGGTCAAGGAAACGGGTGGAATAGAGAGCAAAAGAACCAGACACAGGGAAGCGAACAGCAAGTTCACCGAGAGCATTCATGGTGCAAAACAACATGATACCAACAATGCTAAAGCAGATAACCACAGCGGCAGGGCCACCAGTGGAGAAAGATGTACCACTACCAATAAACAGACCAGTACCAATCGAACCACCAATGGCGATCATTTGGATATGTCTGGCTTTGAGCGACCGCTTCAAAGGAGAGCGAGCAGTAAGAACCGCAGCAACTTCGGCCTGGCTCATGCCTGTGGTATCAATGTGCTCTGTCTGGGCTGGCTTGAAACCGTCCTTGAACTCCTGCCACCAACCTTGGCTAGGGCGCTCCTCCCAGGAACCTCCATTCATGGAGGGATCCGTGTGGCCATCGCCACTAGGGATCTGCTTTTCAACGTCTGACATAGTGGACCTTATTCACAAAGGCAGATAAATTCTGAAGTGCGACTGGGGTAACGCTCGGCTTTTATATAACCTAGATGAGAGGCGTGTGGTATCTACCCCAGGCCAGTGTGTATCAATGCATAAGGTCAAGGGTATCATCGTCTGTCTAGTGCATACACTATCTAACCCTTGCCCTCGAGGAGAGATAATTTGGCCGATAAAGGAGTTAGTTGTAAATGATGAAGATGTATATCTACTGGATACTCACAATGGGAGGCATGGTTTCTATCACCACATACTCGTAGGAACTCAAAATATTTCCATATTCCCACAGGCAAGGATCGTTAAATCAGCAGATTCATTTCCAAGCTATCAGGGCTTCTTATCGTGGGTGGACCAATGGACGTGGGGTTATCATTCCCCTGTGCGCATGAGCATCCCCCAACATGGGCGATAAGCGGTCTGCGAAGCGGATTACAGTTGCAAAACCATGCTATAAAAGGGCATAAAAATGTACGCCGTTATGCTAGTATGAGCGTTCAGAAAACCTTGAAGGGTGTTGGTAATTTTAAATACAAAGCCAGCCGCGTAAGGTCCAGGGCTGGGGTATGCTGATTTCGGCCGCTCCCTGCATAAAGGGCTAAGGGTGAATCAGTGTCAGAGCGGTCGTTTGATGCATTGCGTTATGCGGGTTTCGTAAAGATAGTGAGGGGCAATCGCCTATGAGCTGTTATATGTTGAGAGGCCTTCAATGAATTACAAAGGAATCTAGGTTAACGAACTCGGAAATTTCTTGCAAGCGAACCCTTTAGACCTGAAATCTGAAGGCGGTCTGAAAGCGGGCTTTCTCTGGAGACTGCTGCATACCAGAAGTCTGCCCAGCCACAGATAGGTTTCTCTTCAAGTAGTGCATTCCCATGATGTTAGGGGTAAACGAAGAATGTAGCTATCAACGGATATATCAAACGTGCTATTTGTATATTGTATTGTGAAAACATATAAACTTGGTCTCTTATCCCGCCTTTCATGCAGCCCACCCTCCTCTTCACCAGAAGTAGGCCTTCACGATGCATGTTTTGTACCGCATGTACCTCTATCTCGCTTTAAATTTGTCAGCTCCTATATGCCTTCGGGGAATAAGGGCACATCAAGAAATTGCGAGATAAGCGGGGTACTGTAAATACCTAATGTGGCTTTGATCCAAGGAACTGCAGTGATCGTCCTGGCCCCTTAATGATTTCCTGATAGGCGAAGTTTGCCATTTAAAGGGCAATTGCACGATTCTGGTGGTAGCTATCGTAGCAATCTTCTGCGTGCCGCATAGCTAGCTAGTAAATTGTTTGCGGTGATATGCAGTTTGGTTCCTCCAGTCATCATTACGTGCTATCCCGTTGCCAATCGAATCAAAAATAGGGTTCAGGACGGGCATTATCTTGTATCTAATGGCAGCAGTCCATATCAGTTCGTAAGATTGGCAGTACCTGATATGCCTTACCCTATTAAACCGACATCGGCGAAGTCAACATATTGTGGCATACGATGCTGAGGCGGTCCAAGATGCTGATTCTGGAGTAGCGAAACAAAACAATAACCTACATTGAGATTTGGTCTATGAGTTACAGCTCAATTCTAGTCTGGTTTCAGCTAAAGCAGGTTGCCGCATATAGATATATACCATCAAATTCACAAAGACTTGGCCGGTGGCCATCTATCAATGTACTGATCTAATATCTCTAGAGACCTCGATTTCTACGATCATATGCTCTGACATAAATAGATGTATTGCTGTGCAGAGCCACTTAGAGTGGCGAACAACCAAATGGTAGTGTACGGTACAATGTTGCTATTCTAGATGTAGAACGTATCTGCAAGTATTTGCTGGATAAGCACTAAGAAAGCTATTGAGAAAAGTAGTGAGAGTTCACATAGATGTCTAATTTATATTGGGCAGACAAATCAATAGCTTGGTGGTACGGTACCACCATACCATGGTCCTACAACTCATGTCCATGAGCGGAATCGAACCAGAGATATACGATTCAACGAATTCTGTCCTTGCCACTGCACCACAGAGCTGGGTTGAAAACTTTTTTGGGCTTACTAAGCAACATCAATATACGTCATGGGATTTCAAAACCCTTACATATCAATAAAAAGCCGTGCTAGTATAGTGGTCAGTACGCAACGTTGTGGTTCAACTCCGTTGAGACCCAAGTTCGATTCTTGGGCACGGCACATTTTTTTAGTTGGCTGAATAAGACATCACCGTTATCTGGTTACAGGAAGAGGGAGGTTGCAGTGTAAACTCCGACTATTGTGCCTTTTCTTTTTGTTGTCATACTTCTGTCTAACAGGCTATGGCAAATTTACACTCGGCGTTTCAGTATATTATTTTACTGGCTATGATGCTCTATTTATGGAGTGTCGTAGCCAGTTACTTTTTGCATACATCTCAACCACAAATACCTGGAGATCCGGGATTCGTGCTCAGCCACGCATTCCAGAAAACTTCAAAAGATAAACCGTTGAGAATGTTTTCTATCGATCATGGTAGGGTATCTGCATTACAATTGAGTACCATGAGTCTGCCCAGCGTTGATTTTAAACAGGCCAGTATTATGCGCCTCCCTCACAATTCGAAAGAGGCAATTGAGCAGCGCTGGGCGCATGCCCGGCGGGCCAAAAAAATGGGTGTGTATAGCAGTTTCATGACTTCATTCGAAACACAATGGATCAAGCACCCAGCAATTATCCCCAATGTTCAGGATCAGCAGTCAGTTGTGGTCCTAGCCAATATGGCTGCTAATGCCTACGTTCCCGACCCCCATCAGGGTGACTGGACAAATATCACTGACGATAAGATCAGTTATGGAGTCTCACGTGTAAAGCAGGACAAATTGACAGTTCGGCCTGATGATACAGCTGGCGACCAAGTAGGTGATGATGGCGAGGGCTGGAAGCATGATGATGGGTTCGGCTGGGAAACTGATGGCCTCCGTGGTTATGTGTTTCATGATAAAGTCAATGATATTGCTGTCCTTGCTATTAAGGGCACGAGTGCTGCTGTATTTGATGATGGTGGACCTACAGGACCGAAAGATAAGATTAATGATAACCTCTTTTTTTCCTGCTGTTGCGCTCGGATTTCTTACATGTGGAATACAGTATGCGACTGTTATCTTGGTAGTAATCATGGAACCCAGATGTGTGACGAAAATTGTATTGAGGAAGCCTTATGGGATCAAGACCATTATTATAGAGGGCTTCTGGAATTGTATGATAATGTACGGAAGATGTTCCCTTCTGCACACATCTGGGTCGTCGGCCATTCATTGGGTGGTGCTATGTCAAGTATGCTAGGCCGCACATTTGGATTGCCCGCTGTTTCATTTGAAGCTCCCGGTGACCGGTTAGCCATTAGGCGACTACATCTCCCAACTCCTCCCGGTGTTCCAATTTGGGATGATCATGTCTGGCAAATTGGTCATAATGCTGATCCTATATATACTGGAGACTGCAATGGAGCGGGATCATCGTGCTGGATTTCAGGCTATGCCATGGAATCTCGTTGCCACACTGGCCTGCAGTGCATGTATGATGTGGTAGGAGAACTTGGCTGGAGCTCATCAATTGCAAATCATCGTATTCATGTTGTGATTGAAGATGTTCTTAAAAAGTATAATGGAACAGCGACATGTGTTGTACCGCCTATTTGCCTAGAGTGTCAAGATTGGGATATGATTGATACTCTCGATCCTCCGCCATTAACTAGCTCGGTGGCTCAAAGCACCAAACCAACCTCTACGTCTACAAGCACATCTTCATCTTCTGAACAAGAAACAGTATGCTTGACAAGAGAGTGGTATGGCTACTGTCGGTCATGGGGAGTACCAACTACAACTGAATCATCTGTGGTTGCATCCTCCACAGCAGTCGTCCAGGCCAAGTCATCTATTCCTGTTTCTACATTAGTCTATCAACAGTAGCTTATTTATCGCGTGCATAATAGTATTTTCAATGCTTCATAAAGCAAGGTGGGTCTTTGGTCTGCAGTTAAGACATTTGCTTTACCTAGGCAACCAGGTGGGCGATATCGGGAGCTTTGTGGGGAGGCAACCTGACTGATAAGAACTGAACAATAAATCCTGCTGAAGAGTGTCATTGACAAACTTATTGGTATTAATTGGTGTAGCTCACGCTATAAAAAAAATTAATTGTGTTTACTTGGAAGACTCAGTCTTGTAATCATATTTCTTCGCCTGTTATTGATGTCGTGATAGATTTACCTTTTGCATCAGCCTTAGTAAAAAAGGTGGAGACTCGCGATTCAGGGTTCCTCGAAAACTGCACCAATTTGGCCAGTCTCTACTAGTGATGGATTTAAGTGATCTATCAGCATGTGGAAGTCCTGCTCCAGCTACCCGTCCTCAATCAGCTCAGGATCTAGGTCAAGGTCACAGCTTCTTACATTCTTGGAGGTGTGATGAGGCAGTGACCAGCGTTGTTGCCGCCGGAAAACATCTATTTGCGGGTACTATTTCGGGCTTAATACATATTTATGATCTTGAGACATATGAACACCTTCATGAAATACAAGCACATTCTGGCTCAGTGCTTGTACTGCTAGTTAGAGAAGGAATGCTGTTTTCAGGCAGCTCCGATTCGTTGGTCAAAGTTTGGGAATTGGATACAAAGTCTTATCCATTTGAGCCCGTGCTGAGATATACAGTGTATTCTGTGTTTGATGTCGGTGATATTTTTAGCATCGAGTACGTTCCTGAATTACGTTGTCTCTACTTCGGAACTCAGAGTGCATCTATCAGTTGGGTTAAGCTTCCTTCCTATTCCGTTGGAAGTACTGATTCAAAATATACTAGACTGTCTACTGAGCATCGTCAAAGAAGGCCATCTCACCACCACCATCCCGCTGTGCGTCCTAACAAGTTCTTTGACTCGGCGGGCCCGGGTGGGCGATTAGCACCTCCTCAACATCAAACCAAAGAGCTTATCTCACATATCGACGCAGATTCTACTTTAATTGAAGCGCCTGTGAGTAATTCTATTTCATTTGCACACAATGGCTACGTTTATGCCATGCTCGCCACTAAGTTGCATTGCAGTGACGGCCCATTTCTTTTGGCATCTGGTAGTGGCGATGGGTTTCTTAAGATTTGGACCATCAGTGATGTTTCAGGAATTCAAGAAACTCATACATATGATGCAGGTGAGCCTGTTCTATCCATGGCTCTAGTCAATGACTGGCAGCTTTATTGTGGCCTTGGTTCAGGTGACACACTGGTTATCGACCTTGAGACCTTCCAGACACTGAAATATAAAGTTGCACCTGGCCAGCCATTACTCACTGTTACATGCATCGGGGATTCACTAATAGCAACCAGTGGAAACCGTATATTAGAGTATGATCCAGCCAGCTCCTCACTTAATTCTTGGACTGCCAGCGACGAGATTACCACGACAACATCGTTAGATCTCAAAAAACACCATCTTGTAACAGCAACAAGAGATGGTGTTGTTTCATTATGGAAAGTGTCGTCGAATAATGATGATACAAGTCCATCATATGGTGCAGAGGATGATCTTAGTTGGAAAGGTGTTAAGAACAACATAACTGACCATGATGTTCTTATCAATGTGCTTGACCGTTTGATTCAATATCAAACTGTTAGCGGAAAGCACCGTCGCAAACCCGATTCTGTAGGACGTGCATTGACTACTGATACCCAAAATATTCCAGGTTGGTCAGAAAGCCGTCGTTGTGCGTCCGCATTCCGTGACCTTCTGCGCATATTTGGTGCCGAATCAGAATTGTTACGTGTCGAATATGGTAATCCCATTGTTTATGCCAAATTTTCTGCAAATAAGAAAAGTCATGACAGCAAACTTGCTCGGGTATTATTCTATGGTCACTACGATGTCATCGAAGCAAATTCTGAATGTTGGGATACTCCCCCGTTTCAAATCACAGCCAAAGATGGTTATTTATATGGGCGTGGTGTTTCAGATAATAAAGGCCCTTGCGTTGCAGCTATATTTGCTGTCGCAACTTTGTATGCGGAACAAAAACTCACAAATGATGTGGTGTTCTTGATTGAGGGAGAAGAGGAAGCAGGATCTTTTGGATTCTATCAAACTGTGGAGAATTTTAAGCATAAAATTGGCAACATTGATTGGATTATCTTTAGCAACTCTTACTGGATTAACGATACGACCCCTTGTCTCAACTATGGCCTTCGTGGAGTTATTTTTCTACAAGTGAGAATTCACAATGATAAGAGTGATGTTCATTCGGGTGTTGATGGTGGCTCATTCAGAGAACCTGCATTGGATATGATCAATTTACTATCACGACTAACGAAGGACTCCGGCGAAATATCTATCCCAGGTTTTGCTGACTCTGTTCTACCTGTAACAGAGCATGAAGACAGTTTATATGAGGAGATCACTCGCACAGAAGGTATAAGAACTACAAAAGAAGCACTAATGTGCAAATGGCGGTATCCATCGCTAACTGTGCACAAAATGGAAGTCTCAGGCCCTGGCAATCAAACAGTAATTCCGTCTTCTGTTGTTGCATCAATATCAGTTCGCCTAGTTCCTAACCAGACCACAGTGGAGATAAAACAAAAACTTTTGGACTTCATTAATGCCTCCTTTGATGTGCTGAAATCACCGAATAGACTCACAGTTGATTTCAGATATGATGCTGATCCCTGGCTTGGTGATCCAAGGAACGCAGCTTTCCAGATACTCAAAGAATCAGTCAAGGAGGAATGGGGAGTAGATCCGCTGTTTGTCCGTGAGGGTGGTACTATTCCTATGGCGCGTGCATTAGAAAAAATGTTCGATGCCCCAGCAGCACAAATTCCTGTTGGACAAAGCTCTGACAATGCTCATTTGAATAATGAAAGACTAAGAGTAACTAATTTGATCGGGGCTAAGAGGATATTTTCACAGCTATTTGAAAAATTAGAACCTCGCAACTAGCAGATCTATTTGACGGTGCCTCCCCAACTAAGATACAAAAATACCTTTACGCTCAGCACATTTCTGATACACCTGTTCAATATCATCATATATAGCCACAATATTCTTCACTTTAGCATCTAGGTCTTTTCTTTTCGAATCATCGTTTATTTGTTTCACCAAGTCCTTGATGCTATAACTGGTAAAGTATGCGTTAGTTCTGTTGTACAATGGACGTTCAACGGAAATTTCATGGCCAGGGTCAGGTGTCTGGTATACAGCCTGAAGGATTTGAATATCATATGGAGTAGCAAAGGCGTCTCTACTATCTTCGTAAGTGAAGAAATAGTAAAAGTTGTCGAAGCCAGACCAAGTAATACCAGATAAGCACAAGGAGCAAGGTTCGTGTGTTGTGATAAAGATGCAATCTTTGGGATCTGGGCGATTGTCTCGGGGAATTTCAAAAAAGCGTCTGATAGCATGCATTTCACCGTGCCAGAGAGGGCTTTCAGATTGGTTATTTGTCTCTGCTAAAACTAGGGACAGATCATGTTTTAGTAGAATAGCGGCACCAAACACTTTATTGCCCTGCTGAACTCCTTTAAATGTTAAAGGAGAAATATCTCGCTCAATAACATCCAAAATTCGCGATACAAGTTCTAGAGACATGCTGATTTTGACACTTGAAGAAACTGTTCCAGTTGATAAGCTCGATAACGCAAAGTGGTTAGGGTCAAGTTGTAGAACAGGTATATAGAGCATAAAATCAGAAGATATGAGATGTCCTGAAAGTCGTGGAATATTGTCATTACATAGCTATCATAGTACTTAATCGATTTCAATCCTCATCAGCCCAATCTCCAATGTTTTCATACGAATATTGAGAAAATAACGACTCGGCAGATTTAGGCGGTTCCGATGTTGATGCTGGGGCAAGCTCATGTGTATCATTTAACTCCTTAGTTTTATGATGAGGCCTTCTTCTTCCGGATCGATTCCGGTTTCTGGAAGGGGACGAGGTCTGATTAGATGGTGACTGAGAAGAGTGTTGTTCGCTTGATGGCGCGTGATTGGAGTTAGGCCGCTGGTGCTGCTTAGACTTTGCATGCTGCTGTACAGTCTCTTTGTTACCGTCAGATTCGTTTGCCCATCGTGACTGAAGTGGCTGACTTCCTTTAATAGTAACGACCTTATGATCTGTATCCATTTGTCTCTGTCAATCTTAGGATGGATAAATCAGCTGACTCATAGGTGTGAAAACAGACAGTGCCAATTCTTAGAATGAGCGGCAAGGAATATATCATTACTCTATACTTATAATTCATAGAATCATATAACATACTGACATATGCCTAACTAAATGTGTTACCACGAGCCTGTGCAGGTCTGCCCTGTGGCTGGGGGTTGAATACCGGATAAGGGCCTGCAGCTCTAATGCTCCCGCCAGGGTTGGCTCCATTTGACTTGGGACCAGGAATAGAATTTCCTTGACCAGGATAAGGACCAGCAAAACCAGGAGCCTGCTTGGCTGAGGAAGGGGGAGGCCTATACTGAGCTGGATTTGTTCCATACGGCGAAGGACCACTGGGTGCTTTGCCATATGGGTTCGGTGGAGGACCCTGATGCTGATGTTGTGGGCGTGGCTGTCCATAAGGTGATTGTGGTGCTTGACCATGAGCCTGAGGAGGTACTTGGCTATAACCTTGCGATGGCTGGTTATATCTTGGTGATGCCTGGCTCTGATAATACCCTTGATTAGGCGGTCCAGGTGATGCTTCCCGAGGTCCAGATGGTCTTCTTTGCTGCTGAGGCCGAATAGGTTCAGGAAGTGTTTCCTGAGAACTATACTGGCTGGAAGGCTGAGAATTTGAACTGGCAGGACTGTATGGGTTCACGGTACTGCGTCCCAAAGGACGAGCGCGGTAAGCATTAAGGTTTGCTCCGCCAGTAGCATTTGTGGGCGAACTGTTGCCACCTGAAGTATAAGCTGATGGGGAACCAAATGTGGGTGCCTGAGCATTAACAGGCGTACGAGGTCCACTTGAAAATTCAGGTGGAGTTTGGACGTTAATTGGAGGCGGGATGCGATTTCCTTTAGGTTTCATATCGGTATTTAGACGAACTGGCTCCAGTGGAACATTGGGAACTCCACCTTCAGCTGCTTTCTGAGCCCTGTATTTGTTCATCAATTCTCGCACTTCCTCGGGGTTAGTTGGTGGGGGTTTATTTAGACCTTGAGCGAGGTATGCCTGCATGTACTCAGAGTACTCTGCATATGAATGGTGAGAAGGTAATGAAGCAGAGAAAGTAGGATCAAACATATTCTGAGGCTTCTTGGAACCAGGTGCCTGAGAAGAGGTACTGTGAAACGACTCGTTCGAAGCCATGGCATCCCTAGTGCTCGAGAATTGACCACTTTCATAACCTTGGTCAGGCAATGGAGTCAATGGGCCTTGGCCTACATTCACAATGAGGTTATTGGGATCTTGACCTTCAGAAGCAGAACGTTCGTGGGGTTGAGGCCGGGGCCCACCAGGAGCGCGACGGGTAGCAAAACCGGGACCATTACCAGGTGCCGGAGCTGCACTGCCATTCTGTGAAGCATAGAGACTTGGGTTAGTAGGATTAGCAGTGGGTCTATTGGGAGCAGGACGCTGGGCCTGGAGCTTTCCACTGGGTTGAGATGGACCTCTGGGGCTAGGTTGCATTCGGTTCAGAGAAGAGTTGCTACCATTAGCTGCGGGGCTTGCCAATAGACCAGGGACTTCGACAGCATTGGGCTGAGAGACAGCACGGCTATCGCGACCACCGAGGGAAAGACCAGCGACCTGCGGTAGTTTACCAACAGGCTGGAAACCAGGCTGAAGACCATCACGGGAGCCATTGTCCAATCTATAAGGCTTCTCATTTGACGCGACTTCATTTGCAAGGGAACTGTTACCATTGGGAAATGTCTCGCTAAACTTTCTGAACTGGCCGTTACCAATCTGGGGACTACTTCCCTTGGAAGATCCTGAGCCACTTTGTCTATCTGAAATAGAAGTTGTGATGTCATGGATGTTACCAAGACCTTTGTAGTCAGTAGCCAACTTACGTGCAAGCATTTCCTTAATATTCTTCGTCCAATCACGGGCAGACCAAGATTGGGAGCCCTGGTGGGCAGTTAACATAACAACGTCAAGTAAATCCAAATAATAAGCGCGGGGCAGAGTTGGCATGCCGAAAAGTAAGGATCTAAGATCGGCCTTATCAGCATTGAGACGCGTGGGGCGGCCATACAATTGGAAAATATCAAGTAAGGGAATAATAAACCGAATCAGCGTCTCAAAGCCCTGGATACCAGGATGCTGCTCAGGCATAATAAAGACCGATGACTCTTTCTCATCTTTTTCGCCAGCAAACCGTACATAGCCTTCAGCTTTGAGTAGAGACGACACGTTCATAAGAACAGCACGTTCAGGAAAAACAGCATGTGCTGAATAGCCGCGAACCAGCGTGGCTAGCGGAGGCTTCTTGACGTGTTTGGGGCTTTCGTAGAATGCAATATTTCCATAACCTGCCTTTTTATCCTTTTTATCAGCCTTTTCTTTCAATAGTGAAGAGGGTGTAAGAACATACCACACGCGCTTCCAGGGCATACCAGCCCCAAATCTTACCGAGCACCAATCTTCACGTTTGGTGCGTGTCTCACCAAGCATTCCTCTGATACCGTTGAGCTTAGAACCTTTAGAAGACAGCAATGCACCAGTGTAAGCTTCCTGGAGAGATGTGTTCTCGAACACAGATAATCTCAAGGCAGAAGTCCATTCGTTCCAGGATTTAGTGGACGGAAACTGCAGTAAAAACCGATTTTTCATTGTTGTAGAAAGCACAATAACATTTGACAAATCTCCTCCGGGAGATGGAAGAGTTGAAATACTCTTGAATGTCGAATCTGTGATGTTAATGTACGATGGGGTGGCATTGTCTTCGTCTTCGTCGAGTTTAGCGGCATCCCAAGTAGCCAGTTGGGTACCAGTGAGGGTACCAAACACTTCTACCCATTGGCGGTTCTGAACAGGACGGGCATCGTTTCCTAAATCATTCAGAAGCATAAAATAGCCTTCATGGTAGACTCTGTGGTTATGAGCAGTCAACAAAGACAGCACGGGAATCATTTCAGGTGGGGTGTCTTGTGATGGGGTGGGTAGAACGGGTTTTTTATCAGATGTTTTGGGTCGAGGGCCACGGCCAACGGATTCAAAGCCTGGGGCAGGTCCATCAGTAACTTTGTCCACGTTAAAGACACCGGGGTTAATCTGGGAAGCGTCGGGAGGGCCGACCGAAGATTGGGAAACCGCGCGTTCGCGCGAACCAAAACCAGGTGAGGACAATCCTTTTGCAATAAAAGCTCTAGTTGACTTCATTCAGAACAAACACAGATGATGAATTTAGAAAATGCAAAAGAAGCGAATGGATAGGACTGTTAGTTTTCAGGTCAAAACAAAGTCACAACAAATGTGCGATGAATTAAGCCAATTTGATATTTTTTTATTATGATGATTCTCGCCAGATAATACTAGGCTCAATCTCTTTTATTTATGAAAAGAGACACAATTTACTGTGTTGGCGTTGAGGACAATATAGTAGGAAAGGAAGAGGTCAAGCAGTAGTGAGGCGAGCCTAAGTGGGGGAGGCGGCACAGTTGATAACACATTTTACTGGGTTAGATTAATTTACTTGGCGATTGTCATGACTTAAATTGATAACTATTTATATGTTTACTGCTAATTTATGCCACTACACTAGCATTCAATCTATTAAACATATAGGTGCTGCCACTAGCCTGCTCATTCTCCGACAGCCACGAGGTGCTAGAGGCTGCGCACTGATGTTTGTGACACCTGTGTGCGCTTACATATCTTCAACTGTAGCTGTTGCGTATCTTCTGCATTGCGCTGGGCGATGCGTCTGTGGGGTATCATGCGATGTACAACCCAGCAAGACTACGGAGCTAAAGTTGGAGCAAGACATGGAGATTTCGATGGTGCATTAAGTATATTAGCTATAATCAACAGAAAAATTCATGTCCCAATTACCATAAGTCGGTAGTTTTTCATCATTGCCATTCTACCTGGTCAAGTGTCGGCCTTGGCTCTCACATTCTTGGCCAGCATGCCCTGAAGAACAAAGCTTAGGGCATCAGCATTAGTGACGGCAGTGACAGCAGTAGCCGGTCGGGCGAAAGCACCGGTCGGGCAGCATACATGTCTAACGTTTGATAAAAGGATATATTTGCGCTAATGGCTTATATCAATCATATCTATGTGGTCCACCTTGTCTCCTTGTTAAATTCTTTCAAGTAATAATGCCAGGTGGTACTGCCGGCTCGGTCACAACTTACTGTGCAGATTGACGTCACGTCGTTGAGTAAAGTCGCAGAAATGCTTCGCCACAAGAGGCCATACAGTGCAGATTTATTGGCTGATATCTGGAAATATTATTGAATTCTATTAAAATATTGATATCCGGCTCTGTCCTAATCTTGGCAGGCCATGTGCCGGGACCAAGAATGTCATCATGCAGGATGGTAAAAAGGCTCCAAGTGTGCAGATAAATACTCAAAAGTTACAACCTCGTTCAAATGAAAAATTACGACTGAGCATACTTGTATATGTTGATATGTATACATGCAACGTGATTCCACATAATATCCTCTTGAAACACGTTGTAAGCGCAATAAATATAGCTTATTCCTTCACCTGACCGCCACTACCGCTTGCCGGGTAACATGAGATAGGGCATCGTAACAACCATGGTTAGGGTTTTACTTCTTGGTTAAAAAATGCCAATGCATGTCCAAATGTAAAGAGCAAAAATCAATATATTGTCGCCTTGAGCTTTGAATTTGTCCCATAGGATTCACAGGCCATATGAAACATGCCTATAGATGCCACATTTTGCGAAACTCGGTATGGGATCTGGGCGCATCCAACGTTGCGTCGCGTTTAGTCAATTTAACCGGATGCTTGACCAATTTGTTACATAACATTGGACTCAACGTCTGGAAACCCTAAGCCTGACATTTCCCTTGGATGTGTTAATGCCATCATTGTACAGTCACAGAAGCAGGTACCAGATCTCTGAGAGTTGGACATCCAGCTAAACTTAGAACATCTGGGTGATCAGAGCCCATGAGATTGCGGTCGGTCATAATACTATTACACAAGTTTATTAAATTCCTCGACATGCTCTACCACATTAATTTATTGCAAATCAAGTAGATAACACCATACCAAAGTACACCGCTTCTAGATGAAGCTAGTTCAAGCTTGTTAATCTCACCGTAATCTCACATAATTATCCCAAACACGTCGTGCCTTAACCTACACAGCAATTGCGGTTGAATGCACCGAGGAACTATCAACCAATTTTCTTTTTTCAAGGCACAACCGGCAGATCGTTAACCAACTAGAAACTTGAAGCTGACTTAATCAAACTCGAGATCGGTCGACCAGGTGATAACATAGAATCAAAGAGAAAAGTTAATGATCTAGTGAATTATATGTATATTTTATGTTTTAACCACATAGAATTGCTGCTAGTGTTTTTTAGAGGAATTCCATAATCGTATTATTTTACGCTCTCGGCCTTGAAATAGTAATCATGCCACCGGTGGACACCGCTGTCTCGACAGACCTTTGAGCGCAATACGAACTTCAGGCCGCAACCGAAAAAACAGCAATGAGTCACCAATCGGTTCAGGGGGTGATTGCAACATATTATTGAACTGGGCTCGAGGAATCAAATAAGTTTTAAATTTTCATGCCGTGACACTATACAATTTTGTTGTTGTAATACCTACTCTAGCAAAACTCCGGAAGTTCCCGAATCGACCCGCCCCCACCCTGACGTCGCACATGGGAGCAGTTACCCAATCGCATACTACCTAGTCCTATCCCACCCCAACTTAAAACCGAAATGTCAGCACCATCTAGACCTTGTTAACTTAACAACCTACAACTTCCAATGCCTGCCCAAGATCATCTCAAGCGCAAGACCGGTGTCATTGTCGGCGATGACGTCCGCGCTCTTTTCGACTACGCTCAGGCCAAGGGCTTCGCTATTCCTGCCATCAATGTGACTTCTTCCTCTACTGTTGTCTCTGCTCTCGAGGCTGCTCGTGACGCTCACGCTCCCATCATCCTTCAGTGCTCTCAGGGTGGTGCCGCCTACTTTGCTGGTAAGGGTGTTGACAACAAGGACCAGAAGGCCTCTATTGCTGGTGCCATTGCTGCTGCTCACTACATCCGTTCCATTGCACCCGCTTACGGTATTCCTGTCGTTCTCCACACTGATCACTGCGCTAAGAAGCTTCTTCCTTGGCTCGATGGTATGCTCGATGCTGATGAGGCTTACTTCAAGCTTCACGGTGAGCCCCTCTTCTCTTCTCACATGATTGATCTGTCCGAGGAGTCCCACGAGGAGAACATTGCCATCACCAAGAAGTACTTCGAGCGTGCTGCCAAGCTCAACCAGTGGCTTGAGATGGAGATTGGTATCACCGGTGGTGAGGAGGATGGTGTCGATAACTCTGGTGTCGACTCCTCCAAGCTTTACACCCAGCCCGAGGATGTTTTCCGCGTTTACGAGGCTCTTGCTCCTATCTCTCCCAACTTCAGCATTGCTGCTGCTTTCGGTAATGTTCACGGTGTTTACAAGCCCGGTAATGTCCGTCTTCACCCCGAGCTGCTCGGTAAGCACCAGCAGCACGCCAAGGAGACTCTCAAGACTGAGAACAAGCACCCTCTCTACCTTGTCTTCCACGGTGGTTCCGGTTCTTCCCAGAACGACTTCGATGTTGCTATCAAGAACGGTGTTGTTAAGGTCAATGTTGATACTGACTGCCAGTGGGCTTACTTGACTGGTATTCGTGACTACGTCCTCACCAAGAAGGACTACATCATGACCCAGGTTGGTAACCCTGAGGGCGCCGACAAGCCTAACAAGAAGTACTTCGATCCCCGTGTTTGGGTTCGTGAGGGTGAGAAGACCATGTCCCAGAAGATCACTGAGAACCTTGGTATTTTCCACACCAAGGATGCTCTTTTGTAAACCGCTCGCGTTTTGTAGAGTTGTCTAGTAAATACTTTAAAAGTTGAAAGTTGTACAGTTGCTATACCACGTCATGAAAAGTTCATCGTTATGAGTCTGGCTACTTAAAAGTCAGTTCCTAATTGATGGAAGCAAACAATGTGATACCAAGCTATGAGTGCGGATAAATTCATATCGTTCTCCATTTAATGAATGCTGTAACTAGTATATAAGATAAGGTAGTTGCTGAAAAAGTAGATTTCAACTATGCTTCATGCTGCAACGTGCTGCAATCAAACTTTATTATGATGCCGCTAGTTGATAACCAGAATATTGCCGTTCATCGCACACTCTTCTAGCAATGAAGTTTTTCACAATGTCGCTCTTTTTAAGTGGGGTCATGGCCATGTGGCCCCATTCCTGGCTAGTTGGGTATAGCTGTGGTAAAGCGGCCCAAGCTATGTTCCCTCAATGCAACGAACTCGATGGCGACTGCTACTGCTCTAACAGGCAATACCTAGCCTCAGTTGCAAATTGTATCACAGAGCATACAAGGTATAATTCTACACAGCTTGGTTCTGCCTGGGATAGATTCTTGGTGTCGTATTGCGAGCTCAAGAATGCGGATGCTATCGAGAATGACATCTTTGCAGCTGGAATGTCTCATCCAAATCAAACAGTATCAGAAGTCTACTACTCCTTGGCCTATC
The DNA here is from genome assembly GCA_030572535.1 of Wickerhamiella hasegawae. Lineage (NCBI taxonomy): Eukaryota > Fungi > Ascomycota > Dipodascomycetes > Dipodascales > Trichomonascaceae > Wickerhamiella > Wickerhamiella hasegawae. Next base: position 268,238 of record JAJLZZ010000006.1, read on the forward strand.
ACGGTCAAGTAAATAATCTTCGTCAAAAAGATGTGTCTGTTGTTTTGGGATGTATCCTTATCATTTTTATACTGCTTGCTATGTGCTCATCGGCAATTTATAAGTGGTGGTTTGAACTAGCTATCAGAATGAGTGACCGTCGCCGTGTTATGCGGAGACCCCCCAGCTGGTATCGTTGGCTTCAAAAGAATTTTTGGCTACCTGCACTCTTTCATGAAAGACACATGCGGCGACTTCAATTTGGATGGTTTACATTTAGTATGACATCCCGATTCGATACTGTCGTTATTGGAATCTACTGTTTGCTAACATTTATCTTTATGCTCACACCGTACACATTTATGGATGCTGACCCTTTTTTTCCTACAAGATGGAAAGAGATGATGCGTTATTCTTCTGATCGTAGCGGTATCATGGCCACCATTCAATTGCCATTCTTCATTCTTCTTTCCATGCGTAACAACTTACTTATCTCAATAACTGGTTGGTCTTACTCAAAGTTCAATGTTTATCACCGTGCCGTAGGCCGCATCTGTTTGATTTTACTCTTTGTACATGCTGTCACAAAACATGTATTTTCAGCTTCCTATGGAGCTTCACTATCTCTTTACTACTATCCTGTTCCATATTTCAGATGGGGTGTATCTGCTGTTGGCCTTATGACCCTAATGGTAGCGTCAGGGTCCTTGCGGCATCGCTTCTATGAATTTTTTCTCTGGCTTCATATTCCCTGCGCTATCGGTGCCCTTGCATGCTCCATTAAGCACCTTGATGGAATAGGCTATAAAGAGCCCATGTACATTTGTTTTATAATATGGGGTGCGGATGTTACTATCCGTATACTGCGGATTATGATTTTCAACTTCAGTATATTTCTTCAACCGCTCAATGGGTCCCAAAGAACTACATATGGCACTGTCAAAGTTTACAATAAAGAGCTCACACACCTTACAGTGACACTTCCAACGCGTTGGAAAGCCGTACCAGGTCAGTATGTATATCTTCACCTGAGTCGGTTTAGCTTTCTGGGTGGCCATCCATTTTCGGTACTCGGCAGTTCCCCAGATGGTGAAGGGTTAGAGCTTATTTGTAAGGCCCGTGAAGGATTCACCAAAAGGCTCAAAGATAAACTGGTTCGTGTCGGTTGCGACGTACGCTCGCCTGTGACAATCTCAGCTTATGTCGAAGGCCCGTATGGATTACATGCACCAGTGGAATGGTACGACGATGTGCTAGTTTTTGCCGGTGGAATAGGTATCACTGGAGTAATGCAATACGTTGAACGTGCATGTAAGGCACAAGTCGAGAGACGCAATGGTGCTGTAAGGGTCAAACTTGTATGGGTAGTACAGAAAGGCGTTGATTTCCAACCTCTTATTCAACGTATTTTGAGACTTTTGGATAAGCGTTCTGTACAGATTGAGCTTTACTGCCGTACTGCAGGAGTATCTACCTCCCATTTGGATAATTCTATTGGTGGGCTGGTTACAACAGATCCTACAGCCAATTTAAGTTTGAAATCAAGTGCTTTGAGGCCAGTGACTGAGGAAATAGATCCATTTGCAACATCTGAAAACCTTACTTTGTACGATTCTTCCTCCCGCCCTATCACACCTTTGCATCCCCAGCAAAGACTTTTCAGCAATTCATCACCCACGAACAGCTCTGCTAGCTCTTTCCGCACAAGAGTTGGGATTGAAAATTTGCACAAGGCAGGACTCATCGATTCGGGGTTTACTGATAACGTCCATTTTGAGAAAGAGCCAGATCTTCACCATTTCTCAAGTTTCACGAGTAATTCCCAGACCTCAGAGGTCTACACTCTTGCAGACATTGCCGAGCTCATTCAAGAAAAGCGTCTCAATATCCCACCATTAATCAAGGAACGTTTTGTCCAAACATATGGTAGTATTGCTGTTCTAGGATGTGGACCTCCAAGAATGATGGATGCTATCAGACAATCTGTGTGTGCCTCTCTTGATCTTGTGAAACATGGTAGAGTAGACTACTTTGAAGAGGCTTTCAGTTGGTGAATTTGGCACGATAGGCACTAGACGAGATATTTCAATGTATTATTACATTGTCGAAGTATTACTCATGGTGGAGAATCTGCTTGGATTCGAGTCGTTTTATGCAAACTGGCGCAGGGCATTGCAGGTTCATAATCCTTGTCTATCCATTCCATTCGTCACGGGGTCACGGCGGCACATGACAGACTGGAGCTATTTCTTTTTTATTTTTCTTTGGACAGTTACATAGATGTTCTTTATATATAATCATCCAAACTACTAGAGTTCACAAGGGTTGTATGAGGTTCTAAGTATATATAACAAATCTATTCCCCAACCTTGTGGTATGGGCCAGCAATTTACGCCACATCTGATGCCACTCACCAAGGCTGCTGCATTTGCATATCGAGGCGATAGATGCTTAATAATACATACTCGCTAACGCTATTTACGTTTGGCCAGGAATAGAATTTTGCCTCTGATAAGCAAAGTGCCATTGGAGTCTATTCCAGCGCCATGTGGAAAAGCCTACTACATGTACAACTGGGTATGGTTGCAAACCTGTAAACTTAAGATATACTTTCTGCATAACAAAGCTTATAACTGTCAGCACGTAGTGGTACCTGTCCAGGGGGTACTTGATCATGTCTATCCACGCATAGGGTCAGGTTATATTTAGGCTGCACAGGCGAACGTGAGGGCACAGGAGGTGAATAGATTTAGCCTTTTTCGATATTACCAGTAGACAAAACCACGTGGATATAGTGGCCCACGTTGGCTAGGTTAACAATAATACGTGTATCAGATGTCCACTTTTGTTCGACGTTGATTTTGTCTTTTTTTTTTCTCGTCAGTCATTGTTGCAATGTCTTTAAGCTCCAAGCTAGGGCCAGGGCACGGCGTTGGCAACAGGAAAGGAAAGACACACCTGCGAGCCATAGAAACGGAGAGACACGGACCGCACATCGCTTTGAGTATAAAAACAACAAGTCCCGCTCATCGTGAGACTTTGACTCGTGCCTCCATCTTGCGGGTATATACTTGAGAGCTATTTGTGAATTGGCATACGGTTCCTACGTCACCTACGATCTGGGCAATCATTTACTTAATTTATTTTTGCACTCCTTTTCAGAGCCACCCCAGCAACGCTACCCAAATCGTGCACGGAGGCTCTCCACACCGAAATTGAGGCATCTTTCACAGTAAAGTGGCACTACCTAAGGAATTTTCCTGAAACAAATCCGACTAAATCCTACAGGTTGTGGTCAAAATTTTTGATATATATACCTGTCTTGTTCCGTTATTCAAATTTCGAGGCCAACCCCTTGAGTACTATTTGGCAGCGGTCAACGGCTTACTACTCGGCTCGGGTACACAATTCAAAGAACCTTATTGCAAAGATTGCTATCGCAAGAATAGTTATTTTCAACTAAACCGGCTTGCTTTCAGACACTGGGAGGATTAAATTACCTGGAGATCATCGTCTACAGGTATCAAGTCCAATTGAGTATTGGTCTGTCTAACAGAGGCTTGAAGCACGAAGACTACCACTAATCGCCTAGCCCTAAGAGGGTTGATATTTTTAACCAACTTAGTCATTGGTCCTTGACTGCATCGGGCTATATTATCTTGCAGGTATCAAATCGGAAAAACAGTTGAGCAAGCTGCACCTGTTGAATATTGACGTTGCACTCAAAACATGCCAGGGTTGCAGTTCAGATTTGGAAGGCGCAAACCTAATAAACTAATTGATTCTTCTAATGTTGAGCAACTAAATGAACACCCTTTGCCAGCTCTTCCTAGCCCCCCTGCAGGTTCTGTGCATCCTGCATCGTTTCGTGCACTGGTGGAGCAGGCACCAAACAATGCAACACGGTTAGGGTTGCAGAAGCAGACTTTAGACCACAATCGTCACTCTTGGTACGATCTTGACCTTGTACCAGACACATCACCGTTTGCGCCAGTCGTTTCGGAACCGACTGTTAGTTCAGGTGCAAGTTTTTTTCTGTTGGACACGCAGCCTGGTCCCACCTCTCCCTCGTTCCCGCAATCGTTTTCACCCCGTGCCGTTGCTCCAATGCCGGTCTATAACAACAAATACAACCCACCCTCGAAAGGTGTCGCTTTGACCGAACTCAACGTTTATGATGACTCCGACAGTGATGGTGGCTCTATCCAATTATCTCCAGCAGTTCCATCATCTGGCCCAACGTTTGAAAGTTCCTTTATTGCTCCACCCCAACCCGCTAGAAAATCTCTTTACTCAAATGGCCATTCTCCATCCAATGTCGATGATAATGCATACACTGAAGACCAAGGTAAACGCACCAGTATTCCCTCAAGTATCAACACAGCAAGTGCGGGGCTTACGGAAGCCTCCTCGCTCTCTTCTGTTGGCTCAGTTGCTTCAACGTCAATAAACTTTCGAGACAACCGTCGTCCTATGGCTCGTAATTCTACGTCTTTCAACGATGAATATGAATCTTCACTTGGAAAGCCGGTCCCCATGCCCCTTGGCGTACCTTTGAGTGCCGGTTATGTGGATGTAAACAACGCCCCTCCTACAGGTCCCATGGTCGGAACTGAGCCGCCGAGATTGGAGCCCTATCCAAACCACTCCACTACGTCTCTGTCTGCTTCTGAAGAAAATCGCCGTGCATCTCGTATCTCCCGCCCGCAGATTGTTTTTGAACGGTCACCGGCTCCTGCTGAGGACCCACGTAGACATTCAAGAGCTGTCTCTAGTGGTGCTCGCACCCATGTGTCTTCCGATGGCTTTGATGATACCGATGATAAATCAGATGATGCCGCAAGAGATATTCTTCCTTTTGAATCCACAAAGGCAGCTGCTGCTCAAAACAGACACTCGCGTGCTTTGGAGCTTCCCCAGATCTCTTCAGGTATCGTTATGTCCAAAGACAAGTTTGATACATTCCGCAAGTCACTGGCTCGTTTAGATATGGTTGAGCGCAATTCGTCAGTTAGGAGTCATCGCAACGGCGATGATGAAGACGAATATAGTGACGATGAGATTGATGTTGATAAGAGAACTGCTGAGGAACGTCGGAAAAAGCAGGCACAGGCTCGTCAGCAGCAAAATGCAAATCTTAGCGTATATCGTCAAAAGATGACAAAAATGATTGGTGGCGGTCCTGTTCCAGGTCAGGAAACTACTACTGTAGACACTGTTGGTGCCGATGATGAGGATGAAGACGATATCATGGACGATGTTCCTTTGAGCATTCTTAGAGCACATGGATTTCCTAAGCGTGCGGCTCCACGTAGAGACTCTCAATTGTTACAATCGCCTTCTCAATCACCACAGTCTGGCCATTCACCCATCATGCCTACTTCGCAATCTGGAGTTGCCGCTTTCACGTCTAACGACGGTTTGCAAGATCATTCCGTTCCATCTTTACGCCCGGCCGTGAGTATGGATAGTCTCAATGCGCGTTCTCGTGAGCAACGTGCTTCTCGTATTTTTGGTTTAAACCCGTCTATCACTCCTTTACCCTCGGTATTTGGTGACCCTAACAAACCAGTGTCAAAGGGACTTGTAGCTGAGATTGCCAGGGAAGAGGATGCCAAGATGCAGCGCCGCGCTGGTTATATGCCTTTTGATCGTGAACGTTCACGTCTCTCGTTGCTACAGCTTAACGAAGCAGGTGCTGATGCTGGAACGTTGGCCGACATGCAGCAGCAATTGGCCCAGCTATCTGAGATGCAATCTCAGATCATCAAGCACATGAATGGATCTCCAAATATGCCTCATTCGCAGTCATATACACCCAGTATGATTCAAGGACGCCCTATGTCTGTTCGTAGTGGCTGGACACCTGCCCAGTCCATGCACCGAATGAGCGAACCAGTTCACGGCTTTGTGCCACCAGTCTCTCCAAGGATGAGCATGGCCTATGACCGTAGTGATGCCATGTCCACAATGGGTTCACCATCTCCCCATGCAATTGCCCCCCGAAGCTCCCCGCTGTCGTCTTCAAATTCAAGCCGCTCCATCAATGGTATGCCTGTTGGTCCTAGTCGTATTCGCCCAGTACCAACCGCTGATGATGAAGAAGATGAAGACGAAGAATGGGCGAAGCTTGTGCAAAAGAGACAAGTATTGCGTGCTCAATGGCGGCAAGCTGCTCAGGCTACATCTACTGTGTAAACCACTCCCTGATATGCCCTGCTTGTTTCTTTAACTCTCTTCAACCCGAGTTATGTAGTTCTGCATTTGGGTTCACCCCGTAATTTATTCTTTCATTAATTTCTTTGGCTATGTAAACATTAGCACTAGTTCATTTTATGATACTCTAAAACAAATCGCTAAAGGTTGATATGGATCTGGCCCAGCCGTCGCAGAGCCGATAGCTGGTATCCCGGGCGATGTCCAAGATGTGGTGAATGGTAACTTACCTAGGAAGATCATTTATCCCGAGCAATTGATGTACTAGTAAGGTGACAACAATTTCTAAGAAGGGCAAACCGTTACCATCGCGTTTACTTCGGGTTTATATATCTTCTTTTCACGCTACCATCCACTCGGAGTCACCTTCGGTGATCCACAACATGACCGTGCGAATTAATAAAGGTGGTGGTGTGCATTTACGATGCCATCCGCCATTAATGGAAAAAAAACACGCACCGTTACCACGGAAATGAGGCATTGATTTACGCGAAATTACGAGATTTACGGTATTATTTCGGGTATATATGCAAAATAATATTATATTTTCTTAAATTTATTGAATCATCTTATCTTTTCCATCAAAAATCAGCAAGCAAAGCATGCACTACGTAGGATATCCTCTGTAGGTTAATTAACCCTACGCGTTCCAGGTGACTCAGCTAATGGAAAACGCGGTTGTTTACCGTGGCGGATGGCTGGGTGTCCGACGCAGCAAAACTCAAAAATATGTTCTGAGGAATTTTCAGTACTTGCTATATTTCATGGTGCTCATTTATTGAATTTTACTGTAAAGTTTCAAGCTAGAAGTAGCAAACATCGGCGTGGGCGCGTGGCACTGGACGCCTGCATATAGCCCGTGCATGGTGCCCGTCAGGTATATAATCAGCCGTGACGCGACTTGAAAAAAAGATCACCTTGTACTCCGTGGTAAATCTAATGACTGTTGAACAAACCCCATCTAAGGCAACTGCTGGTGAGCTTTCCCAGCTCAATCTCAGCAGCGCTGATGTTACTACTCTTGATTTTGAGAGCGAGCTCACAAAGCGCAATGAATTGAAGCTTGCCGCCGCCAACAAGGAGTCAAAGACTTCCAGTGTCGACGCAGCTTTGGCCCGTCCTATTGATGCTGAGCACCGCAAGGAGCGTCACCGCTTGCTCGACCTCGAGAAGGAGGAGGCTATTTTGAAGGAGAACCCTGGTCGCTTTGTTCTTTTCCCTATCAAGTATAACGCCATTTGGCAGGCCTATAAGAAGGCAGAGGCCAGTTTCTGGACTGCTGAGGAGATTGACCTTGGTAAGGATATGCACGACTGGGACAACAAAATGACCAAGGACGAGCGTTACTTCATTTCTCATGTGTTGGCCTTCTTCGCTGCTTCTGATGGTATCGTCAACGAGAATCTTGTCGAACGTTTCTCTGGTGAGGTCCAGATCCCCGAGGCCAAATGTTTCTACGGTTTCCAAATCATGATGGAGAACATCCACGCCGAGACCTATTCCCTCCTGATTGATACTTACATCAAGGACCCCAAGGAGGCCACTTACTTGTTCAACGCTATTGACACTATTCCTTGCATTCGCAAGAAGGCTGAGTGGGCTCTTCGTTGGATCTCTGATACCGAGTCTACCTTTGCCGAACGTCTTATCGCGTTCGCTGCTGTTGAGGGTATCTTCTTTTCGGGTTCTTTCGCTTCTATTTTCTGGCTTAAGAAGCGTGGTCTTATGCCTGGTTTGACCTTCTCTAATGAGTTGATTTCCCGCGATGAAGGTATGCACACTGACTTTGCTTGTCTGTTGTTCTCCCACTTGCAAAACCGTCCTGATAAAAAGATTATTGAGCGTATTATCACCGAGGCCGTTGAAATCGAGCAAGAGTTCCTTACTGATGCTTTGCCCGTTTCTCTTCTGGGTATGAATGCTACTCTTATGCGCCAATACATCGAGTTTGTTGCTGATCGTCTTCTTGTTGCTCTTGGCCTGAAGAAGCTGTACAACGCCACAAACCCCTTCGACTTCATGGAGAACATCTCTTTGTCTGGTAAGACTAACTTCTTTGAGAAGCGTGTCTCGGACTACCAAAAGGCCGGTGTTATGACCAAACAAGGTGGCGATGACGGTTTCGCTCTTGACGAAGATTTTTAATGTATATTTTATTATGATAAATTTAGCCATAGCTCTTAACGCGAGTAAATGAGTATAACGAATAATAATGGTAAGAATTATAAATTATTCAAACTGCCAAGTTGGTTTCCCGTACTAGGCTACATAAATAAGCTTTTTGTTTGCTTTTCAATTGCCCCGAGCCCACATTGGACGCGGTGCACTCAATAAAGCAGTATCAATATAGCCCCAAACTATATCACAAGGAAATAGCATCCTGCTCAAAGCCACCTATAGAAAAGGATAACTGAGCGCGGCAAGGGGCAGCTTTTAATCATACTATGCTTCAATTTTCCGCAAAAATCCAGCAACACGGGCCATATCAATATCGCCCGAGTCACTCTCGACAGCCTGGACAAGGCCACTCAGGACACCATCAACTTCCTTTTCCGGTACAGATGTACAGAGAGAGACTACCCTCCGGAACTTCGATTCTAATTCAGTTGAACGGCCTTTTAATTCGTCGCGGAACTTTTCTAGATGTTCCTGATTCCTCCTGTAGGCAGAGATGCGTGCCTCAAGTAAGGCTGGAGGAATAAGCTTTGATTCATCACGATCATCTACGACAAACGGCTCATCAGGATCAAATTCACCATCATAATCTTGAATGCTGCGACCTTGATCTGCCTCACTGCGACGGAATTTTTCATTCTCCGCTTGTACAGCATTCTCAAGGCTTTGCGCACCTCTTTTCCATTGAGTCAAGTTGCCAAGTAGCTTTCGCAAATGCTCAGAATGTTGCTTATACATATTGAGAGTAGATGTTGCCTCGCGGAGTTGTTCGTGGACTTTGTCAATCAGGACTTGTTTTCCTGCTACCTCACGTTCAAATCCCTCTTCAAGATTGCGGATTGCAGTAGTCATAAGATCAATCATCTCTTTGCGTTTCTCGGATGCACTGAGAGTACGAGGACCTGGACCTGCAAATCCAGTTGTTCTCTTAGTCGCACCGTCATCAGGAGGAGTTGCCGACCGGCGGCCAACTACCATTCCCTTGTCATCGGTACCATTCAAATGTTGGCGCTTTGCCGGTCTTCCACTTGTATCGGCACCATCATCAAGGGGGTACCCGCGACGGGCCTCGCTTCGTTGTGGAACAACGGTGGATTGAATATCGACACCGAAATCAACAGGGCGTAGACCTGCTCGATTGACAACGTTTATATCCGCGCCGACTTCAATCAATTGCCGTGCAATATGTTTGTTTCCGATTCTGGCGGCAATATTGAGTGCCGTGTCACCATTGTAATCTTGGTAATTGACAATAGTCATAATAAACGTATTGAAGCCAAATCTGCCAGCCTTTGAGTCAAAACCACGGCGCACAACCCACTCCAATATGGCCTCCAAATAGTATCGCGATGCATCACTGCGGCCCTTAATGCCTGAAGTAAGAGCAATATGATGAAGAATCGTGCGGCCAAGATTGTCCGTAAGGTATAGTGAAGGGTAAAGTTCATCGAGCAACTCGATGAAAGTAGATAAGTCAGAGCTGTTGGTAACAAGTACTGCGCGTACAAGAGGCGATTCGCCGGCAAAGTTTGCACGGCGAGGATCAGCGCCGTGTCTGATTAAATCACGAACGAGTTGGATACGCGCAAGGGCAGCAGCCCAATGTAAAGCCGTATGACCCGAGTCATCAATAGGAACATCAATTTCTATCTCACCAGCGTCACGATGTGACGCTAGCAGATCGCCCAGGTTAGGCTCTTCTGAGAGATTGAGGAACAACTCGGTGACAATATCACGAGATCTCTCGAAATTGGCAGCAGTTGGTTCAATTGGAGGGACGGGCTCTGTGCTCTCTTTAATAATTTCATCTTCAGCAATATTACCATTTGGATGCGCGGAGGAAGATGGAGCGGGCATATCTGAACTGACAGACCCGGCAGCAGCAGCTGCTGCTGCCGCTGCTTTTCTGAACACCGGTGAGGTTCTGCTATATTGGCGTTTGGCAGCAAGAGCCTGATCTTTTGTAGGTGTTCTTTGAAGGCTTTCATCAGAGGTGTCGTAACGTAAAAGTGGCTCCAGAAGGTCCATAACGCCGTGCTCCCGGCAAAGACGCACACCTTCATCATAAGGAGCCCACGTACCTTGGTATTTACCATACCCACCCTGGACTTTCTCATAACCAGGCTGCAATTCCTTTTCAAGAATCTTAGTGCGATGGAACTTATCATGACCAGCTAGTTTGAGGATCTGAGTGGCATTTAGTGCTGAATCACGAGAACGACGCATAACAGCCATTCCATTAACCTCTATTTCAAGAACTTCAACACCAGAGTAGGTGGCTCTGAAGACACCCCGGCTTTGGTTGAAAGACTCGGTCAATTTTGCCGGTAGCCGCTGCAAATTCTGCGCGACTCCTGCAGAACCAGAGGAAACACTAGATGTTCGACCATTTTCCCTGCCAGCAAGGTGTGGTCTTTCATCATGTTTATGATTAAAAACGTTTGTGTTATCACCATTTACAGCGTCATCGCCAGGAGCACTGTGCATGGATGTATCAGCCAAAGGAGAGTCTGGAGCAGTTGGAGGCGCTCCTAGAGGGTTGGCAAGTTGGGAAGCAGTCACAGGCGGCGACGCAGGGGGTGATCCGTCAGAAGGGCGTGTTCTATCTGTGATGTGATTTCTCGCTGTTTTCTTAAGGACACCGTTTGTAGAATCTTGTTGTCCTGGGTTAGAATCTACCGGTAACGATGGGCGTGCACCAACCCCTAAGGCTTCAGCTGCTGCTGCTGCACTAGTCGCAGTCTGGTCCATGCGATAAAAGGGTGACTGTGGCACGGCCATGGCGCAAAAAAGCGTGCTGGTAAAATAAAAAGAAGAGGTTGAAGATCCAAGACTGAAAAAGATGATAGGATGCACCGTCACGTAAACGCGCTCATCACGTGCCGAGGAGGGAGGGGTTAATGTTCTCGCTCGGGCTTGCGGAGAGTTTATTGAGCAATAACTGGCTGAGAAATAGCAAGATTTAGTGTTATGAAGTATACTAACAAAATATTCCGCAACTAATGGTGTTAAAAGTTTAATTAGCTTCCTGTCCTAATCCTCTGCGATCATTGCTACATCAATCCCTGCAGCATCGATGTGGCTGGACCACTAATGATGAGGTGCAAACCAAGATGTCAAAGCTCTAGGAAAGAAGGCGTATATTATAATCCTAAGCATCGATTTAACGTGTATTTCTCTGTCCATTACTCTGTTCATTAGACTTTTTCAAGCAATGTTGCTGTTTTCGTTATCCCGCCCTGTCGTCCATTAATTTGCCTAATCGGGAAGCTACCCGCAGTGTTGATGCATAGAGCGACCGGCAGCCGAGCACAATACGACTTTTGCTCTAGTTTGAGGTCTTGTGTGGAGGAAGTACTGAATATGTGATTTTGATAGTTTGTGCTTTGTTCAATTGTCACATTGCCATTGATGGCCTTATACATGGTACACAGTTGAACCGGACAATTAAGGGGAGTGTGAGCTATCCATTAAAAACTTCATTTGCACTAGAAGACACGGCCGTAGTCTGCTAATATCCTCGCTTTTCGAATGGCTATGCAATAGCTCATTGGCAATGGTCAAATTATACTTAGAATTCTAGATGACCTAGTAGCAGGGTATAAGCATGGACCGAGATAGCCAGTTTAAATGCACACAGTGTATATTCGAATTTTAGTCTTTCTAGATCCATTCCAATCAAAGAAGTTCTAATTGGTGCATGGAACCTATCAAGAGTAAGATGGGAAGTCTCACCTGCCTATTTAAGGTAGATAACCCAGTGTAGTGCTCTAAAGGCGATAAGCACACAAGGAATTCGGACCTTTCGAAACGTTGTGAAATATTTTAATTCAAATAGCCCAGCTGTATATTGAATCCTTTCTAAAACATCTAAAGTTAGAAAATTGCAAGGCCTGAAAATGCATGATATGCATGCCGCAGCGCATTCTCGACCCAATGCTCATATATTTAGTGCAGTTTCAACCCCAACTGACCAACTTCAAGCCACTTACAACCAATGTTTCGAAGACAACGAATTGGTCGTAGGGCCAGAGGTGACAGCAAGTCGTCATCCAATCTATCTCCAAACTCCTCCGGTGAATCAATGGTCAGCGCTGTTTCTGATACTGGGATTGAAAGTCGCAATACCGAGTCTTATAGAAATGCGCGTGCGTTAAGTGAGCCTGGAACATCCGAAGACGCATTTGTGTATCCTTCTGAAGCTGCAACCTCTCAAGCTGAAGCTGACCCACGCTTCTCTTCATATTTAAACCCGCGCAATTATTCCCAAATGCGTGCGCGCAATGATTGTCCATCTATCACTACTGATGGCCAGCTGAATAGCCTACCTGTGGGAAGAATTAAGAGATATCGCAGAAAAGTTCATGACTTTGGTCTCCTTGTTCTTGGTACACCTTGCGCGGGCAAATCCCGGTTTATTCAGATGTTATTTGATGAAACTCAAAGTGAATACGACACCTTCAATGATTTGTCTGAGAATGATTCACACGTATCCCACGATGAGGTGAGCTATAAGATTACCCGTCGTATTTACGAGGAAAATGGGGTTAAAGTAAACTTTCAGATCATTGATGTTCACGGTTTCGATGACGGAAAGCTTAACTATGGTGCGGATAATGTGCCTATACTTGACTTTGTGGAGTGTCAAAACTTGAAATATATGTTCCAAGAATGTCAACCTGATCGGAGAAACCTCAAGGATACACGTATTAATGCGTGCATCTATTTCTTTGGTGCACACGAGCAATCTACTATTGAATCACACTTGCCAGTCTTGAAGCGCCTTAGTGAAAAGGTTGTTATCATTCCAGTTATCGGCCGATCGGATTCGTTAGGTCTCAATGAGCGTGAAGAAGCGAAACAGTCCATTCGATCTACCCTTCAAAAAGCTGGAATTCCATTCTTTCACCCTCATGAAACGGTTCAGCCTCCATATCTCCTTGTTGGGTGTCAGAAAATCATTTCGAAAAATGGCACACCCCAATGGTTGCGTCCACAAGGCAATGATTCCACTAGTAATGACAACCCAGAACATACAGACTTTGCTGCGCTTTGCCAAGCGGTTTTCCGGGACCATATGGCCAGTATCATTGAAACATCACGGCTGTTATATGAAGCACAGCGCAAACAACTACTGTTACTTCGCTACCGGTTCGCCCTTGAGGAACTTTCAGGTATCAGTGAGCCAAAGACAAAGATTCCAAATTGGAAAGAAGCACTACCCCAGTTGCCTATAGTTCTGGAAAGTTCCTTGACAGTATTGATTTCCGAGGAGCCACTTCCATCTGAAGATTCTCTGGATAGCCCGGGTATCAGTAGTGCTATTTCGAAAATCGACTATGAGTATCTCAGAGAGAAACTGATGTCGGCAGACCCGAGAATCATCGTAGGAATGCATGAGGTTACGCAAAATGTCAAGCTTATCAGTGAATCTTGGAAAAAAGACTTTGCTGAAAAGAAATTGCGGCTCCTTGAGCGCAAAAGCGAGAACCAGTATGAGATCGCAAATCTAGAACGAGCCATCGCCTTGCTTGAGAAAGAAACAGAGATTTCGGAGGCAAAGAAAGCTTAGCATCCTATGCCACCTCATAAAATTATCTTTTCAAAGGTATAGAAAGTAGTCAATTCAAGTGATAAGTTAAAAACTGTTCAGTCATGTGTTTCCTATTCACCATACATAGGAAGATTATTTTGGAAACTTTCGCAGTGATGATAAATATGCTAAACATAAATTGAAATCATATTATTCTGACAAGAAACTTTCAATTAAATATTATTATTCGAATAGAAAGTAGTTATACTTCATTAGACCTAAAAACGGCACTGGTAATAGAGCCACGTGATCTTGAACGCCAAGCCATGATCTGACCAGGACTCATTTACCGGGCTATCAACTTACGGATCACTGACTTTACAAGGCAGCACCAATGAGCCTAAAAGCCCCAGCCTCTGTGGCATCCGTGCAGCCCTTGTTATCTCGGTCTGCAGAATTACGGTCTGCGCAACCAATTGTTGCATATTATGCCAAAATTCAGGCGATCGAGCAGGTTCTCGAAACCAAGCTCCATCTTCAAGACGAATCAGTGGCGGCATTTGCTACTGAACTTATGAATGAGATTGAGAAGGATCGCAAAGAAGGTGCATTGGCAGCAGCAGATACAGCGGAGATTCTCGAAGATGAGACCGCATCAGAAGCCTACGTGATGAACTTTGTCACAGAGCTGTTTGAGAAAGCCGAGAAACAAGTGGATCAAGGCAAAGCTACAAGAAATACCGGTTCAGCGTTCCTGGCATCGGCCACATTGTTGGGGTTGCAGTCAATTTGGTCTCCTTTGACCGATGAAGTCCGCGATAAGATCAAGTACGCAAAATATCATGCAGCAAGGATTTTGAGAGCCATTAAAGCTGGCGAGGATCCAAACAAGGGTGTTGAAGTTCAGGAGTCTGTCTTGGAACCTATCAATGATGATACTTCTACTGAGCAAAACGTCGAGACGCTGGCATCTGCTGACACTGATAAAGATGAAATCAGACCAATTGACGTGAATGAGTCGGAGAATCCAGAAAATGTTCCCAAATTGCCTTCTGTACCGCATGAGCTTATTGGACCAGAGGACGAAAACGGTCTGAGCCTACCTCAGACTCCATCCACGGCACCCAACGATCTCGGCCTACCTGAAGCACCTGGTGACCAACCTTCTGTCCCCTTTGACTATGATCCTGCTCCAAAAGTACCCAAACCTACAGACTTTGCTTCTGCTGCCACACCTCCTCCTCAACAACGGAAACCAAGTGTGGTCAAACCAAAGCCTGCTACGGCCCTTGATGTCAACAAGTTTCTGGATGAGTCTAAGGTTATAAATGAATCACAAAAACATGCGAGATTTGCTATCTCTGCATTGAATTATGAAGATCTGAATACAGCAGTCAAAGAGCTCAAAGAGGCTTTGGCCATTCTCGAACGTTATCAAGGCGGTCACTCATGAGAACTTTGTGGCTGTCTCAATCTTTTTAACATTTGGAGAATGTATTTCCATCTAAGAAACGCTTATCTTTCGTGAATACGCATGCCAAGATCTGCCAGGAACCGAGGCTCAAGGGACTAAGCTTACCCATGACCATCAAGAATTATGGCCATATGTTTTATATAAATTTTAGTTCAGTTTATTGAAATTGAAATTAAAAGAGCAGTATCCTATTCCAACTTTTTTGTTCCGGTAGAATTTCTATAATCAGGAACCGAAAGTAGTCTCTTTCACCGCTCAGTTGGTCCCCTCTCGATGAGTCAGCATGAGTTTTTCAGCGTAATTTTCCAATACCATCTTCAAGAAGTCATATACACTTTTTTCACCCATTTAAATCATGAGTGAAGTGAATACCAGCACAAGCCGGTTTTATGAACAAAAGTACCCCGAGATCGATGATCTCGTTATGGTGAATGTGAAGGAAATCGCCGACATGGGAGCATATGTCAAGCTCCTCGAGTACGACGAAATCGAAGGAATGATTCTACTCAGTGAGTTGTCTAGACGGCGAATCCGGTCTATCCAGAAGCTGATCAAGGTTGGTCGTAATGAGATTGCTGTCGTTATGCGTGTTGATAAAGATAAGGGTTATATTGACCTTTCAAAACGTCGTGTGTCACCTGAAGATGCCGCCAAATGTGAGGAGCGCTACAACAAGTCCAAGGCTGTGCACTCTATCCTCCGTCACGTTGCTGAAAAGCACCAAGTTTCTCTTGAAGCTTTATATGAGACTTATGCCTGGCCCTTGGCTCGCAAGTACGGCCACGCTTATGATGCATTCAAGTTGGTGATCACCAACCCTGACCAAGTATTTGAAGGTATTACCCCCCCTAACCAGGAGGTTTATGATGATTTGGTTGTTCAAATCAGTCGCAAATTGACTCCCAATCCCGTTAAAGTCCGTGCCGATATTGAGGTTACATGCTTTAGTTACCAAGGCATTGACGCCATCAAGGATGCGCTGCGGGCCGGCGAGGAGGTCAGCACAGAGCTTGTTCCTGTCAAAATCAAGCTGGTTGCTGCTCCGTTGTTTGTTTTGACTTCTTTGAGTCTTGACAAGGTCAAGGCTATTGAAGTTCTTGGCCAAGCTATCGAAAAGATTACTGAGTCAATCACTGCTGCAGGTGGTAACATCAACGTGAAGATGGCTCCCAAGGCTGTCACAGAGACCGATGATGCTGAGCTTCTTAAGCTTATGGAGCGCTCTGAACTCGAGACAAAGCAAGTCGATGGTGACGACTATGACTCGGAGGAGGACGAGGGCGAAAACTTCGACTAGTTTCGTGTTTAGCATTTATGTATTACTCCACTTTATCCTCTAGGGAATTTGACTTTAGAGTATATAATCCTATTAGTTTCCTCTGACATGTCGTGTGATCAGCGCTCGACTATCGGTTCAAATCAGCTTGCCGACACCGAAACCCTAGTATCACAATGGCAACAACCAGACCAGCAACTCACGCCGGCAGCTGGTATAGCGCAAATGCCCAGAAGCTTTCTACTGAAATCAATCAATGGATTGGTGATACATCTGTGGTCTCTGCCCGATTTGCTGTGGGCCCTCACGCCGGTTATACCTATTGTGGATCATTGCTGGGCAAGACATACTCTGCGCTCGATTCAAATATCAAGAGAGTCTTTGTGATGAGTCCAAGTCATTATGAATATTTCAAAGGGTTTAAAACTACTAAATTCAAGTCGTATGACACCCCATTTGGCGCTGTAGCCATTGATACGGATGTTACTACTCAATTCCATCAGGCGGGTGTTAAATATTTAAGCGAAGACACAGACCTACAAGAGCATGGCGTGGAAATGCATATGCCATTTCTCAAAACCGTTGCCCCAAATGCAATGGCTATACCACTTGTGTTTGGGGAGCTAGGTTCATCGAGCGAGAAGCTAGCATTGAAATTACTTGGAGAATACTTCGATGATACAGATACTGCATTTGTCGTGAGCTCAGACTTTTGCCACTGGGGTAAAAGATTTGGTTATACCCATTATGCTGCTGAACCTGCGTCTTTGCTTGATGATTATCGATCTATTTCCAAAACTTCACTGGCTGGTGGGAGACCCATCTGGCAATCAATTGAGGAGCTTGACATGAAAGCAATGGAGATTGCTGAGACAGGGGATGCCAAGGCTTGGAAAAATTATATTGCATCTACAGGAAACACCATATGTGGCCAACGTCCGTTCGGCCTTATTTTGTCACTAGGGGAGCAGGCAGGGCGACCTGTCAAGTTTAAGTGGCTTGGGTACGACCAAAGCTCTCGAGCAAGTAAGATTGACGACAGCTCCGTTAGTTATGCCTCAGGATTTTCCATTTGATCCAATTATTAGCTTTTTATTTACAGATATCTATTTTACTTTATTTCATTCGTGCCCTTCAAGATACATGGGCAAAAAAATTATATCATCAGCACACATACGTCTCGGAGCCATACCAAAAATGTCTGATTCGAGTAAAATTCTGGAGCTGGTTAATACTGATCCAGAAAAATGTTTATCCGAAACAATCAAGCTGGTAGAAACTGATCCTGAAAGTTTAGATACTATCCAGCTGGCAGCTGAGGTCTTTTTCGAATTGGGCAATGCTGAGCAGGCCATTCAGTTCTTAAACAAAGCACTCAGTTTGGATCCTACAGGTGAAAAAGGAGGTTACAGTAAGTTTTTATGGATGGGCCAACTTGAGGGTGGTAAAAGAGGTATTGAATGGTATGAAAGAGGCTTGGCAGGCTTAAAGACCACCCCTGAGATCATCAAAGGCCTCCTCGGAATGATTGAGATCTGGATGACGGATCTCTGCATGGATGCTCAAGCTGAATCACAATGTGAAGCTATAATCAGCCGGGCTTTATTACTTGATGAGTCTCACGCTGAGTCGTGGTCAATTCTGGGTAGTATTCGTATCAGCCAACAGCGCGACGCAGATGCTCAGGAGGCACTACTAAAGTCTCTACAACTTCAGGCAGAAGCTATCACCAATGGTACTATTGATGGTAGCAGTATCCATGCGCTTGTTAGACTGGCTCAGTCCATGCTTGAAGTTAATCTCGAGGACCAGGTACTTGATTTAACAGCTGAAATTGCCCGACTTGACGACCAAGTTCCCGACGCTTATTATTTGAATGCCTGGGCTCACAAGGAACTTATCAACCGGTCTGAAGATGTTGATGAACAGGCAAGACACATTGTTGGTGCAAGAGATGCTCTCGAGCTCTTGCTAGGCTTAGAGGACGTTGATTCTGAGATGAAAGAAGCTGCTGGACAGCTCTTGGCAGACCTTCCTGAAGCTACTGTTGATGTGGCAGATAGTGACGAAGAATTTCCAGATGAAGAGTAAATAAAATGCTAGATAAATATCTAACTATGCACGTTTAGGGGAAATGCTAAGAGCATCCAGAGCAATATCCGGGTGTTCAGGGTCTGAAGTAGGTTTTCTGGGATCAGACAAGTGAATATCATCTGTGTTGCTCTTTAATAGTTCAGATGCATGTTCTGTGGTGATCGTGTCATTTTGTGGACTATGTGTGTTTCGTTCCGCTTGAGGGACATCAACCCACTCATCTTCATCAGCGGGCAATAGTTGAACGTACTCTTCAGGTATGAGTCCAGCTTCATGGGTCTCAAGATTTTCTGCCACGAGCCACCCTTGACCATGTCTATAAGATACCCAGACCAACTGGCCCTCCGTCAATGAGATTTCGTTATCGTTTTCTGGGGCAAAATCAAATAATGCAATAGCCCTGCTATAGATATCGTCGGGGGAAGAATACACGGGTTCAGATGCATTAGAGTTTGAATCTGGAACCTCATCATTTTGTGAACCTTTTTCTAATTCTGTCAGGTCAAATCGTTGTGTAGGCACTTCCCAGCCGTTCTCATCTTCCACGGAATGTGCAGATTCAGGGCTGGCCGGTTGTGCGACGCCATAGAATAAAGGATGAAACTCGGGATAACCAAAGTCTCTGACTTTGGTGTAATCTAGCGCAGAATGAAACTCCGGAAGTGTCATATTCAGCGGGGGCTTGGTGGATGGAAACGAAAGATGCAAACTTCACTAGGCGAGCTTTAGAAAAGAACGCTTCACGTATGATGATTTTGGCTGATGTGCTTTGTCCAAAATATGTATGAGAGTTAAAAGTTGAGCCTGGCTTAATCAAAACCTGCTTAGCCACCTTGTTTAACTAGATAATTATCGGGTGGGGGTCTCCCGACTAGATGGCAATCAGCTTATTAAATTACGATTAAAGCTCATCCCTCCTTGCCAAGACGGAGGGTTGTGTTTCAGATTCTGCATTCAGTTGTCGTCACAAGACTATTTGAACTTAATAGTTCAAGTGAACAGAATCAGTCAGCTAGTTAACAATGGCAGGTGCTCATCGACCGACGCTTGACCCGGCAAAAGCTAAGGAGCCCACAAAGACGGGAATTCTTCATTCGAAAGCTTTGCCATCACACACAAAAGTAAAGTACAGAAAAGTACAGTCAAACAATGACATCGAAGTCTTGAAGCAAAAGCTACTGGATAAGGAAACGGCGTCCAGACTCGCCATGGACAAGCTACTGGATAAGGTACGAGACCCTGAAACCAGGGCTCAATTGGCCATTGAAGCTTCTCCTAGAACTATTAAAGACACTACAGAAGATGATTCAGAATCGGAAGATGATGAAGAGGACTTAAGATCACAACTAGAGGCCATCAAAGCCACCCAATCTAAACCATCTTCGTTAAAGGCCCCTGTTAAGCGGTCGTGGAGACAAGATTCGGTATTCAAAAAGCAATCGTCTTCCATGAGTCAACAGGGCCAAATTAATGACCAATTGCATTCAAGTTCCCACAAAAAATTTATGAAAAAGTATATTCACTAGATTTAATAATTTATAACTTATTTATCATTCAGAGTACCGTTCCTACTTCCCTTCTATCTGGGTCTGGTCGGGATATATGTCATCCGCACCAACGACAGTCACTTGGCGACTCGACATGATCTATTCATTCTGGCTATTTGATAGACACGCAGAGTGCATTTATAAAAAGAATTGGAACACACCCAAGCATACTTCAAATCACGAAAATACACAAGATGTTGCCAAATTGGTTTTTGGTATAGTGTTGTCCCTGAGGAATATCTCTCGGCAAATCACTGATGATGATACCTTTCTTACCTTTCAAACATCGAAGTACAAACTTCATTACTTCGAGACTCCATCGAATTTAAAGCTAGTATTCACAACGGATCCGAATGTTCCTGGTTTGTCAAATGCCATGAGACAAATCTATAGTACGTTGTACCTGGAGTACGTGGTCAAGAATCCTTTGAGCCCCATTGAACATTCACAAGGCGCTGGCGTCAACAATGAGTTATTTGTTATGGGACTCGATGCATTTGTATCTGGACTACCTGGCTATTCTGATGTGTAACTGAACATTTATAGCAATAAATTAATGTATTATACGGCCACTGTGTCTGTGGCAGCATTAGTGGATGTTGATGATACCTCCGTAATTTCAACTTGGTTGGCGGTTTCAGCATCCCGAGCAGCAATTTTTTGTCTCTTTTCAGACTGCTCAGCACTTTCGACTGGACGTTTACCATTCGCAGCGATTCCATCAACAACTCTGAATAAAGGTTGAGCGCGCCAGTAAGGAATTTCTTTGTATTCAGAATCTTCATTCTCAACTACAATGTCCTTGCTGGCAATATCGGGATCCTCGTAGATTTTTGACACACGCTCTTCAACCTGACGAACAATATCCTCATATCCATCATAGTCACCACGACGAAGAGGGCCAATTTGGTTACGAATATCAATATTGTGCGGCACAAAAGTGCGAAGAATCTTGAAAAAATGCGATTTCATTGCTGCGGCAGATGCCCTGCCAGGTACATCTTTGGCAATTTCAAAATATTCCCGGAGCAACTTGTCAACTCGAGGATACTGGTCATCAATAGACTTCTTATTGAGACTGAAGATACCAGGATTAACAAGGTTTGTTTCGGCAGACATGACCGCATCAACACCGGTCTCTTCAATGCAGCGGTCAATATCGCCAGGGTACAAAATGTTTCCGTTGGCAATCATGACAGTGTCCTTAGGGAGATTGTCGCGGAGATATTTGATATAAGACCAGTCAGCCAAACCAGTTTGTTGACCTTTCATCTCACGAGTACGCCCGTGGACAGTGAGGAATTGCGCACCGGCTGCAAGAATCATCTTAGCATATTCCAGGGTTTTCTCCTTATCTTCGAAAATGCGTATCTTTGCTGTAACAGGGATTTCAAGCTCAGTATGAAGCTTGTTAATGAGTTTAGAAATTAAATCCCATTCTTCCATTAGGAATGAACCATAATGACCCTTACGGGCGATTCCTTGAGGGCAGCCCAAGTTTAAATCGACAGCATCACAGCGACCTACTACATGTTTGGCAGCAGCTAGAAGCTCATCGGGTTGATTAGCACAAAATTGAACAACCAATGGGCGATCGATTTTGGCATCACCATCGAGTTCACCAAAGTTATCCCGACGGTAGGTGTCATTGGTTCCAAAGAGCTTGGCGTTGTACATAGGCGAGTAGCACAGGTCAGCACCATATTTGCGACTCAATATACGCCACGCAAGCTCACTTTGATCAACCATGGGCGCTACAATGGTCTTAGGCGAGCCCATTGCTTCGTACAATTGGCGGCCTTGGAGCTTCGGGCTAGGAAATGTCTTATCACTCATTTTCAACGGTTGTGATTTAATCAGTGAGGCACTGGATCGATTAATAAAAAGGGATTTTAGACTTTTGAATGACAGAATTGTTAGTAGAGTAGATGTAAGGTCTTAAGATCTTGTTTCTCCGTTGACCGGATAAGAAATTTTTGAAAAATTGTTGGACTTACATATCACGTGTCCAAGCGATCACGTGAATTAACAGCCAAACGCTGCATCAATTTCATCGTCTCCTCGATGTTATCGATTGCTATTGATATATAATTTAGTTATACTGATACAAACCAGTGATGTTAATTTTGGGAGAGATCATCGGGGATTCGTTGAGATCCCATAGGAACTTTAGAGAACAATGAGTTGAACCGGTCAACTGCTCCCTGCAATTGGGGGATAAGCTGGTATTCAAGGTACTCACCAACAACGCGGCCAAACTCCGACGGGGGAACCGGATTCTGTTCTGTATAAAACCTGAGTAGGTCCTTACGTGTCACTAGGCCAGTGAGAATTCCGTTTTCAACGACGTAGACAGCCCTTGGTCCTATATCTAGGAACAATTTGTGTACCCAATCCAATTTCGTATCGGACGTCACCGTCAATGGGCTTCTATTTATCGTGTATTTTGAAGGATCGAAACGATCACCCCTAGCAAGACCTTCAAGGTCCTCTTTGTCAATTGATCCTGTAAGGAATCCATCATGATCAATGATGGGGTATGATGAATGAACTAGCTCGGTTGGTACAACACCGAATTCCTCAATAGGCAGAGGTGTAATAGCAACATCTTGAACAACACCATGAAATTCCATTTCTTCTGTAAAAAAGGGAAATCCATTAACAATGATGGCCTTATCAGCAATGCCTCCTTCATCTGTGTATGATGAGATTAGCGTAGCCACGCCAACAGCAATCATTGAAGGAATGATCCACATTAGCGCACCAGTAATCTCAAACATAATGACAACCACAGTGATATTTATGTGCATCACACCAGACAATAGAGCACCTGCTCCCAGGAAGGCATAGGTACCAGGATCAACACATGGCCTGTCGGGTGGGCAACCAGCAAAAATGAAGCTGTCTTGGAACTTGTACTGCAGCACCCAAACAATAGTACCAATTAAACGCCCAAATAGAGCACCAATTGCAAGTGAAGGCACGAACACACCACATGGAACCTTTGCACCATAAGATATGAGCACTAAAAATGTACGAATGACAATAGCGAAAATCAAAGAGATAATTGTAGATCCAGCTTTAGATATTTCACACGATGAATGTTCCCAGCCATGCTCACATTCATGGAACAAGATCTGCATACTTTTTGTCATGTCAACCATGAGGAACTCATTGAAGTAGCATAAAGAGGCCGTTATAGTCGCGAGACAAATAATCTCCTGGAGAGGATAAGCTTTGATATATTTTTTACGCCATCCTTGTAAACGAAGATTCCATTTAATAATAAAATGCCCCATGAGCCCGCCAAACACACCAACTAGAATGAAGAACGGTACTTCAAAAACATTCCAGCTTCGGTCATATTGCACAGAAAACAAAACCATTTTTCCGGTACGAAAGGGATTAAACAACATTAAGACACCCGTGGCAACAAGACAACAAAAATAACTACGCCAAACAGTAGCAAGATCCCACTTGGACGATATTTCTTCCAAGGAAAACAAAACACCACCAACAGGAGATCCGAAAGCAACTGCAACACCGGCTGCAGTACAAGCAGTCAAAAGCTCACGGCGTTTTGAGTTATGTTTGCGAAATTTCGGAAAGAGTCGACCTACGACATTGCCAACACAAGCAGCATAATGAACAGAGGGCCCTTCTTTACCTACACTGAAACCCGAGCCAACTGTTAAGGGCAAAGCAATACTTTTAATTGCTAGAGTAGCGAACCCAAGAAATCCACGCATTACGAATCCAGCCACAATGCATTTGATTTCGCTGATTCCTGATCCGGCAGCGAAAGGGGCATACTCCAGTACTAAAAAGCATGCTGTTCCTGCCATTAGTACCGATATTAAGATATACGAAATGTATTGGACAAAAGCATTTCCAGTCCAGGGCACCCAATTGACACAGTTTTCCTCTCCACTACCCAAGCAACAGAAATCCTTGTTCAAATACCAGCCTTGAGAACAGTGGCCCAATCTCAAATCAGCTAACAGGCCAGCAGCAATATTGATAATTACAGCAATGAGACCAATAATAGCACCAGCAGCGGCTAATACAAGCCAACTCTGAGTGGCAGAATAAGTGCGTAACAGCCATAGCTTCCAACCTGAACCTTTGTAACGCTGGTCACGATACAATCTGACACGATTCTCCTTTTCAGCATCCTCCACCCAGTCGGTGGTGGAAAAATTATCGTAAGACATTGATTTTAAACACTTTTCAACTAATTCCAATGGCCAGTTATGGCCAAGCCGATTGAAATGCTTCTTAAATCCAAGGTGTCACGGCGGCTCAGGATAGTCTTTGTAAGGGTCCAACCCCTGTGCATCTTTAGTCCGATACACGTACTAACATACATATGGATTTCCAACCTTCGCGGGCTTCGGAGCTCGCACCGGATTTAAATGTTGACCGCCGCGATCGCGGACATAAAAATAAAAAGGTTGCCTTGAAAAAGGTCTTGACGAATATGACAATGAACAACCTGGAGATGCTCAACCTTTTTCCTGAAATCAATAAGCTCCTGGCTATTGATGACCTTGAGATTAAGAAAATGTGTTATATTTATCTTGAAACGTATGCTAAGATCCGCCCGGAAATGGCCATAGCCGTGTTACCTACAATTTCCAAAGATAGCACACATTCAAATCCCGTCACTCGGGCATTGGCATTACGGACCCTGTCTTCTGTTGGTCTCAGGGCCTTTATGAAAGAGACAATCAGATTCGCTACCAAGGCAATTGAAGATCCAGATGCATATGTCCGTAAGACTGCTGCGTATGCTGTTGCTAAGACCTGGAGTAGTGACTCAGAGGCGGTTGAACAATCCGGTCTGTTACGATCTTTAAATCGGTTGCTCAATGATGGAAACCCGGCCGTTGTTAGTGCAGCAATCGCTTGTCTCGGTGATATCACCCAGCAATCCCGCAGCATGGAATTGACCATTGATGAACACACTGCATACCATTTGGCCAAGTTGCTACCAGAGATGAACGAGTGGTCTCAAGTTTATGTGCTACAAAACTTGACATCGTTTTTACCTGAAAGAAACGGTGTTGCTAGTGACATAATTAACATCATTTTTCCGCGTCTACAACATGCGAATACTGCTGTGGTACTCGCTACCATTCGTCTTATCATCTACCTACTCAATTATGTCGAGGATATTGAAGAATCTGTTCCTAATTTCGTGCGCAAATTCCAAGCACCCTTAGTGCTTTTACTTACCAAACCTCCAGAGATTCAGTATGTGGTTTTGCGTAACTGTATTCTATTGCTGCAATCATATCCTGGGCTCATGCAAATGGACGTCAAAATGTTCTTTTCGAAATTCAATGACCCTATATATATCAAGACCTCCAAAATTGAGATCCTTTATTTATTGGGCAATAACGCAAATGCACATGATGTTGTTACAGAGCTGCGCACATGGGCCACTGATGCTGATGTTGAAGCTTCACGCCGTGCTATTAAAGTTATGGCACGGCTAGCACTCAAAGTAGATGGAATTGCAACTCGCTGTGTTGATGAAATTATGAATCTTGTATCTACAGGGGTTCAACATGTTGTTCAGGAATCTACCATTGCGTTGCAATTGATATTCAGAAAGTTTCCAGATACGCATGAAAGATATATCCCCATTTTGCTCGATCAGAAAGCTAAAATTTTGGAAGATAATAACTCCAAAGCATCATTGATATGGATTA
This sequence comes from Wickerhamiella hasegawae, assembly GCA_030572535.1. Lineage (NCBI taxonomy): Eukaryota > Fungi > Ascomycota > Dipodascomycetes > Dipodascales > Trichomonascaceae > Wickerhamiella > Wickerhamiella hasegawae. The sequence continues at coordinate 294,249 of JAJLZZ010000006.1, forward strand.
TTGGTCAGTATCCTACTGAAATTATTGATGCAGCTGGCATACTCGTAAGTTTCATCGAAAACTATCATGACGAACCAGCATCGGTGCAGCTTGTGTTATTGACTGCTTCGATAAAGTTTTATATGTCCAACACGAGAGATGCGTCCTCAGTTGTACCTCGCATTTTTGAGGTGGCTACGCAAAGTTCAGATGATCCAGACGTTCGTGATAGAGCCATCATGTATGCTCGACTTTTATCTGCCGACCCTAACAGGGCTCGCAATATCGTTACTGAGAACTTCATGCCAATTATCTCCAATGAGGGACTTTTATCTGAAGACATGATCGAAGAACTTTTACAGAGTGTCGGATTCCTATCGAGTGTTTATTTGCGGCCATCGACAGAACTTTTCCGTATGGCTCGTCCAAAGTCTATTAAGCCATCGCCTGCTCTTGCACCGCGCAGTGAGTTTAGGAAATTGAACATTTCTGAGAAGAATCCTCGTGATAATATCCCTTTCCGCACTACCACTGCATCAGTTGTCGCTAATGCCCCACCTGTGCCGCCAAAGAGTCGCAATAGTAGAGCTGGCCTTGATAGGACACATTCCATTATGCTTACAAGCCAACGTAATGGTCGTCGGCCAAACTTTTCTCAGCTTCCTACTGCTGTGGAGTCTCCTGCTCTTGAGGGAGGTGGAAGTTTCGCCCCGGAAGACCAACAGCTTATTGACATTTGAGTAACTTTCACTTCACTTGTATACAAGACCTTTAGACTGACAAAAGCAGTCCCAAAATTATATATATATATATATACATACATAAATCACAACTCATTCCTTTTTGACCGTAGTATCTGTTAGAGACTTGGATTGCACTGGTACACTCACAGGACAAATAGTTTCAATCGTTATGGCCCCAATATTCGGCTCTGGGCCCTCGGAAATATCATCAATAGACTTACCTGCCATTAACCTGAGTATAACTTGTGTGCCAGCTTTCGAGATTACAACGTTTTTTTCGGTACATCCGCTAAATGCGATACATTCACTGCAGCCATAATTGCATTTGCAATTATCGATCAGTTTTAATGCACAGCATACAAGTTCTTTGAGGCAACCGAAAAGAGTGCGAAGAATACCGCTCCCACTCTCGCCTCCATTACGTTCATAAAGTATCAAACGAGCAGGACGTATCCGTGATGTTTGTCGTTTGGAAAGCTCTTTTTCTGGAGCCTTACATTCTGTGCCAATATCATTTATTGAGCAGGCAACAAATTGTGACGCAAGATTTATCAATATATGCTCAGTACCGTGAATAGCACCAGCTACACTGAGTTTTTTGACCCTCAGCGCACTGAGAGTCCCACTTGGGAGGTTGATCCACAAACCAATACATTGTCTTTGCCATGGAGGTAGGTCAACATCTACTGCATCAAGTATTTTGTTCCTCGCATCAACCTTAAAATAGCCAAAAACCACGGTCTTCTTTAAGGCCTTGCCAAATGCGCATATATGCTCATCATTGGCACCTAGTACCGATGTTTTTTCTGATAGAATGGGATCAATATCCGTATAATCTCGTTGTCGCGTAGTCCATGTGACACTTGTCCGTACAACTTTTGCAAACACAAGATCAGGATCTAACTCGACCACAAGGTAGGGCTTACCTTGGTTGATGTAAATAGCACCTTGATAAATAACCCAGCCTATTCGACTGAATTCCACCTTTTCTAGAATAACATTTCTATTATTTGTGATGTCAATGACAGCTGTTTCCTCTTCTTCCATTGATCTGATATTCACAGCCTTTGACGGTTCGGGAAGAAACTTGGTAGGACAATGATATAAACCATTTTCATAACTGAGTTCTGTCAGTAGTGTATTCCAATCTCCAGGAAAAAATTGGCGATCGGTGTCATCCAGTGCAAGCTCATAAGCTGAACACCGCATGTGGCTCAAAATTACTGTATCTTCAAATGATAACGGAAGAAGGGGATCTGGCTGGTTGAAAAGCAAATCTGGGTCCTCAATATAAGACATATCGAGAACAGTGCCATTGGCAATATATACAACCATGGATTCTTTGTTCCGCCTCCCGACCCTGCCAACTTGCTGTCGAAAGCTAGATAACGAAAATGGAAAGCCCACAATGATTGCTGAATCAAGATTGCCAATATCGATACCAACCTCGAGTGCAGAGGTCGCAACTATCCCTCTCAAATCTCCATTAAACATCCCTTTTTCAATCTTTCTGCGATCATCTGCGGTGTATCCACCACGATAACTCATAATAGCGCTGAGGAGTTCAGATTGCCCGCTATCGTTAGCCTGTTTACGAACTGCTTTCATCAACAATTCACAAGTACGACGGTGTTGGCAAAATGCAATTACACGTAGGCCAGACGCAACAAGCTTCAGTAGAATCGGAGCAGCAAGCGCAATAGGATGAACACGACCAGAGGCAGGGTCATCAGGCACCATATGTGGAGTTGTCATATAAAGATAATGTTTAGCACCAGAGGGGGATCCATCATTATCTACAACCTTTATTGTTGCATCTGGGAGCCCGGTAATATCAGACATAAGTTTCAGCGGGTTTTGAATTGTAGCTGAACATGTGATAAACTGAAGGCTGTCATTACCGATTTGGTGGCATATACGCCTTAGACGTCTGATGATCATACTTGTATGTGCTCCGAAAAGCCCTGAATAAGAATGGAGTTCGTCAATGACCACGTATTTAAGATTATCCAAAAGTCTATGCCATTCCTGCCATTTGGGAAGGATTGTCATATGTAGAATATCCGGATTGCAAAAGAGAACTTGTGCATTAGATTGAAGAAACTTACGCTTTTCCTGAGGTGTATCTCCATCATATGTACCGATAATTGCATTGTGAGCGGATTTTGCAAATGTTTGGCACTGATCTTGTGCCAATGCTTTTGTTGGGAAAATAAATAGCGATGTTGCTTCGGGAACATCCTCTAACATCTTTATCACAGGGCAATGGAATATTAAACTCTTTCCAGAAGCTGTTGATGTGGTAACAACAATATTGTAGCCTTTTTCTAGATAGTCAAGCCCTTCGCTCTGATGGGTATACAAATGCCCGATTCCTTTCTCGTCAAGAATGTGTTGAAGTGTTCGGGGTGTAGAACCATAGTGTGGTTCACGGGCAGGAACTGTTCTTACCGATATGGCTGATTCTTTCAGTTCATTCAAAGATTCTTGAAATGTATACTTTTCTACAATAGTCTCACGCTGGGACTCCTCGAACAAAATTGGTTCAGGCAAGTATTCCAACGACAGTTCATCCAAATCTTGTAAAGATCTACGACTGAGGAATTGATCAAGCATGCCATTGAATTTATCTATCCTCGTCTTGATTTGTCCAGGCGCTTTTTTGGCACTATTTTTGTAGTCCGCTTTTTCGCGAAATTCAAACACCAATATATGGGATGGGATCTCTTGGAGTTCAATATCATAGGGCGTTTCTTGATATTCGAATACAATATCATCTGGCAAAAGATATTTGAACTTTGCTAATGTTTCCAAAGTGACGTCAATCTTAATTTGACTCGTTACTGCTTTGGCAAGCTTATTAGCTTCTTGTTGGTATTCCTTCTTGCCAGCCAAAAACGTACAAATATACACTACAGCTTCGAAAGATTTAATTAGCGTAGCTTTATCCATTTATATGACCATTGGCTCTCTGTCACATTGTCAAGAAGTCCTAGCCGATGGCGAGTGATAATGAACCCTAGCCCCAAACATATATCATATATTGAGACATATTTCCATTGTGCTTCTGGCTATGATTTCGGTTAATGACTTTCTTCCAAAGCCGAAAAACGGTGACAAAACAGCAGATAATGAACAGAAATCTAATTCGGATAATGAATTTCAGACACATCACTTGGTCAAAACCAATGAGCAGTTGACCAGTTTCGGGTCCCATGCCGTACATGGATCAAATTCTTTAATACCATTATACTCACGTGAAAATCCTGAAATGAGCTTTATTAAACCAAGCAAAGAACAAGTTGAGGACACAAGAAAAAAGACACAGCTTGCATTGGAAAGGGTCCTTGCTCAGAAGGCATCCGATGGCGAAGAGACGCGAGATGAGCCACGGTATGTGAAATACACACCTTCTTCTGTCAAAGAGACAAAGTCACGAACTCTAAAAATTGTAGATGTTCAACATGATGTGCTTGACCCATTGAGACACAAATTTGTCCGTGCGCCGGCTCCTGTTACAGAAGAGTTCGCACCAGTCCTTAAAGCACCCCCACAGAAGCTATCCGCAGAAGAACGTCAGAAATGGTCAATTCCCTCAAGCATATCTGGATGGAAAAACTCTAAAGGTTTAGCAATTCCAATTGAAAAGCGTGTTGCGGCCGATGGCCGAAGCCATGAACAGTCTGTAGGTGGGCCAACTGATCGGATGGTCCAATTGAGTGAAGCCCTAATGAATGCTGAAACACAGGCTAGACAAGAAGTCAAGGTGCGTGCTGCTGCTCGCATTGAAGAACAGAGCATTCTTGCCAAAGAGCGTGAGGCACGATTCAGAGAATTGGCTGTGAAGGCTCGGAGGGACGCAAACAGAAACAAAGATCGCTCACGCTCCCCTGATTCAAGAAGGACAAAACTCATGAAACATGAGCAGGAAAGAGATATCTCAGAACAAGTTGCTCTTGGAACACATCAGGCTGGCTCTAGTGATGCTCAATTTGATACTAGGCTATTTGCTATGGGTAACAGAAGCACTAAAGAGATTTACGACAATCCATTATTTGCATCTCAGCAGGTACTGAGAGATATTTATATTCCAAAACGTGACGAGTCAAATGAATCTCAGCACTCCAAAAGTCTTGGCCCTATTGAGTTTGAAAAAGATGATGCTTCAAACAATTAATGATAAATAAGTATATATGAATCTATAAATCAAGATCCCTGATGAGATTTTTATCTCTTTTCGTTACTGCTAGTTCGCTTTTTTTGATAGTTCCTGAGACTCGAACAACGCGTATAACTACAGGACGATAGTCCACATGAGTGATATAAGTTAAGGCAGCCTGCACCATTCTCCAATGATCCCTTGATACTCGAATTATTCCTGTTAATGTAGCAGGGCTGAAATATTTCAATAGGAGAGTTGATTGAACTTGGCCCATACCAAGTTCTCCAAAGTTATCAATAATGGAGTTTTTGATCTCAGCAGAGAGCTTCCTGAAGTCAAATTCACTTTTAGGGGTCCTAACTGTTCTTTTAACAGCCAATGGATCAATATCATCTGGTGAAAGGACCTCAAATAGGAGGTATCTAGTTTTTAGCCGAACCATGGTGAGAGGGATGATGAGTGATCACAGATCAAGAGAAAGGACTATATGCTACGAACGAAAACAAAACTGTGGCAAGATGGTATTTCATAATAAGTTTACATAAATACATAAGAAATGATTGATAAAATCATTGTGTTAGACTTTGGGGATTAGGGGATGGTTGAAGGCTTTCTCTCACGCCTTTTGGAACCTTGCGTGATTCAAGGTCGGCCCGAGATCGTGATCGCGCATATGACCGAGTCCTGCTCCGTGACCTATTTCGCGATCTTGACCTATTCAATGTGGCCTTTTGACCATTGGGGCTAGGGGGGACGTCCAAACTCTGAGAGGTTTCAGATTTTGGGCTTGCACGCTTCAAATTGGTACTAGACACTCTTGAGCGCATTTTATTCTTCGGTGGGGCAGATGGTTCATCATTTTGATCCAAATCTTTTGATATCCATTGTTTCCAACCATGGAAATCAATTAATGCCTGCATACATCCCCATTCAAGAATTTTCTGTTCCAGCCAAAGTAAGTTGACAGGTTTAGTTAAAAAGTCATTGCAACCTGCTGCCAAGGCTTCACCTTTATCCTCAGATCCAGAGGATGCAGTTAGTGCAACAATAATAATGGGTGATTTGAATTCCTTACGATCAAGGGTATCTTCAGCTGACGGGGGTTTATTGGGCATCTCTGAAGAGGAGAATGCACCAATACGATTGACAAACTCCAAGCGACGGATTTCCTTCGTGGCTTCTAAACCTGTCATCACAGGAAGTTGGATATCCATAAGAATCAAATGATACCCACCTTGTCTCCATTTGTCTACTGCTTCTTGACCATTCTTGGCCACGCCGTAACGGACCTTTTTACGCCTCATAAATGCTTCCAGGATCTTTTGATTAATGACATTATCTTCAACAATGAGCACATTGATTCTAGGCACAACGACAGTACCTTCAATAGCTGGAAGGGATTTAGCTGAGAGGTGTGTTAAAGTGACATGTAGATCATTCTCAGTGGTTCCTGTAGACAATTCATTTGGCTCCACGGCCGTGGCACTATCATCAGCTTCTTCTGAAGGAGAAAAGGTGCTACCGTCACCCAAAGTTTCAGCAATACGTAATTGGCGTGGCAACAACAGGACATTTGAATTTGAGCTAGGATTGGATCCTGCCGAAGCTATAGAGCCACCAGATACTTTACGAACAAGATTCTGGCTACTCTTGCGAGATGCGATACCTGGTGAAGGGCGAGTGGGTTTGGCAGAAACAGGAGTGTTGGCAAAAGGTGCTCCAGTCACCGTTGATGGAGAGACTACCGCTGGGGATTGCGTGGGTAGTCTTGAAGTTGCACTTTGTGGCGCCGTTATAGGTGCAGATGTATCCAGTTGCGGTCTGGTGCGGGAAATCTGATTGCCCTGTGTAGGAGGCATTGTAGTGGAAAGCTGGGCGAACTGGGTCTGCAATTGCGGCAATCCACCGATACCGGTAGCTTGATTTGTAGCGTCAACTGTGTTTGTGGTAACATCGAAAGCATCATTCATGGTCATACCGTTGGGAAAGTACTTGTCAACAATACTAACAATAAAATCGTCCGGTTTGAGCTCTATACGAGATGTGACAGGGGAGATAGCAGGTGAAGAACGATTGTATAACGGAAGAGCAGGTGGTAACAGTCCAGCATTAGTTCCTGAAGACTGTGTACTTGAAATCGCGCCGTTAGAGGACTGCGAGTGCCCATTGATAGTGGGTCCAGGAGGAGGGACAGCATTGGCACTATTCAGCGCATTGTCTGACACATTCGAACGACTGCGGCCTCTTGGTTGTTGGTTCAGTTGCTGTGTACCCGGTGAAATGGAACGAACCTGTTTCTCAATATCTTCCGGTAACAGAACGACAAGATCTGCAGGGTCACAGGTCCTAAGTAGAGTTGTGGGATACTTCAAAAGAATTTTGGTCTTGAAATCATCAACTAGATCGCTTGCATCTACCACTAAACTTGTAGCGTGTGATGTGTTTTGGCGCTTAAACCAAACACGACGAGTTCCAACCGCAGGTGACTGACTCGGAACAACTTTAAGGGCAGGACGTTGTCTTGACGGGACTGCGGCGGCCGCAGCTGCAGATGCTGCGGATGCAGATGCGGAATTGTGCCTTGTGAGGGGAGGAGCATTCGCCCATGGCGTCCTAGGCTGATCTCTTTCTCCGGGAGGCATCAACGTAGGAACAAGCAAAAGGAGCGGGCTTAATCAGACGACTTCAGGAGTACGGGCTATGATTCATTAGATAATCACGAGATCTGTAGTGATGATTTGACCATGATGGTGGCTATCCAGCAGCTATGAGTAACTTTAATCTATTCACCTCGTTATTATTTATGATATAGCAGGATATACGAAGGCGTTGTTGGGTGGTGGTCTGGAGAATGCAGCAAAGAAGCTTACAGCCTTGTACCTTTTCATGGATAAACTGATTAGCATTACAGACTGATATTTGGTAGCGGATACACAATTAAGTAACTCACAATCAACGAGCTATATCTGGATGGCATTCGGGAGCTCGCATCGATCACATAACAGAATTATAAGATTGCTCACGCCCCATATTTTGACGCCACTGTGGGGATGTAATGTGGATGTGGCAAATGATACCCACAATTGAGGCAAATATTGACCAGTGAGCATCACTACTAAGAAGTCTCAGCAGACGTCATTTCAATGTTGAGCAAATTTTCACACAATATATGTCAATATGTTTATAGAAAGGAACTCAAAAAACCTGCCCACCCATAGTTATCACCAACCTGGCTATATGGAATACACTAGACGGCACTTGCCCTAACATCCGTCGGGACCTCAGCAGGGTTTAATAATGGCCAGCAGTTCTCTGAAAGCTTCCTTTCTTATCCCCCACTCCTAACCGAGTCACCAGGAAACACACAACACCACATAAACATGGCTTTGAAGAGAATTAAGAAGGAGTTAACCGACTTAGGTATTGATCCTCCAAGCTCTTGCAGTGCAGGACCTACTGGTGACGATCTTTTCCACTGGCAGGCCACTATTCTTGGCCCTTCAGACTCTCCTTATGCCAACGGTGTATTCTTCTTGTCGATTAATTTCCCACCCAACTACCCTTTCAAGCCTCCTAAGGTTGCTTTCACTACCCGGATTTACCACCCTAATATCAATGCCAATGGTACCATTTGCTTGGATATTCTCAAGGAACAGTGGTCTCCTGCATTGACAGTTTCAAAGGTCCTCCTTTCGATCAGTTCGCTTTTGACTGATCCTAATCCCGATGATCCTCTGGTGCCTGAAATTGCTGAGCTTTACCGGGAAAACAGATCCAAGTATGAGTCTACTGCTAGGGAGTGGACCCGTAAATATGCCGTTTAAGTCTCTGTTTGCACCCACCCACCTGGACTTTGTCTAAGATTGGGTGAAAAAGCAGAAAACGACTGATCATCATGGTTCGCAACATTGCATAGAATCCGAGTTGGCGAGTATCTGGTTTATTTTTTTTCTATTTGACGTTTCTTTTGATGTAATGTAGATAGTAGACTTTGCCATTTGGAAATGACCTCGTGAAGAAATCTAAATTGATTAATCAAGCTTTTAAATCAAACCTGTTTGATCTTATCCACATTTTAGCTAGATTGCTTTGGCTATAGTTCACTTACTATGTTCTTGGTTCTGTTACGCCGACAGGCAACAACAATGCCCATGAGCCACACACCACCAGCCCGTAGGGCTCCCCTCTCGGGCTGGCTCAGCTCTGTATGACTAAGCGTGATCTCAGACGACATCGAAGGCCCTCGTTTGAATTGAAGCCGGGTCGCTTAATATGACCATCTTTTGAAATGTTGAATATTCCAGTAGGATTATGGAACTTAATTGTTATAGTCTGTATTTTCCTAGAAATGAACTCGGGCCTTCAAGACCCCAGCCACCCCCAGTTACCCGGTTATCGCTGCGGGTTACCAGGTGCTGACTAGCCAGCTTAGCTGTCTATCTACTTAGCCATTCTTAGGCACAGAGGACACCCGGGCTCATTGCATCTTGAACCAGTTGTTTGATTTCATTTTCTTACAATGATGCCATACGGCCAAACTTATGGTCAGGGTGGGAATCAGCCGTCCGGTTATTACCCACCCCAGCAATCTTTTGCTCCCCCGCCTACCCAGTCGGCCCAGCCTACAGTTTCCAATTCAGCTGTTCCTGAACAACGCCTCAGCTTTTTGACTGCTGCTGATCAACAATCGTTTGGTCAACTATTCATTTCCGCTTTAGCTCCTGGCGAGAAGGCTCTTTCTGGCGATGCGGCCCGCACCATTCTCTTGCGGTCTAATCTACCTAATACAACTCTTGGTGATGTTTGGCAATTAGCTGATACAAATCGTTCTGGTCAACTATTATTCCCAGAATTCGCATTGGCGATGTATCTTTGCTCTGTAGTTTTACGTGGTGAGCAACTTCCCCAGCGCCTGCATCCTGGGGTTGAAAAGGAAGTCGCTGATATGGTTGATGCTATTTCATTCAGTGTCCCAGATGGGCAAAACACTCCTGCATCCTCTGCTTTTGATGCTCTTAGACAGCAATCCCAGCAAAATCAATCCTATGGCATCCAGTCTCAGACCACTGGTTATCAGGCTCCCCAGCAAGTCCCCAGCCAGACAGGCTATGGATTACAGACTCAGCAGACAGGTTATGGTTTGAATTCTCAGTCTTCAAACTATATGGGTATTTCTCAGCCCACTGGCTACCAGTCTCAAACTACTGGCTTTCAAGCAATGCAACCCCAGGCTACTGGTGGTTACTCTCAGCAATTACAGTCACAGCAAACAGGTGGCATCCAGCCAGTACAGACTCAGGCTACTGGTGGTTTCCAGCCTTTACAATCACAGCAAACTGGTGGATACTCTCAGAACTTGCCAGCCCAGACAAACCAGTCGACGGGCTTTTCCCAACCTCTGCAAAATCAGATTACTGGTGGGTTCCAGCCCCTTCAATCCCAGGTCACCGGTGGCTACACCCAACCTCTTCAATCCCAGGCCACTGGTGGTTTCGGCCAACCTCTCCAGTCTCAGGCAACAGGTGGCTACACCCAGCCCCTTCAGTCTCAGGCAACCGGTGGTTACTCCCAGCCTCTTCAGTCTCAAATCACCGGTGGCGGCTATTTGCAAAATCAGACCACTGGTTACCCAAGTGCCTTGACGAGCCAGCCGACTGGTAAGCCTGGTCAATGGGGCTTTATTAATGCTGCTGCTCCTGGCATTGATTCTTTTACTAGTCACTTTGTTCCTCAGCAACAGGCTCCCTCGGTGCCAGCCCAAAATCTCCGTGGTAATGCGCAGGTTGAAGAGGCTATTTCTAAACAAGAAAAATCGGTCTATGACAATATTTTTTCTGAATGGGATCGTTCTCGCTCTGGTTTCATTGATGGTGCCACCGCGATCGAGATTTTCTCAAAATCTGGATTGGATCGTAAAGATTTGGAGTCTATTTGGAACCTTGCAGACCCTCAGAATCGTGGAAGGCTCGGTCGTGATGAATTCGCTGTTGCAATGCATCTTGTTTACCGTAAACTGAATGGCTATGATATCCCTGTCCGTCTTCCGCCTGAACTTCAGCCTCCATCCAGCAAGGTTCTTCAGGAAACTGTTGATCAAGTCAAAGAGTTCCTTCGGAAACCTTCAAATGATCGCAGTTCCAATCAGGGCGTTTCGTATCTGAAGAGTAGGTCCTTCAGTGAAGACAAGCCTGTATTCAAACAGGATGCTACTGTCTTCAAGAACAACGATGATGAATTAGGTGGCTATCGGTCAGCTGCTCGTCACAGAGCACCAGCTAAACCAAGCTCCACAAAGCCAACAGTAGCGCCGTCTACCAGCAACACTGAAAATGATTCTACGATTGCATCTCTTGCTAAGAGAATTAGGGAAAAGAAGATTTTGGTTGAAGCCCTTGAAGCAGAAGATGAAGAGGACCAAGCCGCACATTCATCGATTGAATCAGGCAATGAGCGTGCAATCACAGAGCTTAAAGACAAGATTCGTAAAATCCAAGTGGAACTTAACCTCGTTGGTTCCGATACGCAATCTGGCTCTTCTTTAGATCGCCGCGACATTCTGCGCAAACTTGAATCTGTCTCCGATGCTCTCCCCCAACTGACAACTAATATTCGCAGTTATGAGAGTGAAATTGCAGAGGCAAAGGTTCAACTGGCACGCAAACAATATGAGCGTGACCACCCCGGTTTTACTATCCAGGGAACGGGTGAGAAAGGCAAAATCACTGATGCCGATCGTGCATCTGCCCGTAAAAAGGCTGAGTTGAGAGCCCGTATGTCTGCTCTAACTGGCAAGTCGGTAGAAGGTCTTGCTGCATTTGAACAATTTGAAGCCATGCTGTTAAGTGCTACGCAGGCTGCTGGAAGCGAGAGAGATGCTAATGATAAGACACTTAGTGCTCTCGAAGAAAGCACCCGTGAAATTAAGCGTGATCTTGAAAGACAGCTACGTGAATCTTCAGAGGATAAAGATGACCGTGATCGTCGTCGTTGGGAGGAAGCTATCGGTGTCGAGGAGTCAACAAAAGATTTCATTATGGAATTGCGCAAATCTAAGGAGACTTCTACCCACGCTGCTGGCAGCGTTTCTGCTCCTCTGAATTCGCAATCTACCAACGAAACTAGTTCGCCCAGATCTGCGTCATCTACATCTACCTCCGCACCTAGTGCTCCTGTCAAGGAGACACCGGCTGAGCGTGTTGCACGCATCCGGGCTGAAGCCCAAAGACGTACACAAGAAAGGTTTGCAAAAGCAGGAATTCAGATGCGCAAGAAAAGTGAAGTTCAGTCGACTGGTGCTGAGAGTCCTGCTTCAGTGGTGAGCCCTGAGCCAGTAAAGGTTGCTGAACAGTCATCGGCGCCTGTTGAAACTAAATCTTTGCCACCTAAACCTCTTCCTCAGGCATCAGCTATCCCTGCAGCAAACGGAACTGGTGCTCCTGTCAACACACATGAAGACTCTGATAATGAGGAGGAAGAGCGCATGCAAAAGGAGTTGGCAGAGCACCAGAAGAGACTTGATCAACTGGAAGCTGAACGTTTGCGTAAGAGGGAAGAAAAAGCTAAGCGCCTTGCTGCCCTGAAAGCACAGCAAGAAGAACTGCGTCGTCGTGAACAGACTTTAGAGACACCATCTGAGGATGAAGACGAGGTGCCTCAGCCTGCCCCTGTTTCTCGGCCATTTGTACAGTCCACAGTAAAGAAGGTTTCTACTACTATCGGACAGCCTCAGCAACAGGCCCCACAGGCCGTGAATAATGAGCAGCTCGACACAAAATCTAGTGGTTCTGAACCCCAGCGCAGCTTCAATCCTTTCTATTCGCAGCAAAGCCAACCCCAAGCTCCATCCCAGCACACACAGCCGGTTTCTCAGCCACAACACCAGCATCAGCCTACAGAAGCCCAACGCCAGGTGCCCACTCCTGCCACTGCACCGGTTGTAAGCAAGCCATTCCAACCTGTACACACTCAGGATGACGATGGCTGGGGTGACAGTGATGAGAAAAGTGATGATGATGAAGGCCCTGGGGCTGCAACACCCGCTCATTTGGCATCGTTATTGTTCGGTACAATGGGTCCGCCTCGTCCTCAAAGATCGGAAAGTGCAACTCCCGTGCAAAGATCTGCAAGTTCAACACCACTTTCAGGTAGTCGTGTAACTGGGCAACAATCCAGCAGGCCTACCGGGCCTGGGGTTCAATCTGCTGTTGCTGCTGTCCCTGAAGTGCCCACAGCTGCCCCAGCTTTGTCCCATGTTCCTGAAACGCCCACAGTTTCAGAAGTGGTTGCGCATGAGGTACAAACAGATGATTCTCACCCTGTTCCTGAAGCTGCCGTGCCGGAAGCTACATACTTTGCCAATGGTACTAATGTAGATTCATCTGCATACTTATCTCAGCCCTCCGCTGCTTTGAGTGCATCTGATAACGAGTTTGAATTTGAGGATGCTGCTGAGACGCTGGATTCAGAGGAACCTGTTAATGGAAGCAGTGCTCCTTTCTATAACGCACCCACACCTCCTAGCATTCCCAATGGTATTCCACCCCCAGTGCCTGGTTCAGCAGCACCTGCTCCTCCACCTATGCCACCTACTACTTTGGCTCCATCTGTTCCTTTCCAAACTCCTCCACCTCCGCCACCACCACCTGCTCCTCCAGCGATCCCTGGCAGTGCCCCACCACCTCCACCTTCTGCTGGATTAGGTGCACCGCCTCCTCCTCCTCCAATGGGTGGATTTGCTGCTGCACCGCCCCCTCCTCCAATGGGTGCTTTTGGTGCCCCCGCGCCTCCTGGCAGTTTTAGTAGTGCAGCCAATGGTTCATCTGATTCTACACCTCGTCCTGCTATGTCAATTGATCTTCTGGGCGACATTTCAAAGGGATTATCTCTTAAAAAGGTGGACCCCTCTCAACAGCGTATCTCAACCACAAATTTGGGCCGTGTTGTTTAGTTTATATGTAACATGTACTTAGTGCGCACTCTGAAGCTGTGTAAACATGCAATATATTTTATGATTTACGGTCTGTACACAAAGTTGCTTAGATTGATCTGCCTTGTCGGTGTTTCATCCTGCTTCTTAATGATTGAATCAGATGACGATATAGGTGTTGGAATGCCTACATTCAGTATACTGTTCGGATTGCTCTCAATGGACTTTTCCACCTTCGCATCCATTATTTCTGTAGGTATGTTTTCCTTGTTGTTGGAGAGCCACTTTGACGCGGTTAATTCAGATGTCTTTTTTAATGTGCTGCTATCCTCTGAGCGTTGTCTTTTAGGGGAGCTGTCTCCCCAATATGCCATGATGCCTTTAGCTTTGGGTGTTGGTGTAGGTGTTTCAAGAGGCTGTAAAGGTCTTCTTACAGCAACTGGTGTTTTAAAAAACGGAGAGGTTTCTTTGCCTTGTGTACCCAGCACCCTTGTTGCCTTGAGATTATAATTTGGGGTCTTGACCGGAGTGGTAGCTGGTCTTGAAAGTTTGGAGATACGATGCAAATACAATGCGACATAAGGAGGCACAATCAGTTCTGCTCCAGTGAAAGGGCAGAGTTGTGCCCGAGCAATTTTTTGAGCCTTGGTCCTTTCAATTGGTGCACCAATAGAACTATCGATTCCGCTAGGTGCATCAGTACGCAAAGTTGACATCTCGCTGGTTCTAGGATCCCACACACGCTGATATTGGAATGCAAGATCCGCTCTGCGGCAAATATCAACAAAATCTGGGTCAACCTTACTGGGAGGGCCACTCTCTAGCGATGCAAGCACACCCTCCAGAGAAGTATGGCGGCGCATCATCTGCGATGCTTTAATTAAGCCAATACCTGGAATACCACGAGAGTAGTCACAGCCACTGATTAGAGCCAATGCACGTAGCATGGCCTGCCACGGTTCGTCATCGACAGTCAGTACCGATACCAATGGAGCAAGCAATGGAGCTCGAGGAATGTTAGACGCAGAGATCGCAATGCAACTTCCATCACTATCCAGCTTGGTTATAAGTTTTTGAGCCCCAAAAACCAGGAGATCGCTATCTTCAGAAATAATTCCATCAACCATACCTTCACGCTCCATGAACACCATTTGGGCGTCGGCTTCATAAGGGGCCACAACAAATGGGATACCACGGGCTTTGAAATACGCGGCCGTGTTCGCAGCTATTTCGGATGTAATGTCCAGAGCACGGTGCGCAAGGTCATATCCTCGGGCTGGGTTGGCCGCTAATTGAGCTTGAGCGGCTGCACGCGCTTCTCCACGCGCCATATTCACGCGCTCCTTCAGCGGTAATGGGGCACCATCAAAAATAATATATAAATTAACGCCAAAATGCACAAACATTGATACGCGTTTGTCAATGGACTCAAGATATTTAGTTGTTTCGCGTCCCAAAACAAGATCATGAGCACACGACGCGGCAGCACGATGAAGCCATCCGTATCCATCGACGGCCAGAGTTTTCCCACGAAACTCGCTTATATGAGTTGGTTCTTCAACAGGCTTCAATGCTTTGAGCAAACCTGTTACACCCATGTTAAGATCGACTGTGGTGCCTGATGGTAATAACAGAAACTGCATCAGGGCAAGGGCACCAAGATCTTAAAGTTGACCTGCATTGACGATAGAGACCTACGTTCCCCATTGTCAGCACATCAGGTACAGAGGACCACTGAAGTACAGATCAATGCCGCGGCCTAAAAGGGTGTATCATGAATTTGGCCAGGCTAACGCCAAGCCTGTCGAAAACGACTCAAATGACATGACCAGCTCTAATGCTGGAGTTCGTGGCGATAGTCTCGACCAGTATCCCAATCCAGAATTCTACCCCATGCGCCTTTACGACTCGATGCCAGAGTTGAAAGAGAAGCTCGAAAACCTAAATGTTTCCAAACAAACAGCACAAGGTCCAAATCCCTCGGGTAGAACCACCTACTCGACCCCAATGCCGGGTGTGCCTTCTGCGGCCGGGTTTTCCCAAGGCCCCCCAATCTTGTCTCTGGGTGGCCATAGCAAAGAGCCCATTCCTCTTATTCCAGATGAGCGGGCATTTGCCCAGCAGGAGGCCGGTGTGGAATTCCGCACGTTCGAGCACCCTACTCCACCAAGCTCGGATGCGGTTTATGATGTTGTTGACCAAGGTATTTCAGGACCCAACCACATGCGGTTGTCAATGTATAATGTCCCTTTTAGTGGGAAGTTTCGCGAGCGCACCAACCTACCATTGGGTGCACTTATCCGCCCCTTTGCTGAGCCTAATGTCCCGCTGTCAGATATCTCGGCTTATTCCCCTCCAAGATGTGTGCGTTGTAGAGCATACGTCAACTCAGGTATGACGTGGACACATGGTGGTAGCAACTTTGTCTGCAACTTATGCCATTACGAAAATGACACACCAGATTGGTACTACCAGCCTGTGATGCCTGATGGCCGCCGAGCAGACTGGCAAGATCGCCCCGAGCTTCTCTCGGGAACCTTTGAGTTTCTGCTCTCACCACCTGGTAAAAAGTCCGAGTTTGGCGGATCAGGTGAGCCTTTGCGTCATGTTTTCGTTATTGATGTCACTCGAGATTCTTTAAACAAAGGTATCCCCAAGCAGGCCGCCCGCGCTCTTAGACATGTGTTTTATGGGTCAGAGAACCGGCCAGGTGAAGGCTCATTGCCTAAAGGTACCAAGGTTGCTATTCTCAGTTTCGCACGTGCTGTCCATGCTTACCGCCTAGGTGGTCGTCAGGTAGAAATGCTTGTCCATCATGATATCAAGGATGTTATACTCAGTCCGGATGTCTTTGTTGATCCTGAGGAGCATTTTGACAACGTCAATTCTTTGCTGGATAACATCAGTGATTATTTCGTAGAAAAATGGGAGCCAAAGTCAGCTTATGGCTCTGCGCTCAAAGCTGCTTTGGATCTCTTATCACCATATAGTGGTCGCGTATCGGTGATTATGTCCACTATTCCTTCCACTGGTGGGGGTGAATTAACCCATCGTGATAGTGCTGTTTATGGGGTCAACATGGGTCCTGGCCTCGCATCTTCAGATCCAGTAAAAGAACTGTTTTTGCCTACGAGCAAGTTTTACACTGACTTGGCTAAGAAGTATATCGAGCAAGGTGTGGCCTGCGATTTATTCGCTTTCCCTACCGGTTATATTGATCTTGCTAATGTAGGTCTTGTTTCAGACCTAAGTGGAGGATCCCAGCATATATACCCTCGCTATGTCGAGTCAAGAGATGCACGTTCCTTTATCGCTGATTTACTAGAGGTGATCAACGAGCCTGTTGTGGCTTCAGAATGCCAAGTCAAGGTACGAGTGTCAACTGGTCTTCAGGTCGAGAAATACTGGGGCCTTGGGGGAGAGGAATCTGGAATTGGTGCCATGGATAGTTCTACGTCATTTGCAGTGACCTTTGTTCATGACGGAGTTCTTGATTTGAAAACTGATGTGGTCGTTCAATCTGCGGTACTGTTTACAGATAGAAATGGTGCACGCAAGGTACGTGTGTCAAATTTACCAGCAGGTGTCACGGATCAGTACAAATCAGTGCTCAAATTTGTGGATAATGATACAGTCGTTGCAATTCTTGCCCGTCAATCCATAGCAAAGTTGGATTCAACCCCATTGGATACCATTCGTTCGGCTATTACATCCAAATGTTTTGATATTTTTGGTGCTGCACGTACATATGCTGGTTCTGGCCTTCCACCTGGTCAACTTCTAATGCCAACATCTCTACGGCAGCTGCTTCCGCTGGCTAATGCCTTGTCAAAATCCATTGCTCTTGGGGAGCGTGTTCATGCATCAGACACCAGAGTACACTCTGCACGTCAAATGAACAGAATGAATGCCGATCAACTTTCATTGTACCTTTACCCTCGCATTTACCAGCTTAATGACGAGGCCTTGCAATCGTCAGAGCTAAGTGAAGGCGACATTTACCTTCTTCCTACTCTGCGTGCCAGATATCTCGATGTTTCTAATGGCGTTTATCTCATTTTCAATGGAAAAACGTTCTACTTGTATATTACAATGCCCGCTGCACCTGCTGTTCTCGAGGGATTGTTTGGAGTGTCAGATGTTGACGATCTTGTTCCCTATATTGATGAACTTCCAGAGCTTGATAGCACACTTTCTAAAAATGTGAGAGCGCTCTGTACACATCTCTCGCATCGTGTTGGGCGGTCCTGGATACCATTGCAGCTGGCTCGCCAAGAGCATGACGGAGCAGAATACTCTGTACAGAGTCTTTTGGTGGAAGATGCCCATAATTCGACAACCTATGTTGACTTTGTATCCCTTGTTCATCAGCATGCAAAGAGACATGGGGAAGAGGAGCATAAATGGTTTTAGAACAGCATAGATAACGAAGTGATGAATTATACAAAATACGCTAATCTACAGTCAATTGCCATATGGCTGCGTTAAATCATATGATTTATGAGTTCTAGACCTGCTAGAACCCATGTTTGTTGGAAAATACCTCTGGTGGAACCTCTGAGGCCGGTTTCATACATTTGAAAAGATGCCATGTCCAACCCATCCAAATAATATTTAAGAGATGCTATCACTGGCAGTAAATGATTCTGCAACCACTCTTTGGCTACCCTCAACCCATAAGGAAGATCCATCATCGTAGATTTCCTTCTTCCAGATCTCGGCGGTACGCTTGACCTCCTCGAGAATCCACTCGGCCGTTTGCCAAGCCTCTTGTCTATGGGCAGCAGCGACAACAATGACAACACTTTCCTGGGTCAATGGCACATCACCAATGCGGTGAACCAGAGCGACATTAAAGACGCCTTCGTTTTCTGCCGCGCGCATAGCTATCGAGGCTAGAGTTCGTTCTGCTCGCGGCACGTATGCGTCATATGCAAGAGACCGCACGGCTTTTCCATTAAATGAATTGCGTGTCGTTCCCGAGAATGTCACTATAGCTCCTACATGCTCATCTCGAGCCCAATCAATTAATGGTTGTGCACTCAGCGGTTCAAGTTGAATTCCTGTGTGTACAGGCATGTTAGGCCGCACTGCAGGTCCCACGGCCAAGCAGCAAAAAACAGTGCAGTCAGCGAAAATGGCACCTGGCTGTAAAAATAGACGGCAGAAATTAGTGGCGGAAGCGTTTGGACCAATGTCAAATTATGCATTGTGAATGGTATACTCACAAGAAAAATATTGCCAGCCTAAAGTCCTGTATACATTGTTCAATTCATCGGTCTTGAAGTCCCATGCAGCGGATGGACCACGAATTGTTTGCCGACCAAGCCTAGAGCACCGGATGAATTCGGATGAGTCAGCTGGTTGTAATTGGCTAGTTAAACATCTCGTAGTTCCCGAAATTTGGCAGTTTCCCGATCCATTATAGGTTGTGAATCTAAAAATTTGAAATTTTGAAGGAACGGACTTGCTGGATTCGGTTTAAAATTTTGCAGTTATTTTATCAATTACCACCCAAGTGTCAATTTTAAATTAATAACAATAATGGATTCCTCTTCACAGGATAGACGTGTCTATGTGGGCAACCTTCCGTACGATGTCAGGTGGCAGCAGCTGAAAGATTTCATGCGTCAAGCCGGTGAGGTTGTTCGGGCCGATATTTTAACTTATCCCAATGGTCAATCGCGTGGTTGTGGTATTGTGGAGTATGCTACTGTCGAGGAAGCAGCTGCAGCACTGGAAAATTTGAACCTGGAGACGATTAATGGTCGGCAAATCTACGTTCGTGAAGATAGAGAACCAATTGTTAATGTAGCTTCACGGGGGGTGACCCGGGGTGGAATCCCTAATACAGTATTTGTTGGAAATTTGCCATTCAGCACTTCCTGGCAAGATTTAAAGGATCTGTTCAAGCAGGTCGGTACCGTTGTTAGAGCGGATGTCCATACAAACCTTCAAGGTCGTTCGCGCGGTAGAGGTATCGTTATTTTCAGCACTCCAGAGGAGGTTCAAGAGGCAATTTCAAAGTTCAATGGGTTTCAACTTGATGGTAGAGCTTTAGAAGTTCGCGAAGATTTGCCCATTGGTGAAAGACCAACCCCTCCTGCTCGTGCACCTGGTTCTGGCACCTCTGCATCTCATTCCGGCTACGAGGCACCCAACAACCGTTCAACTAGCAACGGCTCAAGACCGTATTTTACCCATGGCTCTACTGCTATTACAGGTCCAGCGCATTCGGCTTTTGCAATGGCATCTGGCAATGGGTCGATCAATGATACAGTGCATATTTCCAACTTGCCTTGGAGTACTACAGATCAAGATCTGCTTGAATTGGCCAGTGCTATTGCCCCAGTCAAACAAGCCGAAATTCAAAAATTGCCCGATGGTCGATCAGCTGGTAATGGTGTTGTTCAATACCACTCGATAGAAGATGCTGGCCTGGCTATTTCGCAACTTGATGGCCATACATATGGTACCTTGAAAATTGTTGTCACATATGCGAGATATCCGCCTGCTTGAAAATGATATGCTTCACATTAGAAGTGCTAGCTATTGAACATCATTCCCGCTACTATTATTTCATCTTGTACCTGAGAGGACTCATACCACAGGATAGTTTTGTGCCTTGGACGTGTACTATAAAAGATGCTTTGCCAAAACATTGCCCAATGCTATATGCGAAAAGTTATGCTAGTCATAAATTTTGTTGCTAAAACCATATCACGTATTCTAGCTGTACAGTTCATCGCGGTCCTGCTTAGTGTATCTACTGCTGCAGGGCACTGCTGGCGAACTGCACTATGCCTTATCCGCTCGTGGTGGGTAGGGGTATGTCATTTATCAAAATCCTGGATGGTTCCGTTAATTGGGGAATATCTTTACGAAGTTCTTTTTCAAAGATCTGGATTCTAACCATGGTTATATGATGTTATCTAGCCTTACATTGATGCAGTAATTGTTCTGAGTCGAAGTCTCCTAACGTCACTCTTAGCATCCCCCACTTCATATATCTGTCCCATTGGGTAAACATGCAAACTACAACCTCAAAACCACATGTCTTCATCCGGCTTTCGAGAGCATAAAAACTGCCATGATGGTGTGCGCAACAACATCAATAATTCTCTGCGAAAGTTGAAATCAGAAAAGTCGGCTACATCTCTCTTGGAGCATAATGGCTATGGTACCGATGACACCGGTGGTATTCAAACTTCGCATGATGTGAATGACTTTCCTAAAGTTGGTGAAGCTCCTTGTGATCAGCCAGATCAAGGTTGTCAGATGGTGCTTGATGCGAATGCTTCTTATGGGTCAGCTATAGCCACAGGTGAGCAACGCCATGGGAGCGGCGTCGCCATGAAACATACTGCATCTAAGCATTTTCCTAAAGCGCAGACCTCATTGACTCTATCCATTCCAGCATCTGAAGTGGCTATGAAGGCATCCTGTTCTAATGAAAATCGGCGTGAAAGCCCTGTGCTGTCCAAGTTGATACCCTTGTTAGGTGAATCCATGGCCAAATCATCTGCAGACTCTCCTGAGTACAACTTTAACGACGCCGCCGATGTTCCTGGAAGCGCCACACGTCCAAAACCTGCTCTCTGTGTGCTTGATGTTCGAAGATATTATTATGATAAACGTCATAAAAACTACTTGATAAGCCAACAGTTATCTGATATTGGAGTTGAAAGCAACCATATTGGTGATGGTACGAAAGCTGAGAGCGTCGTAGTTGCCAAGGATGCAACCAGCACAAGCAGGCAAAGTGGTGAAACAAAGTTCCAAATCAATATGCAGGATTCGAGATTGATCGAGCCAAAACATGATTTTCCTGGTTCACATTTCAGCTTGAATGCAGTGCATGATTCAACATCATGCCTAGATCAAGCGAATCAACATGTTCCCTCTTGCACTGTTAGTTCCACACCCTCCGTCTCTGATGAATTCCAACAATCCACATACTCCTCAATGCAAAATTCATCTCCAATTGTGTCTATGAAAGAGGAAGATGAATCTGTTTGGATGCAATACCAGTTTTTACTTGAAAACTCAGAGCCAATAAAGGAGGAAGCGGGTGAGCTATCGGAAACGACTAGAGAGTTCCAAAGCAATCTACAGAACTCTCCAGAAAATATTGAAGACTTGGCCATTAATGAAGCATCTTCCTCAAAGCTTGGAGAAATTTTTAACTCTCTAGGTAATATAATCTGGCTAAAGGACACCAGAAACAAGGCTTAGCTGATCGTAGTAATTAACTTAAAATTAATAGCAATTATTATATATTCTTACGAACCCAAATACTAGGTCTGTAATAACTTAAACACTTCTATTTTGTCTCGGGACGCAGAACCAAGTTGCGATCAACCTCCGTCTCCTTGCGATCCTCCTCCTCCCCATAGAAGACCAATCTACACTTCGGCCCTCTGGTTGACACGAGTTCAGCTCTGTAAAATGTTGTAGTTTCGGGGTATTGTGCTATAACAGATGTTCCTGGTGCATACGTAGGTAACGACGAATGCACAGAAGGGATCAGTAGTAAGTCCTTGACATTTGCCTTATAAATATGACCCGAATTGCTGGTTTCATCAGGCTCTGGGTCTCTTACCTCGTAAACCACTCCTTCTTGAATAACTTTAATGACCTCACACTGAATCCATTCATCATCTGGAGGAGGTTTCTTGGTGAAACGGTATGCAACCGAAGAACCCAACGTGAATTCAGGCAGTGTGCTATTTCGGCGACGTTTCTTAGTTTCTGGTTCGCTTTTGAGGGATGAAAGGAGCAACGCAGCATCTAATGCAGCCTGCAGATGTCTCCCATACTCCTCCCATTGCTTCAACGCTGCAATATTTGCCGACTGACTTGATTCTAGCTGATCCCGCAGTTCAAAAAGTTCATGGTCACTGAGACTTGAAAACGAGGTTGGTATTGACGGGACTCCTGGTTGAGTTAAATCGGTCTCCGACGATTGTGCGTCATTCAATTCTTTAATAGCTTGCTTCAGCGTATCATTTACAGGTTCAGCAATACTTGGCGTCTGAGCACGACGCCTGCGAAGAGCTTTGGAAGTCATTGGTGGCTGATCGCCTGGTTCCGATAGTTTAGTTAAAGTATGCCCCACGACAGCTGAGTTGTAGAGCAATGATAAGATACAGTCAAGCAATTCAACTGAGACCTATACAAGCTCGAAATAGAAGCAACCAAGTATTGATTATTTGAATACGATATCAAAACGATAAGTCACACTTATAGCCTGCCGTGACCGCGTTGGTGATTCCTAGGTATTGGTGGCCGTGGGTGTTGGTGACAAATAATTATTCTGCTAGAATCGTTAACCCTAACCACGTCATTGGAACGAGTTCTCCATACTCTACATCACACAAATAAAGTCAACCAATCAAATAATTTTATTCTAAATTTCATTTTATAGAATACAGAAATTCGTAAGTTGTCTATATATGTACAAATCATAAAGAGCCAAACTTTTAGACTATTGTTAGACAGCTGAGACTGTTCGCGGTATCTGCATCGATGATCGAGGCATACAAAGTCCAGCTTCCTTGAAACGTTTAAGCAGTCTAATCAGTTTAGAGCTTATCACCAAATACTTTGACAAAAAGTTTTTGAGTCAATGTTGGTCGTGGGTAATCTTTAGATGAAACAGGGGTGGTATATTGTTTCAGATTTTCAAGTTCTCTTCCAAAGTTCTCTTGCAATTGCTTATTTTCAGTAACAATAACAGCTCCAGCTTCCAAGTCATGTGTGTACGCTCTACGCGTAAAGTTTGATGAGCCAATTACTGTAAGGAATGGGTTTCTTGCACCCTTCTTGCTAACCCATAGACCTTTTGCATGATAAGACCATCCTTCGGGTTGGTTTACAACACCTTTTTGCCATTCTAGCATTTTAATTGGTACGCCTTGTCTCTCGGCCTGTGTAAGGAAACGACGAGCAAGATAGGAGTACAAGGCCGGAACATTTCCTGACAATCCTTTGGATTGAAAGAAACCATTAGCTTTTTCTCCAGCCGTAATAATGAAAGAGTCCTCTGGTTTGGACTTCAGGAGTAAATTTTGCAATTGCTCCGTCACATTGAAGTAACCGGCTGTCAGTGCCCAGTCATAGCCATCTGCCAGGCCTTCCGCTAAGGTCTTCATTACAGGTTTCTCTGTAGACCCAGAATTGCCTATGAGTTGAGTAAATTGGCAAATTGGGTAAATAAGTGCTGAACTTTGGTCTTTAATCTGTTCAATTCCATCGTTAACAGCCGACGGCTTGAGCAATGGCAACAATCTCTTTCTTGCCTCCTTGTGAAAGCCCTTGGGATCGGTTTTGGGATCAGGGGTATTATTAGGCCACTCCAACTTGAATCCTGCTTCATTTGACGCTGGAATCAGTTTATGACTTAAGCCTGCGATAGCTTGGAATACTGAGAAAAAATAGTCAGTGACTGATTTATCTTTTATCCAAATATAGCGATCTTGACGATTGGTAAAATAGTCAGTTGAAAGATTTGCACCCGAGAGAATAATCTGGTCATCGATGGCATATAATTTCATATGTTGAAGTCCCCATCCTTCATTCAATCTTTTAGGCAATAACAACTTGGGCAAGCCGCGAAGTTTAGGTGTTTGATACTGCGCAATATGTACCCGCGATGGATATTTGGCGGCCAATGGAGCAATTAAAGAAGCCGTACAAAGGCCAGGAGATTCTCTGGTACCTCTCAGACCATCTGTTAATATATGAACGTCTAATTCACTATTGTGTTTGAGACTTTCATCAATAACATTGGCAAGTTCTTGTTGAGATGTTCCAATGTACAAAGTGGCCAAAAAGATACGTTTTTTAGCTTTGCGTATGTGATCTTTGAGCTCTGAATAGAATGAGTCGGGTGTAGTCAAGACTTGAATCCTTTCAGCAGGAATTTTAAATCTTGGTGCCAGACTATCTAGCTGAGTTAGGGTACGATAGTTCATGAGTAACTTCGGAAAGGTGTGAAGGCTAATGAAGCATCGTATGGTAATCCCGTGACAGATAATGACACCAGGTAGAATGTTCAGACCAGAACACTGAGCAACATGAGATATATTTATTGAGCGTTAGCTTTTGAGTATCTAAAATACTGTATATACATTAATGCTAGAGTAACAACTGCACCAGTTAAACAATACAGTGAACACACTGACAGTAGGGTTTTACCAGCATCGTTTACCACAGACAGAACGTTGAGGCATTTGATTTAGACTCTTCTACGATTTGGTGACCGGTCACCACCGAATTTGATTCTAGTTCCATCTGTGACTCGTCTGATGAGTTTCCGGACCTTGGTTCCCTCTTTACCAAAGAGAACATTAAGGAAAGCGTTTCTGTTCTGGCCAAAGTTACGTGTAACCAGTTCAATATTCTGGTTGAGTAAATCCTTTTGCTCCATCAGCTCAAACATTCTAGCAGCGGTCTGGAAAGCAGCATCGTATGTGCTCTTCTTAGTACCTTTGAAACCAAGTTGACCAGTGGTAACGGTTAAAAGAACTTCCTGTTGGGGGTGAACCATATCAATCATATATTCCTGGTCCAATACACCAGCCTCTGGCCGGGGAAGGTTACGAGTCACTCTTTTCGACAATGTCAAAACTGTGTTGTTGCGAGTGAATAAACAGTGAAGGACATGAGTGGGGTTTGCAGACTCTCTGTCTTGCCGTCTTGGTGTAAATGCACGAGTAGCTGAAACGGGGCGCAAGCTTTTCAGGGCTGAAAAAGCCGGCCTAACTGCTGGTCTTAATCCGGTTAACCAGTTCATAGGACGTAGTGAAATTTGTGCTGACTCAGGGATCTTAGGTCGTGAGTGGGAAGAGAAGGACTGGTGAGAGAGGGTCTGGTGGGAGTCTAGTGGGAGTCTGGCGAGGGTCTGGTGGGTCTGGCATTCCACGTATATCAAAGAAAAATATATAATTGTCGAGTGCAATCCAAATAATTTTGGTCATTTATAATAGAGTCTGTTTATATTATCTACGAACTGCGCTTTGAATTGATTGTTCAAGTAATGCGATGAACAAATATGATTAACATTCTCTTTAGAATCCAAAAAAAAATAATATGCTATAAATATTGTACATGACTCTATGATAGCAGCATGAACATGAATTGAATGAAGGAGGGCCACTTCATTCGTCGGCATGCAAGCTGGTGCATATCAAGGCTTCGGTAGTTATGGATTATTATCAGGTTACAGGCAGACAGGTGAGCCAAGCAGTTAGGATTTCAGAGACCCTACTCACACACAAGAGAACTGCGTTTGGGACAGCTTATAGAATGGTGCGAAACTAGGTTATCTTCGCACCCATTGCGTACAAGCGCGTTAAAACTTAAATCGATCACTATCGAGGGGTATAAAGGTCAGCTTGACAGCAGTGAGTTTGAACGTGCCTGTTGCCATTTTCAATTATTTAGGAATTTCGCACATGAATTCAGGCATTATTTTTGCTTCAGGGTCACTAGGATATCAGGTAAATAGGTGCTACATTCTAGCCGATAATTAATATTTGACCAATCTCCGAGCAGCCGGTTTCTTATGCTAGTGCCTCTTATCGGGCCGGCTGCAAATAAGCATGCCCGTCGGTTCGAACGGCCAAGAATTGTACGGTAAAATCAAGACAATTAAAGAAATGAGTCAATCCAACGAATTGGTTGTTTGGCTCCTACCAAACGTAATATGTATGCTTTGAACCAAAATTCCGACTATTTTTACTGTTTGGTGAATGCCACATAATGCAGTCAGATAAGAGTCTTCGATCAGGTCTCAAAAGTGCAGGATCTTGCGCCTTAACTAGCAAAATGTTTATGAAGAGTAAGTATTTTCAATACAATTAACCATAGAACGGGCAATGTTGATTTGTGATTCTTTTCACCAAGCAGGGGCTATCGTCTGATATTGTGGCGATAAGCTGGATGCTTGACCGTTGAGATTGATCTACTGCATGCCCAAGTGGGTACCAAACAACAGCCCAGGGGCCACGGAAATTAGCACCAAGCACACGAGGAGATAATTTAATCGCATTATTTATAATATTTTAAATTTAATATAAAAATTATTCATTGAATTGCAATCCTCCAACCATGCTAATTATCACCGCATGTGTGCATTAATCCGGTAGAGATCCATAATGCCGCATGATGGTGAACAACCCCGACTCGTACTAAATGGAAACTACACTGGACAAAACCATGCACCAGCTTCACCTTGGCAGGTACTATGGATACTTATTGCAGGACGTCCAAACAAAACAACCAAGACCCACCGCCGCGGCATGACACGCCTTGCACGTGAAAATCTTTCCCCTACGTAATCGAGACAGTTGGCGTGTCGCGGATTTAGACACTGGTGCAGGCCATACGTCATTACATGAAACCCTACCCAGGAGGTTTGTTGCCCCGACGGCAATAGCAAAACCGAGTTTAAGATTCCTAGAAACTGGGAAATTCAATAGTCACCAAAGACTAGCAGCACATAAATAATATAATTAACGATTGTTTACATGGTAACATCGATCAGATAGCTAAAATAATCCCCAACCATCGTGTGTGTTTCATCCAATGTAAAGTCAGACCAGGCCCGCTGCCCGTCGCAATCCATCAAGATTGCATGTCCAGGGATGATGACGCTGGATTAGGACAACAGAAATCTTGAGCATAGCGATATGGAAGTTTAGGGCTTGGTAATTAATACGGTTTCCGAGCTAGATATGGCACATATACGGCCAGCCAAAACGACCCACACAGAAATAATAAAATGCATTAGCTACCTACATAAAATGCATTGTACGGTTTGCTATATGGCTTCCCATCAAGCACACCTATATATGACAGCTGTAGCAGGCTGATTGACAACCCGTGGCCATGCCCCCTGTTACATAACTGGGCGAAAGGTGTCGTTTGTATCCCCTTGCCTTACCCTAGTCCTCGTAAAAATCAGTAAACCCTGGCCCAGCCCTACCCAACGGCAACCGAGCCCCTGCCGCAAACCAGAATAATCAGAGCCCACCCGACTGAGTAATCGGTGCCATCGCCAATGAACATGTGATTAGATTCTGAAGGACACATGGATTTAACCGATGTGCTATCTCTCACCTATCAGGAATACTGCTGGCCCAAGTAGAAGTCGCAAATCAATTAATTATATTTGCATAGTTAATTTTTATTCATCCATACACCCATAATTAATCACCCCAGCAACCATAAGGTACTGGGCATCACATCCTACACATAGCTTGCAGCTGAGTCATCGGGTCCGATGCACGAAATTTTTTCCATTTTCCTTCCGTTGGTGTAATCAACATGACGTCACTACGCATATGCAAAAGGGCGAGAATTCCAAATATTCCTAAACATGGACTATATAAGTAGACCCTGATTCCCTCATTATTTCTAACAAAGTTCTAATTCTTTATCACTCATTACAATGACTTCTGCCGTGGTTCACAACGAAAACAACACCATTGACATCACCACCTCCGGTTGCTTGTTCGACCTGGACGGTACCTTGATGTTGTCTACCGATTCCGTCGCCGCTTTCTGGCGTGACTTTGGTACTCAGAATGACATTGACCCTGAGGAGCTCCTTCACACTGCCCATGGCCGCCGTACCATTGATGTTCTTGGTATGTGGAAGCCTGAGCTTGCCAACAAGGAGAATGCTTCCAAGTTTGAGGCTACTATTCCTCAGCGCTGGAAGCACCTTGCCAAGCCCGTCCCTGGTGTCCACCACTTCCTTGAGTCTCTGCCTCCTTCCCAGTGGGGTATTGTCACCTCTGGCACTCGTATCATGGCCACTACTTGGCTTGAAAACTTCCTTGAGATCGCTGCCCCTAAGGTCTTCATTACTGCCGAGATGATCAAGGAGGGCAAGCCCCACCCCGAGGGTTACAAGAGAGGTCACTCTGAGCTTGATCTTTCTCATTTCCTTGTTTTCGAGGATGCCCCCGCCGGTATCAAGGCTGGTAAGGACGCTGGTGCATACGTCGTTGGCATGGCCACCACTTATGACGCCCAGACTGTCAAGGACTCTGGTGCCGACGTTATCATTCCTGACCTCACACACATCAAGGTCGTTAGCTGGAATGCCGAGACCAAGACTCTTCGTCTCACTATTACCGACCCTATTGTCGTTTAAATATTTATTAATAGTCAATCAGCTTTAAAAGCTTCTCACTAATACCTTTTGTTCTCTTATCGTGATTTTGGAATTAGCGATCTGCCCCTGCATGAGGCTAGCAATCTTATCAGCAGCTGGCTATTGGTAGCGCCGATAATCGGTTTCGCCTATAGTTGTTGACAGGTGTTTATAAAGGTCATTAGGCTATATAAAATTAAATAAAGAGCGGCTTAGCTTATCAATTAAGATCCTTGCGATAAGCTAAAAGTGGTGGCAGTGTTGCCGTGTTGCAGTTTTCATTCAAAAACTCATGCTCAAGTAGTTGATCAGTGGATGCCCGGTAGTTTACGTCAACACACAAACAAACACTCAAAAAGCTCTTGAGTTCTTTGGATAAAGTATCAGGATGCTTTAGCTTCGGGGTACCGTTCGTGGCGATAAGGTACAATGCTTTCAGAGGCTCTTCATTAAGGTATGGGGGCTCGCTTTCAATCATCTCGATGGCCATAACACCTAAAGACCAAACATCCACCTTGGCACCATATTCCTTCTGTTTAACGACCTCAGGGGCCATCCAGTAAGGCGTACCTACCATAGTAGCACGCTTGTTTTTATGCTCCGTGAGCTTGGCACAAAAGCCGAAATCAGTAATCTTTACATTGCCCTTGCTGTCCAGTAACATGTTATCACTCTTAATATCACGATGGATAATAGACTTAGAGTGAAGATGTTGAAGTCCTCTTGCAGTTTCACGACAAATTGTAGCAATTTGAATCTCATTTAGCGTGTTGTTATCGATAACATCAGTAAGAGGACCACCCTCCATATATTCCATAACAACCCACAAATCTGAAGATCCTCTAAGATACGATTCCAAAAAGTTCACAATATTGGGATGCTGGCTTTCACGCATCACTGTGATCTCATTGACAATCAACTCCTTCCTGGGCTGACTAGCCAAATCAATCTGTTTGATTGCAACTTGACCATGTCGTTGAGACATAGACACTCTGAGGGGCCGGGCCACATAAACAGAGCCACTAGCACCTTGACCAACCTTGCGCAGCTTTTGGTACAATGCAGTAGGGTTCTCGCTGCTCACAACGGAGCGTAACTTCTTCATGATTTGGTTCTCAGTCATGGTAGAGATTCGCTTCTCAGGTTCACGGCCACTGCCCTTTTCAAGAGCGTTTGCAGCAGCTGCTATAGCTGCCGAGGAGCCTGATGGCTTATGAGTATGATGTCCATGGTGATGAGCCTGAGGACTCATGCCCACAGAGCCGGGCTCTTGTGGTCTTTGCGGGGTGACGATCTTCACCGGGGTCTGAACTGGAATCATTTTTGTAGGAGTCTTCACTGCATCAGTGCGCAGTGTTGGAATGGGAATAGGCCCGGCACGATCAGGTGAGGGACGGACTGGTGGTTGAACATGAACTGGCTGTGTAAGATTGGAAGTGGAACTTCCAGCCGCTTGCACAGGCTGCGGTTGACGGGACCAGCCCTGGGGAACTTGAGGACGGAAACCAGGTGAGCGTCCAGGGATACCGGGATCTGCAGTCGGGCGTGTAGGTGTACTCACTGCAGGTAAAGGAGCCTTTACAGGGATGAATACACCGGCAGAAGGTGTACCGGTTGAATCATCAGAAAATGCCGAGCTTGAGTGTTCTACGGATGGGCTTGCTCCTGAGCTCTGGGCTTTTGTGACATTCAAAGGTGAGATCAGACGTTCTGGAACCGGGCCAGAAGCATCTCCTAATGAACTAGACGTGGTGTCAACTCTGAGATTAACAGCAGCTGGTGGTGGAGGACGAGCGGGAGCAGTTCGCACCGGTGTTTTCACTGAGAAATCACTGGGGCGGTTCAGCCCTGGAGACACTTGAGCGCGTGATTGCGCAATGCGGAGATTTTCTAATTGTTGGAGCTGTGTTGTACTCTTGGAAGCGGGTGGTGGTGGTGCAGGACGCGAGGCCTGTGGTGTACTGGTGGTGGTACTCTTCACAGAATTTAATGTGGATGATGTGCTTGGAGTAGTGTAAAGTGGCGTTGAGCCAATACCAGCACTGTTGTTATCGGTTGATGTAGAAGTGTCAGCTTCCATATTTTTCTGATAAAAACTGAGAACATCAACCACAGCCTGGGGGTTTTTGTTAAAGTCCTCCTTAGTGATAGCTGAAGCACTCAAAAGTTTTGCCCATTCGACAGGCAAACCAGTAAATTCGCCAGAACTAGGATCCAATCCGACGTGGACATTGTGAGTGAAGTTGATTGGAGCAGACACACCAGTTGACGGCAGTTTTGAGTAAATATCATCAATCCACGCATATAAATCTGTATCTGACTTGCAAGAAACATATAATGACTTGAGATTCCCATTGCGGATGATCTCAAAACAGAACGGTTTGGAATCAGTGCGGGTAATTGATGTTACGGTTGTAAGGGGCACATTCAAAGAGGAGGAGGAGGCAATTGATGCTGCAGCATCATTTTTGTTAAAACTCAGCAAGCCGTCCTGAAGAACCAGATATTTTTTCATCCAAATCCATTTCATAGAACCATCTTCTTTAACCTGGACCCAGCCCTGTCTAAGGGGGGTGGTATTAGCTCTTCGATTTTGAAGGGCAGAGCCACCAGGAAGGCGGGCCTGGGATGGGGGAGCAGGAGCAGGACCTGGACTCAAAAAAGCGTCGCTGCTGATATTGTTCACAGTAGTTGAATAAGACATGATAAACAATTGGTTGATTTCGGGTCACGAACAAAATCCCTAGAATTCAGGTAGAAAAGCAACTTAACAACCGAATTAAGAGGTGGAATATTGGGAAATTGAAATAAAGTTGAAAGCTGATGCGGTCTAATTTGAGCTTAAAATTTGAGTGCAAACCAAACCGTGATACAACTTCGTCACTGGGTA
This sequence comes from Wickerhamiella hasegawae, assembly GCA_030572535.1. Lineage (NCBI taxonomy): Eukaryota > Fungi > Ascomycota > Dipodascomycetes > Dipodascales > Trichomonascaceae > Wickerhamiella > Wickerhamiella hasegawae. The sequence goes on from JAJLZZ010000006.1 coordinate 326,115, forward strand.
AGAGCTTGAGGGAAATTTCAAAATAAAGTCCTTCGGAAAAAAGCAGCTAAAGAACCCTGTGAGTAAAGAAAATACGTTTCCACCAAATTAACACTAGGGGTCGATACCTAGGTGCTGAGAGCTGGCGAAGGGACAAGATACCACGCCAAAGTTACCAGGACTGTGACCAAAAAGAGGGGCTAAAAGCGCGACGAATAAAATACGGTGGATATGACCAAATAAATCAAAACCCAATTGAACCTGTACACAAGCAACAAACCTAAAGTTTGAAATAACCACTCGATGAAAGAAGAGGGGTGTGCAAGGGAGAGACAGAAAGATGGGTTAACGCGGCGATGCGTGTGTGGTATGGGATTTACTGTAGGTTAGCTAGACTGTCATGCGCGTTTGCGGGGTTAGGTGTACCACGACATCTTTTAGGTGAAAGGACGTCTTCACCGGTTATATTTCTCAACTTTGGGAATGGGACTTGGTGTCAATACTTTATTATATCAACTATAGCTAAAATAAATCACCAGCATAAGTTTTAAAGATCGCAAACGTGGGATATGTCAGTGGCCATGAATGGCCGAGCTTGTATCCCTTGTGCTGACTGATTCCTAAATGCACTCTGGTCTCTAGCACAGTAACATCAACAAGGCATCTGTGTTTCAAGTTTGTGCTAGCTGCTTTGACGATCACCTGGTAGGATTGATAAAGACTGGAGATTCATGTGATACTTAAATACACAGATATCAAACGGTTTGTTGATTATCATTTATCAGGGCCACGTTGAGGCCACTTAGATCACTCCTGCTCAAGCTCCGCTTACTTGTTCAGACTGATAACCTAGTGACCTGGGTGACCCAGCAAGGATATGCTATGCCTGATTATTGCCTGTTCTGTCTATAATCCATGAGCGATTTCCCCCTTATTTACGTCAGTTTTCTGGATATAGAGTGGCTGTCAATATAAATTCATATGGCTATACTTGCTAATTTATAACTTGTAGACATTAAACAATTTTAGCACCATCAAGAGTAGGCAAAGCTTGGCACCAATTCTTCAGGGTAACAATGCTTGATCTGCACGTCCACGTATGTACGACACCAAAATGCCAGAACGCCAGAACTTGGGAACGCCTGGAAGACAATTCGCTCCTTACGTGATCTGCAGCCTATTTTCTAACGGTGCAGGGGGTCGCTACTGCCTGTGATATAGCTGCTCTAAATTGTGATCGATACTGTTTGAGCTTACAAGTTTCAAAATTAAGACCACCCTGATCTGAAATCATCGTTTCGCTCACCCTGACGTCTGTAACAATGTCTCTAAGTAATTTGAAGCATATATAACGTGCATCACTGAAATGACCACAAACTATGTTGGTGACCGTGTCTTCCACGTCGAGGGAAGCTATGTTTGGGCTATTTTAAGCCCGGCAGGACCTCGTTTTGTTCAATTGTGATTGTATTGTTATGTATGACGAGACGGAATTACAACAGAATACAATGAACTAAACGCCCCCGTCTGCTTTCTATGTAAAAATGCCACGCTAATACCATCCGCACATAAGAGGTTACTTTGAGGGAAGGAAGTTACAAACTATTTGATTTTCAAAACGAAGGTATTTCCAACCGATACAAATTATTCACCACCCTAACAATCGTACCCACGATCTTTAAACTGGTGCACAAAGTGCAGGAGTTCCAAAAATTCCTTGTCTGAACAATCAAACAAAAGAGGTCATGGTTAAGTTTTCAACCAGCAAAAACACAATCTCGGACGAATCCTCATTGATATGTGTAATGCCCTTGCATAAGGATGAAGAAAAAGTCCTTGGATTAATTCTTCTTAAATACCCAAGATCGTGTCAGTCCACGTCCGGGTAACTAAATGTCGTTTGAAATAATGTTTATGCTAGAATAAATATATTTAATCAGAATCCGTTAGGATAATTGCTTCATCAATTTCACATGAATCAATTGATTGGATTGGCTCACTAGGCTCAGTTGGTTCATTTGCTTCACTTAACACAGTTAGTTCCAATGTCTGGCTTTCTCTGGGCTCACATTCCTGTAGTAATTCACCAGCTGTTTGGAATCCAAATTGGCTCAGAGTACTACTCACTTTCAGCTTTTTGGAAGAAGAGGCACTTTTAACCTTGCTTTTTCGTTTGGCTGGTTCCTTGGCCGGTTTCAATGCTTTGATCAGGTCACCGCTTTCCATAGCTTCGACATTTTCCTGAGGCATTACTACAGTTACCTCTTCATAGTGTGGTGTTGCATCATTGGGCAGAATGCGCCGGGATGATACGTATTGAAGTTGCTTTCCACCAACCAATTCATTCTTTTGGATTCGATTCTGTACCCATTTGTGACCCGTCAAAGCATGGTTCAATTTCTCCTCCTCTTTCTCATTCATCAACATATAGACATGTCCCTCTCTCTTGCGTCCTGTGCGGCCCATTCGTTGTATGCTGCGAATAGGGCTAGTAGACTGATCGTAACAGATAATGAGATCGACCTCTCCAATATCTAATCCTTCCTCTGCTACTGATGTTGCAACAAGAACATTAATCTCACCTTCTTTAAAACATTTCAGCATGGCTTGTTGCTCCTTTTGTGACATGCCTTTCATATTCGGACCTTTTGAAGCTTGGCCTACGAAGAGTCGGCCTTCAACAATGTCGCCACAGTGCTGGGAAAGGACCCAAAGAATCTCTGCTGCAGACTCACGGAATTCTGCAAACACAATCGCCCTGGAATCAGCACCATATTCAAGAAAGAACTTACTCAGGATATCTACCAGATGCTCAAGCTTCGGGTGACCATAAAAATCTGTACGTCTTTCATTACCATCAAAGATTAGCTCTTTAGATCTTGATATCATACGTGAGAATTCAGGGTTCATAACTAGCTCGGTGATGGTTTTGCCAGGTGATGCTGTACCTTCAAACTTTGTTTGAATTCCCATGACACGTTCGTAGAAGGGATATATACCATGTGTTTTCAACAAGCTCATAGCATATACTACAGGAAGGATTGTTTGTACAATTGCATTGTTTTTGTACATGAGACCCTTATTAGGATTATGGCCCATAGACGCTCTATAACGGCGCATCCCTTCAATAAGTTGGAAAAAGTGAATATCGGCTGGGTTCATGTTTGGTACGATTTTTGATTGCTGCAAAGGTTTCAACAGTTCACGAATAGAGCTCGCTGCTAAACCAAGAAGTTCGTTCTGATGTTCCGAGAACTTGGTCACTACTTTGTTCACATTTTTCAGATGAGTATACTTTCGTACATCAAGGGATTGCTCTGACCGGATCTCTGTGCCAGATATATGAAGATTATCGATAACATTTTGAACACCCTCAAAGTGTCCAGATGGTGTGGCAGTAAGTGCCAAAATTCTGAAAGAATCATTGGTCTCACTGATAAGTTTGACAACATTGACGTAGCTGTGGTTGCCTGTAGCACGATGAGCCTCGTCTAAGACCACACAAACGATATCTCTTGGATCCACGAGGTTGTTAACTAAGTCGTTCTCAACCGTTTGGGGTGTTGCAAAAAACACACGCTTTTTCTTCCATTGATCTGCCCGTTGAGGCTTCTTGACAATATCTTGTAATAGGACGCAGGTATCATTGATACTAATTCCTGTTATTTCAATAAAACTCTCAATTTGCTGACTTACAAGTGGTCTTGTAGGGGCCATAAACACAATCTTTGCATTAACGGTCCACCTATAAAAATTCCACATGACGACACTTGCAATAAATGTCTTACCCAGGCCCGTCGGAAGCGCACATATCAAGTTCCTGATGAGTGCTTTGCGAATAATGTTTCGCTGATAGTCACGGATAGGTTTGTTTACTGGATACACAAATTTCTTCAATTCAATGAAATTGAGAATATGATGTGTTGGGGGATCATCATGAGTTGACTGTGAGCTTAGATCGAAGTTTGGGGGAGGAGGTGTATAGATCTTGCCTCCCGAAGAAGATCCCGAGCTCTGTATCACATTTGTAGTATCGATGGCCTTTTCAGCGTGATCTACTGTCTTGAAACTCGTCGGATCTTGGAAAAACTTAGTTATTGAGCCATCGGGTGCTTGAGGACGAGATAGATTGACTTTTACAGGCCCGGGATCAGACTTGGGAAGAGAAAATACGACTTGATTCTGGCGTATTTTCGGCTGTGTAGCACTTACTGGTCTAATTGGGTTCGTCTCTGGTGTTAATTCCGGAGCGACCACATTGTTCGGTGCACTGGATGGTGGCTCTGAAATATCACCGTCATCTAGTTCAAAATCGTCCCAATCCGTTTCATCTTTTGTCTCAACAGGTGCAGGAGATAAACTATCCAGATCCAAATCGTCTAAATCCTCAAATTTGATAGAGTCATCTGGATTATCGGTTCCTTGAGGCTGTTCACCGCTGGACGCGTATAGCATATGTATGGCTTGGTTAATCATCATTTAGTGTGTTAGTATAGTGAATGCGGGATAGCATTATTGCTAATTATATACAATGTTCCAGTAAAACTATTTGTTTTAGACAATAAATAATCAATTCCAATCTTCACGCATATTCAGTCTAGAGCTAACCCGACTGGGGACGTTTGATGGAGGTTGAGTACTGGTGCTGCTTCCAATATAGATGTCAGCCAACTGAATATCTGGTGATGAGACAATTGGAGAGAATACTTTTGGTAAAGGTGCCTCATTTGTGGTTGGAAGAAATGGTTCGTAGTTTGTCCAATAATAGCGCATATTCTTAACTTTGTCGATCAAAAAGTTAAGGGATTTGATGCCTCGAAGATAGACAGTAAAGACAAGACCGAACAATATAAATAATCCAAAAAGTGGAACAACAAACGAACTTGCAGGTGGTTGGTAAACAGGTAAGGCAGATCCGGCTAATTCGCCTCCAAGCACCTCTGTGCCGTCATATGACTTGAAACCAACCGCAACATGGTTTTCAGCAGAAGCTGGAATTTGGCTGGAAAAATATAAAAGTGCACGACCAAGTGTCCAGCTAACCTCAACACCATCGACATGAGCAGCACTTTGAAATGTGTCAAGAAAATTGTGATGTGCAACAGGATCATTGGGGTTTAATGGGAATTTGAATCCTTTATTAAGAATAGTGAGAACCCAAGCCGATTTAAGGCAACTACTCTTGAGATGACCTTTATCCATACCACCATAGACACCCTCATCAAATTTTGTCTCGATATCTTTCCAGTTCGAGTCACAAAACTCAGTAGCATGCTCAACAAATGTTGCATAGTCAAACTTCCCTCCTAGTTTGTAAAGATCTTCAGCAGTATACCAGTACTCAGAGACACCAACAAATTTCTGATTAACTAAATCAAATTGAGGCACATGAACACCATCAAATAAACACGGGTTGTCTTTACATGGCTTTTGACTGTTCAAAAGAGGTTCCATAAGAGTGATACACTTTTCAAAATTACCATCTCCAAAATAGAATGCATGAAATGCTTCTCCCGTTACAGGATGGATTTCATCCAATTGCTCAGTTGCACTCTTGGGAAGGCACGGGTCGATAACAGGAACACCTTGATGGGCCTCAATTCCTTCAAAATCCTTATCGGAGAGACTAGAAAGTAAAGTCTGACGGTATCTCTTTTGTGCTTGATTTGCACCAAAACCAAGCCATGTTGATAAAAAGATTTGCCAACTAACAGCCTCACCATCATAAGTGCGTAGAGAGAGCGTATACAAGTCGTCTGCATGCCGTTCACGTTCTGTAGAATTGGGAACAAATGCAATCTGAGCCGAAGCGCCGCCCATATCCATAAAGCCGTAGGTATTATCAAAGTGCTCAGCAGTCCATATTTTGTCATTGCGGGTATGAACAAGATAATTGAGAGACAGCCATCCATAAAGGCCCTCTGTTTGGCCATCAATCAATGCCACGTGGGTCTCACATTCAGGCAAATAGAACGAGGTACGCTTCTGGAGCAAACTGCACACGGTGGAAAGAATAGACTCTTGCTGTGCTTCAGGCAAAAGCCGTAGACCAGCTGTAGCCAAAAAGAAGAATGGTGTTTCGTGACGGACATTGGCAGGGACGACACTCTCAGCCTTTGCGACAAGAGGACTCAGATGTTCTTTCCAGATCAAAGTTTCATTACCTGCAAATTGAGAAATACCAGGGTTTGTTTTCTTGACCCAACCATCTTCAGATTCAATATCTGGTAGCGAATTGGAAATCACATCCTGGCTAGCAGATGGTGCTTTATAGACATGAAGTCTTGAACCAGAGGAGCCAGCATCAACAATTACAGCGTAACCCATAGAAGTAAATACTTAACGAAGAATTGATAGGGTGCGAGTTAATATGAAACGCAAAAACAATGAAAGTCAAATGAATTAAAGGAAGTACAAAAACCACCAAATGTATGAAAGACAGTCGATTTATTTATTTTCAGTGCAAAGCTCCAAGACAACAAAATTGGAATCAGGCAAATAAATAAACAGCAAAATGATCCAGAAGTGGAAAAGCTTTGATACCTCCTTGTAGTTTGCGAGTGGTCGAAATAACACGAAAATTGGGCACCATCAAAACATCGTTATTAATCAAGCAGCACATGATGACAAAGTTTATCCCGGTGCTGTCAGGTGGGAGGTGACTGGTGTGGACGAAGATACCAACCTTGCACTAACCTAAACAGTGGATACTTATTGTTTACCTAGTACTTTCGGGTAACAGTGACTGATTCCATCCAATTTTGATCTGTAAAAGGTTTAATATAACCCATTGACCACTTCTTTGCCCTTGGACAGATATACAATGACAGATCAGGCGTCAAGGAAGGGCCCAGCTCTCGCCCAATCCGATGCCGACGGCCGTAAGATTCAAGAAACGTTATTCTCAGAGACTGATTCGCGCGGCAATCTGGTTGAATCATATATCACACATGCTAAAATTGGTGAGGTTGCTTCCAGAGAAGACCTTCTTCGCGGCCCAGCAAACACGAATTCTAAGGAGCGTATCGTGATTCTTGCCGCTGTCCATGATGGCACTGTGCGTATGCACAAAGCTCGTGAAGCAAATGGTGCAATTCAAATTGGACGTACCTGGGCACTAGATGAGCTAGGTTCATTGGAGTTTACTGGAACCCACGGTGTTATTGCCAATTTCTCAAAACCTTACTTCTGGCAATTTCACTCTACCAGTGATAAGGTTGCTTTTGCTAGACGGGTATCGCATGTCTATTCGAAATATAAGAAGAAACCACTCAAAAAGCTGAATTTTGATGTGGATGATGGCGCTCTTCCCGCCCCTGCCACATCAGTTCTGTCTACTGGTAAGACTGGCCCGGCACCCCGCAGACCCAGTAATCCTAGTACGCCTCCACTACCAAGCCACCAGTATCCTGTTGAGGCCCGACCTGATGTTCCTGCTCCTCCAATTGTATCTAAAGTTACACAACAGCAAGCTGATATTAGGAAAATGTCGTCAACGGATATTCCAATGGCTGCGCCCCGTCGCCCTTCGAGGCCGTCCATACCTCTGGTTAATAACGGCAATCAAACCCAGGCCAGCCCGCAGGGACCTACTACTCCTGTGCTGGGCCAAAGGCCTTATCCAGTGAGCCCCTCATCTTATCCCAACACGCCTAATCAAACTACTCCAAGAACTACACGTGCTCCTGGTCAACACGCTACTAATTCTAGTCCGGCTCCCACGATCCCGCCAACTTCCGTACGAAGACAAAAGACAACAACACAGGCACCTTTCGCCATGAGAAACTCACCTTCTAGTAACAGTTCCTCGAGTTTGACAGGACCAGCTGGGGCCACTGCTGCAGCCGGTTCTGCGGCCCTTGCTGCTGCTTTAGCAGCACACACACCAGCCAAAGCCACACCACCTTTTGCATCATCTTCATCCTTGGTTTCTTCAGAGTCGTCCAACTCTATCAAGAGTTCTCCCAATAATGCTGATAACTCTAGAATGACGAAACGTAGATCTAAGGATGGCTCGGTATCTTCTAACCCGGTTGGATCTGTTACCTCACTGCCACCTGTGCCACCTAAATCGGTTACGACTGATGAGTCTCGTAGCTCTCAATCTTCACACAAATCACAAAGATCGCATGGGTCAAACACTGTTAATCATGTCCCAGGACATGATGTATCTCTGGAAATTGGTCGCCCACCTCAAGCATCTACAATTGCAAAAGAAAAAGATGTGGCTGTACTTCAGCCGCAGCAAGTCTCACCAGGGCTTTCCCAAGCGGGCACGGCTATTGCTAAATCACAAGAGAATGTTCCAACCCAGGACATGTTTAAAACGCAGGACCCTCAATTGAATGTTCCACCAAATCTTTCTGCTGAAGAATCTCTTCGTGGTTCGCAACCTTTGGTGATTGATTCTCGCCGGAGTCCTAGTCCTAAGGGTACGCGTGGCAGTGGTGCCCGCACCCCAAGTCCCAAAAAGTCCCACAAACAGAAACAGAGTCTTCCACCTGCTAATCTCCGTCTTTCGCAGACAGATCTTGATTTTACTCCAGATACTCCTCAAAATCATCGTTACTCGGCGACATCAAAGCGCCTATCAACTTCAGCAGTTTCTCCCCGTAACTCGCGCTTCTCTCGCGCTGATATTCGGAGCCCTCGGCGTTCAAGAGCTGGTTGGCACTCTCGTCAACAGTCCAATATCTCTTACACATCCAGAACTGGTGAGGTTGAAGATGAAGGTCAAGAATTTCTGGATCTTGAAAGTGTTTTGAAACAGTTAGAGTGGTCCGGCACTGACGTCGTTTCTCTGGAGCGTTCTGTTAATGAAAAGCTTTCTGGCGTCACTGACGACAAAATCGAAAGTATCGTAAGCTTGGATGATAAGCTTGATGAGCTTGATAGACTTATGGCGTCCAGCTTGGAAGATTGTAATAAGTTGGACAACGCTCTCGCCCATTTTGGTCTACAACTTGCTTCCATTGGTGATGAGGTACGTCATATTGAAGGCCAGGGAGAAGGTATTCAGGTTGTTGCTATGAATCAGAAGGCTCTTGCACAGGAGCTAGAGCATTTACTTGGAACTGTGCGTTTACAGCCATCACTTGTTAAATCTGTTGCTGATACTGACTTCACTATTAACCATTTAAGTCAATTCGAGGCATCTTTAATTGAACTTTACGGAGCTGCAGATGCAGTTGGTGGAAGCAATCGTCAGCAAGGTGGTATTGCGGCTGCCCAAGAGCAGAAAGAAACCATTCAGAATTCTATTGTACAGTTCAACAGAAGATTCGCACAATTTTTTAAGGACCAAATTAAGTCAATCCCTCAACAAAGTGGCATGGCACGTGTGGATGGACCATTCATGCTCTCGCTGTACCCATATGCTGGAGCGCTCTTATTTGTTAAAGAGACCAGCTTTGACAGTGGCATCTACGATGATATTCTGTCTTTTTACCAAAAGTCTTTTGCTAGCTACTATAAAAAGTCTTTGGCTGCACTTTTCTCTAACTGGAGGACTCAAGTTGAGGGTTACACCAGTAAGCGTACCGCTTTTGAGCTTAATGAAGTGAACTCTAATGTATCTTCTGCAGGATCTGCCCCCACTGGTTCTAGTCTAAGAGCTCGTGCTATGAAAGCTGCAGGTTCTCACCAACATACACATCATTCAGCTCAAAGTGATGATTCTTTTATCCTTCCTCAAAATATGCTGGAAGCATTGTACATGCAGTTTGCTACCATTATTGGTACTATTTCGGAGCATGTATCTGCACAGTATCAAGTCTTTGTGAAAGAGTTTCATCTATCCTCCTATGGTGCCCGTCAATTTGATGTGTACGTTGAGCAGAACCCCGTCACCCAACGCATTCAGATATCAGGATCCTTTTCAGGTGTTCCTGCTGTTAACGGTGTAGACTCATCAAGGTCTAAATCTCAGGAACTTTTGAAGGCAGTGAGTACTGTTTTTGGCTCCTTAAATGACGAACTCGCCGGTGCTTCTGAGGTCTTGAAGAAAACCTGTTTATTGGAATCTGTATCTTTGATTGGTATCCTTGAGAAGCATCTTACAGATATAAGTGGTTCAGATCAAGAGTTTACTAAGAAGATTCTCGAGCGTTTCCGTGCACTCCTTATCAAGAATTGGACAAGATTTATCGATGAGCAAGCTCGACTGGCAGTTAATGTCAGTGTTAGCACTAAAACTCGTGTGGGTATCGTACCTCTTGTTTCGAGGTTTACAACCTACGTCATAATTGTTGAAAGAGCGCTCAAACTGATTGACGCTGATATGGATCACACTGATACTCGTAAGGTAATTGATAACAGCCACGACCAACTATATCGTGCCATCACCCAAATGTTTGAACGTTCATTCCAGGCCAGCAGTCAGAGTCTTCCTTCGGTATCAGGTTCTACTGCAGCAGCAGCTGCTGAAGATAAGGATTCCCTAAATGGGCATGTAACTATGATTGAAAACTTGGATTTAATCATTGCCCGTTTGGACCGTATTGATAGTTTCTCCGTGCAAAATATCCTGATCCATGCTCGCAGTCGATACAAGACAGAGCTACAGGAATATATCAGTGGCGTGATTCACAGACCTCTTGGTCATGCTGCTGACTTTTTGAACCAGGTCAAAGCTTCCAAGGATAGCAAGAAGCCTAAGCTGTCAGCATTCAAAAAGGTCTCTGGTGACTTTGAATCTAAGGAACTGCGCAAGGGTGTAGAGACGCTTCGCAAACGTGTTGAAAAACACTTTGGCGAAGAAGAACATGATAAGCGTCTTGTAGATAAGGTTTGGCGTGCCATTGGTGCAGAATACTTTTCATACTACACCCAGTTGGCGACAATTGCTAAGTCCTTAGATGCTGAAAATCTCCTTGATATTAGCAAGCAAGATGTCACGAATCTTTTCAGGTGACCAATCTTCTAGTTCTGTTATTTATTTACATAGCTTTATTGCCGTTTCAGTGTATCGGGTCGGGTGTTCGTGACCATATACATCATAATGACTGCAGTCTTATGCGCTTAGTAATATAATTTTTTGAGATCATTTAAAGTCCGGGAAGGGCTATTATTTCACTTGTTGAAATCTATATATTGATATGGGGGCCAACCAAAGTAATTTGGCTAAACCTGAGCCTAAGGAGTCATTATATGATATACTTGGAGTGGAACGTACTGCCACTCCTGATGAGCTCAAGAAGGCTTATAGAAAAATTGCCTTGATATTGCACCCTGATAGGAATTATAATAATGAGGAGGAGGCAACGATGAAGTTCACCAAAGTTCAAGCCGCCTATGATCTTTTGAGTGATGAACAGGAAAGAGCTTGGTATGACAATCATCAGGGAAAGGCCGAGTATACTGAATACACCTCTGTTGTGACCAAGACAGAAGAGATCAAGAGCTACACCGACCCAGCATATATGAAGAGTATGAAGAATAAGGATGAATTCTATCGCCTTGTGAGTGACTTGTTTGAAAGGTTGCGTAATGAGGAGCTCGAAGCAGCATTCGAACAGAAAGTTGATAAGGTTGATGTCCCTGTTGCAAACATTCCTCTATTTGGCCACAGCAATACTGAATGGAGTGAGATCAGACCATTTTACGATACCTGGGGATCTTTCAGTACGTTGAAATCATATTCTTGGGAAGATCTCTATCCCATGCACCACGCCGAAGATCGTAGGACTCGCCGTGCCATGGAGAGCAGAAATAAGAGAATCCGCGATGCTGCTAAGCGTGAGTTCAATGAAGCTGTTCGGAATCTGGTACGTAATATTCGCCAGAATGATCCTCGTGTAAAAAAACAACAGAAACTCCAACAAGAGAAACAAGACAAAGTCAAGGCCAGAAATAAGGAAAAGAAGGAGAAGGCAAATGCTGATCTCCATTATGAGGAGCAAGAATGGGCCAAAATTGATTACTCTGATGAATCCGATAAGGAACAAACTGGTGATGAAGTCGTTCATGTTTTTGAATGTATTGTCTGTGACAAAATCTTCAAGAACAAAGCTCAATTGGTGAACCACGAGATGAGCAGTAAGCATGTGAAGGCTTTGAAAAAGCTACAATGGCAGATGAAGCAGGAAGGTATCGAATTCGGTCTTGAAGGCGATGACATTCCGAGTTCAAAGAGCAGTGCTAAGAATAGTGCGAGAGACACACCTGTGGAATTATCAGAAGATGATGATGACGAGGCAGAGCCTATCACTTCTGATCACGAAGAGCAAGGTGACTCCGACGCTGTCAAGGAGCTGTCAAAGGGTGTTAGTGCTTTAAGTGTTGAAGATATTCTTTCTCAGCTAGATGGCCACCGCAAAAAGGGTAACAAGGCTGGTTTTGATTCTGATGATGAAAAACCAACTAAAAAGATTGGCAAGGCGAAGAAGAAAAGAAGTCAGCGTGAGCAAAATGTTTCACTTTTCGCTCTTAAGTGTTCTACTTGCCAGACGGAATTCCCGAGCCGTAACAAACTATTTGAACACATCAAAGTAAGTAAGCATGCTGCCCCAGTTGGATTCAAATAGTGATTGCATTTATTTACATAGTTTATTTAATTGTCAATTGACAGATACTACACACATAACTGAGGTTCTGGTGCCCAGTGCTCGCGAAAAGCCCACCAGTCTTGGGAACACTGCACGTGACTGATATTTCTCCATGAGACTATACGGAATAAACGTAGGGGATCTTTTCCGACGTTCAACCGAATTACCTACTGCTTCGGCTATCAAGGCCCGATCATGGACCCCTATTAAATATATCAAACTTCTAAATGCGCTATCTAAATTTCAGAAGAACCAGCTTCATCAAGATACTATCAAAGCATTACAGAGCCCAATACGGTCATTTTCAAGCGTACTTGATCGGCAGGTATGCTTCGACTTACTTGAAAAATTAGGATCATTGGATAAGAATGACCTATCGAACGTTTATATCTATAACGGTGAAGTTGAAAGGGGTCTTAGTGCTGTACACTATGATGTTCGCTCAATGGATAATGACAAGGCTCAAGTATTATTGAATTTTGGCGGCCAAAGAGAACTGATGGGAATTATAATGGCAGGATGGAAGCCAAGTGAAAAGATATGGAATCAATTGTTACAAAGTCTTATATCCAATCGGCAGTTTGAGTCTGCTAAAAAGCTATGGGACATTCGTCCAGTCAAAAACGGCGTCAAAGCTATGGGTACTTACAAAACTATGACTGAATTTCTCAATTTAGCAGGTGAGTTTGAAGATATTGTAACTGTGAAAGATTTGAGCGAACATTTAAGTACTATTGAAGCTACAAGAAGGACAGCAGCTGCTGGTCTCAATGCTTCAAGTAAAATTGGTGTGAAGCACCTGCTAGAAACATTACCGAAAATCGCAAATCACATCAAAGTAAGTGATGCCAAAGTTGCTGGTGATACCCTGGCCAAAAAAATATTAGATGTATTTCCCCAGCTTCCGTTGAGCCCAACGCCTCTAACATGCAATGTACTCCTTCAGGGAATATACCAACAATACAGTTCTCAAGCTGTTTTGCACACATTCAGAACTCTAGTAAATGAAAAAAACTTCAAGGGCAATGAAGAGACTGCACAGATACTTGCTAACAGTGCTTATCGACTGGGAAACTCCAAAAGCTTAGCTTTCTATATTTGGAAAGAACATATCTTGGAAAATGAAGTAACACCCACACGAAAGTTTATGGAAACCATTTTATTGTGCCAGATGGTTGGACTCTCGTATCACACTGTCTTTTACTTTCTCCAGGAAATGAGAAAACGTGGTATATACCTTCGACAACATATTCAACGACAATTGGTCAATAAATTCGAAGCTATCAGCGATTCAAGTCTTATTGAAATGTTTCAAGATATGACTAAATTGCAAAAAGTACAAAACTTTGACCTCCAATTAGCCAAGCATGAATCCGGCGAATCGTGGAAACAAGCCGAAGCGAATGCTAAAACATATCTTGTTGGTCGAGGCAATGGCCTTGAAAGTCTGAGCAGAATGATTGAGTTTGAAATGCAAAGGAAAGAACTCAGTCATCTGTCCTGACATTGTTATTGTGACAGACCATTTTTATTTATTAATAAAGTAAATTTAGCCACGCAGTGCTCTGAGTCTTTCATTGAGTGTATCCTCAATTTGTTCTTCAGGAACCTTTGGAGCAACAGAAGGAGCGTTCAACTCATGGCGTAGTTCGAGACCAGCCTCGTCGGCAACTTGTTGTAGTAGTAAATCTACCTCCTCTTGAGGGGTATCAACAGCTGATGTAGCCGATGTAGCATTTTCGTAATAATTAGCTGATGCGTCGAGATCCTCGAATTGTTGCTCAAATTTGTCCATGACCAGTGAAATTCTCTCAATATTCATTGTTTCCATGGCCTTGTCCATACCCTTCACAACGGTACCCATATTGCCGGTCACTTGCTTCATTGTGACGGCAGTTTGAACCCGTGAAGCCACTGCCTCAATTCTTGAGGCAAGCCGTAATAAATTAAGACGCTCAGCCTGCTTGCGAGTAGCACTTTGGGCATGGATTCGAGCAATATCATTATTACCTTCTGTGATGGCCTTTTTAATCTTTTTCTTTTCAGATTCAATTTCTTTAGATGCACGAACGCTTTGACGTCTCAACGTTTTAGCAGTGAACTTCAATCTGAACGAAGTATCTTCAAGTGACGGCATATTAAAGTGGCAATTATGATGGCTCAGTACAACCGGTGGGCATGTTGACCTAATGTCACCGAAGCGTCGTGGTTTAGGGGACGGTTCTCCTAGTACTATGATTTATTGAAGAGAGATGCATGCTTAAGAAGAGTCTCAAGCCATCGAAGTAGCTTAAATTGTGTATAAAAGGAGCTTATAACTCATAATATGACGCCGTATTTTGGCCCTGGAGGTTTAATGCAAATATATTCAGAGAAGAGCAGCCAGAGTAGGGAAAAACATATATTCGACTAAATACATATCGATCACAATTTTGGTAGATTAATTCAAACTGCCATTGGCTTGTATATATTTGAATTAGTATAAACGTTTTATGTTGAAAACGTAGGCTGTCAACTAGAAGCTGCACATGAAGCTGCGAAGCTAACTAAGCTGCATCTTGATAAACAAACCATCCAGTACAACTAGAAGAGTGTGGTTCACACATAATTATTTTCCTTTGTTTTTCTTAATTGGATCTTGTGGCTCATGATCACAGCTTCGGAGATTCGGAATAGTCTTAAAACGTCACCAGATCTTGCAACAGAAGCTATCAAACAGTTTAAAAGTGCTGTTAAAAATGAGCCCGTTCCCTTGATTGAAATCCCAGCCTACTTTGAGGTCTTAGTTGCCTGCTTTGCTATTGAACATGAGCTAGCGCTACACTCCATGGCCTTTCGGGCCTTATGTTACCTTACTCGTAGAGTTCTTTTACTCGATGCCACTGCATTAACCGCGCCAGCTCCTCTTTTTCTTCCTGTTCTTATCGATCATTGTAGTTCAGAGAAAACAGCACATGAAACCGCTGTTCGTACTTTTGAAGATGTTTGGTTAGCAGCTCCTGATGCTGCTGAAGAAGCTCTTCTCACATATGGCCTCACACATGCCAGACCAGATATCCGAGAAGTATGCATCAAACTTTTGAGCGACCACATAACACTAATGGGAGGTCATTTCTCATTCAAAAAGTTCACTCCTTTAATTTGCCACCTTATAATTGATCAATCCCCTTCTGTGCGAAACTCAGCCTTTGCCTTATTAGTGAGTTTCTTCTCAACAGCCCATTCTGCCGCTTGCGAAAGTCTGAGGTGTGAACTAGCCAGGCAAGGTGTACCCCATGTTGTGACTCAAAATTTGTTTGTAAAGATTGGTGGTAAAAGCACGGATGTTACCAGCCAGAAGTCCCGGCACGCAAATCCCATCCAAGCAAAGAAGATCAGTTCTACACCTTCTGTCTCTAGAGCAGCTTCAGTATCATCTGCCCCGGATATCGTTGTCAACATTACCACAAATCCTCTATATCCACCTCAATCTCTGAATTCAGAAGATGTTTACTCAGTTGACTCCTTCCGTAGTATGGTTGAGGATTTTGCTCTACCATTTATTGGGAAAGAAACCGATTCAAATTGGCAGAGTCGTGAACAGATAATCAATCGTCTGCGTAGAATTTTACGGGGAAACCTATTCGACTATCCTGCTGATTTTGTCTGGGCATTGAAGAAACTTGTTGATGGTATTAACAAAGCAATTCAATCACTTCGAACCACTCTTGCAAACTCAGCAATGCATTTGATTAAGGAATCTGCTCAGCTGTTATGTTCCTATTTTGATCCTGTGATTGATTCTTTCCTAACTGCACTTGTTAAAGTAAGTTGTGGCTCTAAGAAAATCACGGCAAATTTGGCGCATATCACGATCTGTTCTCTAGTCCTCAATACATCATACTCATCAAAGTATCTTGTGCAAATAAACACTGTTATGAATTCCAGCATTGCACAAGCTCGAGTCTTTGCTATTCAGTGGCTTCGAATCCTACTTGTTATTCACAACAATAAGATCAGGAATATTTTACAGACAACAGGTGGTGATCTTATCACCGAAAAGATAGTTGTAATTGGGCTTAATGATGCCAACCCATCAGTTCGTGAAACCTCGCGCTCTGTATTTTGGTTGTTTGCATCTATTTGGCCTGATCGTGGTGAATTGATTGCTGAGACGTTAGAAACTGCAACAAAAAAGGCTCTACTACGTACACAACCTACTGAACTGTTCGAGGTGGCTGATTCACAAATTGCTACTGCAAAACCCATCACTGAACGCTTGGTAATGCCTGATAAAACTAAAGCGAATACCAAAACCGATTTTGTACCTGCATCTTCTATTCCTGATATTTATCGTCGTGTCAGTAAAGTTCTTACAGAGAGAGGTGATTCTACGACATATATTGGTCAACCTATCTCCGCCACAGTCAACTTTAACAATACCTCTTCGCCTCTTGAAAGTGTATCCAAGGTGTCCAGCTCAGTCCCTGAATTAGTTGCCACTGTTAAGGCTGTGACCCATCTTGTGAATAAGGCTAATGTACCAAATGATGATCAAGACAGCACTCCGGTGGATTCTAATTTATCTATGCGGAGCGATCCCAGTGTGCCAATAGAAGATGAATCTAATAACAAAGATAACGCCGCTCTTAACCCTGATGATAGCGAAAAAGTTGAGTCAAACGGATCTGGTGAAACAATCACCACAGAGGCACCGGAAATCGAAACATCGTCAGTTGATGTCAATGTTCAAATTGCTCTGAAGGATGTAAATATCCGAACTGACGATATTGGTAAAGAAAATATATCCCCTGCGGACAAGGTAGTTGTGACCAAAGCCGCACCAAGCAACAGAGATACAACTGAGATTGGTATCGACACAGTTCTTGATAGGAAAAGTGATAGCAACCAGGATGATCAGATTTCTAAGGATGCAAAGGATGCTATAGCATCTGCAGCAAGTATGGTTGAGGCTGCTGTCCGAGAAGCTGCTGATAAAAAGTCTGGTAAACTAGCCAACTCACAAGAGCAGAATTCAACTGGGAATGGTAAGACAGAGGAGTCTACAGCAGAACCACATGAAGCTATTCAAGCAAGTACTGAGGCTAATAGCAATGTCACATCTAAAAATGATGAGAGCGGAGGAGCTATTGATGAGGCAGTAAAAGAGGTGTCCAAGAAATATAATATCGATGAAAATAAAGCAACGTCCAAACTATCCTCTCTTGCAGACCTGCTTTCATCTGATGATCTTGGAACTATGAGGGATGGAATTGGTATATTAGCATTCGTTCTACAGGGAAAAGCACCACCCCAAGAAATGCTGGTTGGTGTTGATTCGCTGGACCTTCCTGATAATGACCTAGTTGGAAAGGCTATTGGATATCTTTTTGATAAAGCGACTGACCGCGTACCTGAGATCAAGGAGCTTCTGATCAAGTTTGCGGGACCGGAATTGGTATCAACTACAATTCAATACGTTGGCCATGCTATAGTGCTTTGGATTGCTGTCCAATTGCTTCCTGCTGATATACTTTTACTTACGTTTGATGTCATTCAACCAATGCTTGATATTGGAAATGTCGTCGATACTCTGTTTGAGATCATAACGTCAGACAATATCAGTGACGGAGCTATGTTGAGCATTGGACAAATTCTTCTTCGTATCGACAAAGTTCCAATGGACCCGGCACTCCGCGTCAAAGCCAAGGCTGCACTTGAAGTGATTTACAGATTTGGAGATCTTGCTCAAGATGTGATGACATTCCTTTCTGATTGGATTGGTTTTGACAGCGATAACGAAAAGGGATCTGATGACGAAGAGGAGAGCGATGAAGAGAAACTTGCTGCAAAAAATCAGCTCAAATTTGAACGCAGGCATATCATGAAAACAACTAGCTCTGAGGCACGAGCTTTGCACCACGCTGGAATGTTACAAGCAGCAACAGAATCAACCTTTAAATATGGTGGTGATATAAGCGCTGATATTGAGACCAGTATTGAAGAGGCAACCACGCCTACACTTGCTGTGGCTTCTTCCAATATTGAAGAACTTCATGCGCCATCATATGGTACAAATCAAGAGACTGGCAATCAAAAGGAAGATGGCATCGATGAAGATGATGATGAAACTATTTATTCTGATGCTGTCGTTTCTCTTCATCCTGTTTCAGTTTCTTACAAGCCTGTGGCAGGTGTAACAAAATCTGCAAGAAAATTAAAGATACCCATCCGGCCCCTCCCTGCTTTTTCGCAAGAGTCAAAAGATGAAATATCACCTTTCGGCATGATAGGGTTCAAAAGTAACGATATTCTTGCCTTATTACCTGACAACGATAAGGATAGTTTACAACTCTTTGAAAGTCTGTCTCAAGACTTGAAGAAACAAAACATCACTAAAGAGGGTATGATAAAGCTGATTGAAATTGTCAAAGGATCGGCAGTTCTTCTCAAGCATGAGGAAAGTTCACAGGAGATGAACGAGCCTTTGATTGCGCAGACATTAGTACTGGCCCCAAAGACGCGTATATTTGCTTGTTGGAATAAAGCGCCTAAATTTGAGGCGCAAGTTGAAAATGATATTCTTGACTTTGCAGCCACTGCCCGTGGTTTAGATGAGTTGCTTTTTGCTTTAAGTCTTCTATTAATATACGAACTTCTTGGTAAGGGTGCGTATATTAATGACATTGAGCATATCAAAGTGATGAATACTCTTATCAACGTTAGTGGTCGTAAGATTGCCCAATCTACGTCCCGTTCAGCACTCCCTCTTACAAGGGATCGCCTGTTAGAGCTGAAATCCCTGGATGCACCTGCTCTGTTAAGAGCTCTAATTAGTACCTTTGACGAAGAATTAAACAGGGAGGCACAGATCTTTGTTCTTCGTACTATTCGAAAGCTTCTCGCTACGAAGGTCCCATCACCAGATGGCCTTGACCTTGTTATTCGTACAGCAATAACGAGCAGCGATATTTATGTTCGCAAGGAGGCATATCCTGTTCTTCTTGCTATACATCGCCAAAGCAAGGAATCCAGTGATGCCATTAAACTTCAACTCACACAAGGACAGCGAAATTTGTTTGATTACTATGTGGAACAAGAAAATAGCTGATGCACGTAAGTCTACATGAATCGGTCCGAATAATGTATTTAATGTGATGTCCATGATGTATTAAAAGACTAATAATATAATGCAATATAAAATAATACATAAGTGACACGATTCAAGCCTTGCGCATTTTCTTAAACTTACGCTTACGGCCAATAGCAACGTTACCTTTGGGCTCTTCTGATTTAGCATTCACCTTGGCTTCAATTTCAGCCTCTTCTTCAGCCTTACGTTTCTTTTGCATACTATCATGTGCACGGAATTTGCGATCACGCTGTCTTTTCAAAATTTGTGCATTCTCCACAGCAAACTCAACAACAAGATGGCGTTTCTTATCGACCTCAGCATCATCGTCACCAATTTCTTCCTTTGTGACGAGATGGCCATTAAGCCAACGCAAAGCCATCAATGCAGCCTTGTGATTGCGCAGCTCCAAAAATCCATAACCACGACTTCTGCCAACTTCGCCACTGCCCTTGACCTCCATCACAATCTTTGCCTGCTTCACAACACCATGTTTTGACTTCGCGGCATCACCAAGAGAATCTTGGAAATGGATAGACCTCATCACTTCCTCTTTAGAGAGAGGTTGGCGCTTCTTTTCAGTGACTTCTTTGGCGAATTCAACGACAGCAGTACGACCCAAAGCCTTGAGGGCTTTCTCCGACATTGCACGAGGGATATTACGGATAGCAAGACGAGTCATACTAAGATGCAAAGAGGGGTTGCTGGTGAGCTGTTTTTTGCGCAATTGGAATGACTTTTCTCTGATCTGCATCTCAGATGCAGGAATAACCTCAGCAAGTTTTGATCCAGATGTGACTCTGCCTTCATTGAGCAAGAATAGGTTACGTTTATCTTTTTTGGAAGGGGTCTTGCCTAAAACTTCTAAACGCTCCTTAGCACCCTTTTCAGCGAGGTTAGCAGCCTTGTCTTTGTGAACTGCTCTTGTAACAGAAAGAATACGGCCTTCATAAACATAACGAGAATCAACGTCATCAGGAATTAATAAAGATGCAGATGTTACACTAGGTGCATTCTCAACACATTCATCAGCAGACTTAGCATCCTTAAAAGCAACAAAAGCAGTGCCCTTTGGTTGATTCAAAGCCTTATCCATGACAGGAAGAGCATATGCGACAGGTCCAAATTGCTCAAAGTGCTCTGCAAGAGTCTCTTCTGTAGCTTCGTATGGTACATTTCTTACAAAAACAGTTTGGTCATCAGAGATTGCCCTTCTCTTTGGCTTTGGCTCATCCTGGTCCTCGTCCTCTTCTTCTTCATCTTCATCATCTTCAGAATTCTTTTCTTCGCTGTTCTCCTCTTCATCGTCATCAGCTAGTTCGAGATCGCCAGACTCCACTTCATCATCTTCATCCTCATCATCGTCGTCAGAATCAGTGTCACTATCGAATGTCTCACTTTCGCCCTTCAAGTACTTGTCTTTGGACAATGCAAAATCGACAGCAACTTGACGTCCGTGAATCTCGAGGCCCTTGGATTCATCAATGGCCTTCTGAGCATGGATTTTCCGACGCATGGTGACAAAAGCAAAACCAGACATCTTATTGTTCTCACCACGGGGAATGAAAGCATCCAATACTTTTCCATACTTGGAGAAAATCTTCTCAAGCTCCTTGGGGTTTCTCAAAGACCAAGGAACATTACGAATAATCAAACGGGGACGGCGTTTCTCGACACTCTCACTGACTTGTTTGTTTTCATCCTGACGACCACGAGGCTTGGCAAATTCAGCTCTGAGAATAACACCTTGTAGCTTTGACTTCCTTGTTTTTTCTAATGCAGCGGTTGCATCGTCAGTACTTCCAAAACCTACAAAACCAAAGTTCTTGGACTCTCCAGTCTCACGATCACGAACTACAACAGCATGTTTAACAGGTGCAACTTCAGAAAAGAAATCCTGGAGTTGTTCGGATGTTACTTCTGAAGGGATTGCTCTAACGAAGAGTTCTCTTCTTGTTAAACTAGCCTGGTTTTCTTTCGAATCAGACATATGTTAAGTCGAATATATTTTTCGATCGGAAAAAAATATCTTATGTAACCATGAAATTTTCGACCATTTTGAGGGCTAGGTTATGCAAGCAGTTGCAGAGATACTGGAATCACCAAATTATACATCTTAGATGGCACAACTTTATTTGATAGACTTTATTATAATATATATATTAGTTCATTTACTTAATTGCTAGCGTTATCATCATGAGACTCCTTTTTGGTAATTGAAACCAAGACAGGCTCTTTAGGTTCCTGGCCATCCAAGTAGGTATCTTTCGGCACCGCCAATTCCAAGGTTTGTTTAGGACCTTCGTACCATTTGTGGGCACTTAAGGCGTAGTAAACCATGCATGATCCCCATACTGCTACACAGATAACCACTGCATAATTCATACTTTGAGCATCGATCGACTTGGATGATGGCATGAAGGAAAGGATAAAAATCACAAACACTGAGTAAATACTTGCGACGACACAATTGATGCGGGAAAAGGTGTGGCCTGTGTAGAACGGTCCTGGTGTAAACTCATTTGGATCAAACCAAATAGCGCGTAGAATAATTGGAAGGGCCCATGCTAGCATTACCGAACTGATAGAAAGTGAGAAAATAGCACTAGCAGCAGTGTCATTAACGAGGATCAGCAGGCCTATAATTAACGTGACTATCACATCAAATATTATAGCATTGATAGGGAGATTCCGTGTGGTCTTTTTCACTAAGCGAGAGAAGGGAAGCGCATCATCACGAGCAAACGCCCAGGTCTGGCGAGAACAAGCGACCAATGAACTAAGACCCATACACCATTGGATTACAGTAAATACAGACATCAATCCAATTGCCCACTTAGCATTCAGAGAGCTTTCAATGACTTGTGCAAGGTAGTTACCATAATTGGTGTTGAGCACACTTTCGAAGGTGGGATCAATCACAGCTGCCAGCACTGCCATGATAGCGAATCCAAGAACCCAACAAAGTCCAACTGAAAGAATAATTGCAAACGGAACAGCTACTGCGGCATTTGAAGCTTCCTCAGCCATGTGAACTGCAGAATCATGACTACTGATTGTCCAAATAGCAGGCATCCACGCTAAGAGCCATGCCCAACCATACTGCCAGTCAGTCGTGTTGGTTGTATCACCAAAAACAAACTCACCGCTATTCAGGGTGCCACCGTTGTGTTTCAAACCAATTGGTAGCGCAATAAGAATAATGAAGACCACAGCACCATTCAACACAATTGTGAATGTCTGAATCTTGGACATGATAGAGTTGGGCAACGAGGCAGCAGCAGCTTGTAAAATCGTACAAGCAGCGAACACACCATACGTGTGAGCATTTGTTGGGGTGTAATTAAGTGACATTGCTGGACATGATAATAACTGCGTTGAGAATCCGTAGTTAATACTTCCAACGGAAGCAATTAACCCTAGAGCATCAGCGTAACCACAGAGAAATGACAAGGGGCGTTTCAACTTTGCTGGCGCAAAACGAAATGTCCACCAGTACAAACCACCACTAGTCGGCATAGCAGATGCCATCTCAGACATTGCAATACCAATAGACATGATGAAGATACAGGGTATAAACCAACCCCAGGTCATGCCAGCACCACCCGCGCTAAGTGCTTGGCCAAACACGGAAGCGATAGAAGGAACCAAAGACATAATAGAGAAACTCACACCAAAGATTTGCAAGGGTGAATACTCACGTTTTAGTTCTGGTTTGTATCCGAGGTTTTCTAGCAAAATATCATCCTTCGAGAGAGGTTGACCACGGCTGTCCACCCTCTCAATTTCAAAGGCATCCAGACCCTTGACTCGGTTCTCTTCCATCATGTGTCGAAAAGCTCTCTCTAACCTGCTTCAAGATCTTATTTGAAGTTTTGAGAGAAAAATCTCAAAAGTAAATGTACCATCGAGCTATCTTTATGCGTCGATGTATCTGCTCAAATCCCACCTGGCCTGCAAGCACTATGAGCTGGTGAGCAAACCCTACCTTATCAGTGGGGTGGACAGATAGATAAGACAAGATTGAAGTCTGGTAGATAGGTGGCTATAATCAAAAGCAACTCTCACAGTGTACACTTAAACGTCTATGATACATTTATTGCTATTTTGGTTCGTATAATGGTTAGTTAACCATTAATCTATATGTTAACATAGAGGTACCCCGCAAACCAAGATACATATTGTGCTAAGCTGAATGGAAGCCAGGATATATCTTGGCTTGCATGGGCGGCAAAAGTATCGAGAGACATGGATAGCGATAGATTCATTTAGCCTAATATCACGGGCACAATATTTAAAAAGCTCTAATTTCAGTAACTAGCTGATTTACAATCGCAATTAACATAGCTCTCCCATCGCTACGAGCAAATAGAAGTTGCTGAATGATAAATGGTCAATTGATACCCGTACCCGAGCCATCAGCATCGCCAAGGATTTAGCCGCCTGTCATGGGAATCAGACGAATAGTGACTTGGTGGTGGGATCAGGTCTTTTTTGTAGGCTAATTCGAGACCACTAGATATTATTTAGAATAGCATGGAGTCATGTCTCGAAACATATAATCATACCCACCTGTTAGAGGTGTTTGTTCTTTTGTGGCCAGGGAGCTATGACAATACAGTAGTCTCCTCATGTGTTATATACAAGTTAATAGCTGGATTCAAGATAGTGATTCGGCGGCTCTTTCGGCGGCTGTTCCCCAAGATTTCTGTCACCCACCTCACTCGGCGTACTGATACCAAACTGATGCAAGGTTCTGGGTGCATTCCCTTTCCCATAGTACGCAATGAAATCTACCACACTCTAGGAATTGCCTATATGACTGAATGATATTTTAGCAAGAATCTAATTGTCAAAGCTTTTGGATCCCAATTTACTGGTTTAGCATCAACACTACTTGTTGAGAAGGACATAACGCAATAGAAGAACTTCGATTGTGACCTTACCTATAGTAAAAAATGTCATATCAATTACCTTTTTATGTGCAACTCATGACCGGTACTTACTTCACGCATTGGATCAGCGGGTCATTGTAGCAATTGGCTTTCCAAGTAAGTTCATAGTGATCCAAGGTTACTTGTTGGTATCGATATGGTAAGCTTGTTTCGCTATTCTCCATGGAAGTCAGCGACCAGTCAAGTAATGACAAGCTTGATCCACCGGATGGATACCGTCTTGTGACATTTAATGTTTGTGGAATAAAAAATATTTTCTCATTCCATCCATGGAACAGACTCAAATCTTTCCAGGGCATGTTTGAATACATGCATGCTGATATTTTGTGTTTCCAAGAGCTTAAACTGCAATCAAAAGATCTCACGAAGGCCATGACTATTGTCCCTGGATATGTGTCTTATTTCACTTTTCCTTTGGTGAAAAAAGGATATTCTGGGGTGGCGATATATGTTCGAGACAGTATTGGGGTCTTACGAGCAGAAGAAGGTATTACAGGTAGGCTCTGTGGCCCTGGCCAAAGAGTCCCATACTACTTATCAGAGGATCAAATTGGGGGGTATCCTGAGGTGGCTGAAAGTGACGCTCTAACGATTGATTCAGAAGGAAGAGCGCTTGTACTTGATTTAGGAGCCTTTGTGTTAATTGGGCTTTATTGTCCAGCTAATTCCATGGGAGACCAGGAAGAGTTCCGTGATCTTTTTTTCCAATTGCTTGATAAACGAGTACGGAATTTACGTACCCTCGGTCGCTTGGTTGTTGTTCTCGGTGATATTAACGTAGCATGTCAGCCTCAAGATTCGGGTCCTGGCCTTGAAATCTTATTCAAAGCGAAACAGCTCGTTCATGGAATTAACATCAGCTCTAAAGATTACGAGCCTGATGATAAAACTATAGATATCTGGAAGACAGAAACGGTACCCCGATCCGTTATTAACAAATGGCTTGAAGACCCATTAGTAGGATTGGTTGACACAACTCGGAAGCTTTTCAAAGACAGACAAAGAATGTATACTTGCTGGAATCAGCTTGTAAATGCACGACCGGCAAATTTTGGATCACGTATTGATTATATTTTTACACCTCCTGATTTTGAACTTACAGGTGGTGATCTCTTACTTGAGTATATGGGTTCGGACCATTGCCCCGTATATTCAGATCTCAGGATCGAAGGCCTTTCTGGTACTCTCAAGGCACCTGCTCTCCACCGCAAGCGAGCAATTGCTTTCGAAGCCAGCGTTAAAAATATGTTCGCCCAGAGACAAGATTTAGTATTGACCTCACCAGCTCCATATTCAGTTGCAAGGTCTTCGGGGACAGAGATGACTGGCAAAAAACAACCATTGGCTAAAGTTGTCTCTATAGGCATTCAAAAATCACCACTCAAATCTGTGGAAGGACAAAAACAAATCACTTCTTTTTTCAAAAAGAAACCATTAAGTGTTACTTCGGCGGCCAAATCTTCAACCCATGCTCATTCTAATGAGACAGATGCTCTTGTCAATGCATATGCACTTACGACCGATGAAAAAACACAGGTTGATTCTGAAAAGGTGTGGAAAGGTATCTTCACTTTAAAAAAGCCTCAATGTTACCATGATGAAGAATGTATACTTCAACTTTCTAAGAAGCCAGGACCTAACAAGGGAAAACATTTTTGGTCGTGTAAAAGACCACAAGGTCCTGAAAACGATAAGGAGTTCCGGTGTAAATTTTTCAAATGGGCTTGATATTTATAAATTTTATATTTATTAGCTGCTGGCAGCCCGAACCTGTTCGATCAGCGCCTCATCTTTACTCTTCGTAGCAACATCCAACGCCTTTTCAGGTGAATGTACAGCAAGATACATCTCCACCCTTTCTTCATAAGGTAAATAAGTGGACATATCTGCATATGCCTCGGCTGCTTGAACGTTACCAGCTTTCAGAGCAACTTCATAAAATGGCTTGTAGCCAATGGGTGACTTGGTTGCCTGTGCGAAATCCCATAATCCATCCCAGTCTCTCCTGTCTACAAGCACGCGGATGCGCAACCACCAGAATTGGTTATCAGGAATTTTGAAACTGGTCTTGACTTTTTGTGCCCGAGTGACTTGAGAGATTTCAAGTAAACTGGAAATTGTATCTAAGACAGATTTACCAGCGAAAGGCTTTTCATATTCTGATTCAAGCTGGGCTTGTAGTTCAGCTAGTTGTGCATATTCACCGGCAATTCGTGTTTCTAATGCATAGTTGCGCAGGTCACGGTAGCGCTTTTGAACAGCTTTCAGCTTTTTAGTCTGGGCCTCTAAAGGCCGAGTTCCAACTGCCTCGTGAAACTCTAAGATCGTATCTTCAAGGCGAAGATCCATCTGGTAGAGGAAGTCATGGACCGATTTGGAAGAACGCTCATCGGATTCATTCAAAATACGCAAAAGATTTTGGTAACATGTTGATGCCAGTTTGTTATCATTAAATGAACGATAGAATTGAGGTAGTGAAAGACTATGATGTAAAATCATCAAAACATAGTAAACAAGATCGACATTCCCAGATTCTACAGCTTCTTCCAGTGCACGTCCATACTCTTTCATATCCATCAGTAGCACGACTCTATCAGCTGCCTTGGGCTCTTTATTGATTAGCTCCAATGCAAGCTTGGGCCGACCTTCATCGTATGCCTTTTGTGCAATCTTGGAATAAGATAATCCCGTTAAGTTTCCTAATCTGGCAGCAAGCTCCTCAGCAAGTTCATTATCATCTTTTTCGATTTGCTGTACATGCGACGTAGCCCAATTAATGTAAACGGATTCCACGGGTAAACGAAGTACTTTGGAGAATGCAATAGCAATAGAGTACTGTTTACGAAGCTCCAAACGGTTAATAAGTCTTTGTGGTCCCATTTGTTTCATTTGTTCAACAGAAATGAAAATGCCGATCTCTGAAGAGCGAAGGGTGTTAGCCAGCCGAATTTGGTCCATAACTGCCAAATAGCCTGAACTATCGAAAAGCTCTAAAGATGATTTTCCAAATGCTGCAGCTTTGAGCAGTCTCTTTTGCCAACGTGCATCCATCTCAAAAGTAGCAGCTGTGTAACATTTGGTGACAGCATCAGGAAGAGCATCCTGTCCAATGATAATAAGATTTTCGTTCGCTTTGGGAGAGCTACGATCCAGCTGTTCAATCGAATTCAAAAGAATTGATGACTTTGAAGTTGAACCAAGCCTGAAAATGTCAACAACAATGTCGGGCACAGGAGTAAGAAAATCATGAGTATGGTTGCTTAGAATCCGTGCACCGTCAATTTCAGTAAATATTTCGACATGTGAGTCAAAGTAAAGTGTACCAGAGCTTTTATTGTCGATATCAATGACAATCAGTTCATCATTATCGCTGTCATCAGCTATGAGTGATACAGCATCCACACCAACCCATTTGAGAGCATGTCCAGCGATTGGACCAGTGGATCTGTATCTTGCATGATGGAAATCACTTGTATAAATCAACAAGTGATTTGTATTAGTGATAATTGCGACTGATGAAGCGTCCGGAGAAACTGTGATGCTCGTAAAACTACCAAGCGCAGGATCATTTTCGAGCACTTGTCTTCTTGAATCGAAACCCATCGAGGAAATGGTTTTACCCTGAGCATGAATAAATAATACTTCCAGACTTTGTCCAATTGAATCATTTTTGCTGAGAACAGCCCAGTCGATAATCTCATCATTGGGCTTTTCAAGTTTACGAACACGAGGTTCAGGGAAATCGGGCACAAATGCAAAGTGATCACCAGTATCAGCAACAAATCCTGCCATGTGCCATCTTATACTTGAAACAGAATCTTCCAATCTGAGCTGATTAAAGTTGCCATCGAAATCATAATAGCTTCTAACAACGCCAGACCTGGCCACAACGACTAGGTGCTCATCCAAAGACCAATTGACATCAGCAATATCGCCTGAGTCCCAAGGTATGGAGAATAACAGCTTTCCTGAGCCTGAATAGATTGATAGTTGGGGTTTTTGTGCAGTAACTTGGCGGACTACATCGGTCCGTTCCCATACTGCGATGGCACCAGCGTTGGGTGCCATTGCCAAACGAGATTGTGTCACTTCAACAGCCCATTGAAGACTATAGCCTTCAAAGGTTCTGTAGAAACTAGTACCCACTCTCTCCCAAGTCAACGTGGGATTCACCATTGGAGAATACTGAGAAATTTAAGGTCTTTCGATCAATTAGATGTGCTGCTTAGTCGACTCAGTGACACGATTTCTAGTAAGCATCGTGGGACAGGTGAAGTTACCGTGAACTGTAGCAAATCCTAGTAAATTTCTAAAGCTATGGCGCCACAGTATATTGAATTAACCTCGTCGGATGGCTTTAAATTCATTATAAGTCGTGAGGCAGCTATGGTCTCAAAGACTTTTGCGGCAATGTTAACCGGTGATCAATATGAAGAGGCCCAAACTGGTAAGCTCACGCTTGATAATATGGATGCCAATGTTATGGCAAAAGTTGTGGATTACTTCTACTACAATCTGAGATACAAGGAAGAAGGTTCAGGCAAGTTTGAAATCCCCCCTGCTATGGCATTGGAACTATTAGTTGCTGCCGATTTCCTGAACACATGAGTTGGGCGTCCCTGGTCGACCTAAGTGGACCTCTGGATCCCATATAATAAGAGAGCAAATGGAATATTTGGTGATTGAAATTACAAGCAATGATTGAAAAATATGCCAATTATCAATGATTTTGGGCCTGAATAAACTTTGTGTTCTTTATAGACTCATGATATGATCACAATATTGAGAACACCTACAATCCCTCTAATTGAATTGACAGCCTGTAAGGTCCCTTATGAAACGTTGATTGATGCATACAATTATAATAGGAATACAAAATGGCGGTATCATTATTAGCAACTGTGTAGACGGTGTGCCAGTTGGCAGGAGAAGTTTGGTAACGCTATCCATGCATTCCACGCATCATTTAATTAGCACCATGCAAGTGTCTAGAATATTTATATAAAGCTATAATTAAATAATATTATTTGATTAAGGTGTCAAGATGAACCTAGAAAATAACTTTCCTCATCATGTCAACAGCTGCCATCTCAGGACAGTATGGGCATTTGAACGTGTAGAATAAGCTCACACTCGGATCTGACAGACGTTTCACGGCAGCATCAGATATAATATGCCCACAGTCAAGAAGATAAGGGGGGTTATTTTCATTGTGAGTCTGTTCTTTTGATACGGGGCAGACAAATATTTGATGGAACTGAAGGGCAGCAGGAAGGTCAATCTCGACAGGTAATTCACCAGTCGACGACCATTCAGCAGACCGTGATTTCATTACAGTCCTCATTTTTTCAATAATTGGTAAAGCAATTGCTCCGGAATAAGCTGTCAAAGCCAGGGGAGATTCGGGGGCCATTCCAAGCCAGGAGCTATAGTCACGGACAAACTGAGTCCTCAATTTTTGAATCTCTTCCTCAAGATTTAGTGATTTGGTGGATCCGTAGTTTCTTCTGGCCCCTACTACCATTACAGCTAGTCCTGCAATAGCATCTCTGTATTGGCTACCCAACTTACCCATATGGTCTCGGATATATCTGAGTACAGTCGCAGGGTTAAACGCATCGTTGTCAGAAGACCCACTGCTGGGCAATGCTTGTAGAACCTGAATTCTATGCAAAATAAATATTAAATCACTTCCTTGGCGTCTTAAAAACTCTTCTTGTTCTTGTGCCCAAGCCAATGCAGCAGTCAAGTTGCCGGAGTCCAATGCATCAAGAATATTTTGCATGTGCTCGAACTCAGTAACATGCAGAGCTCCCGCATCGAGCTTTGGATTTTCTTTAATAAACCTACGCACCACATCAATGTGGCCCCTACGCAGCAGATGAAGCGCAATTGCTGTGTCCATTAATTGAATGGTCTCAGGTCCGCTAAACGTAGGAGGTTTGGATGGGGTATATGCCCATGGAAGGGCGGATTGAACATTCTTAGCAACTTTATTCAACGAATGGTGGATTTCCTTTTCATTTTCTTTGATTTTTGTAGCAGCTGTTTTGAACACAGTGCTTGTGGCGGCACTGGTAGGACCAATTCCGGACTGGGATGCCGATTTGGCGGTTGTCAAATACTCCAAAACATGGTCCATCTGCTCAATGATTGAATCATATTCGTCCGCTGTAGATGTTAATTTGGATTGGTATTTAGCTAATTCTTGTAAGCTCATAAAGATGTTGTTCGATAGTCTCACAGTCTGGTGAAACGATGGGATATGCTGGGGCGCCGTCACGTGTTCCCCACTTGTAAGGTGTGCGGGAAGACCGCCGTTGGAGATCAGACACATACCTTGCCACGGGATATCACCTTTCTCTAAAAAGCCTTTTTGCTGACAAGAATAATGGCAAATATCACAATTCCCTTGAAAGAGACGAAGCCCATTGACTGGTCTGGGCCTCTACGTAGTTATCTTTCTCAGATCTATGGTACCAGCCAGGATTTCAGTAAAGAGATTGCCGCATTTCACAATCTTCGCCAGGATGTCCTAGGGGCATCCAAAAATGCCAGTGGTCGTGACATTTTGTACAAATATTATGGCCAACTAGAACTACTCGACTTGAGAATTCCCGCTAGTGAGCGGGCGTTCAGTATTCACTTTCCTTGGAACAACCTACTTAGTGGAGAGGAGGTTGCACAATCTTCTGTAGCCTTCGAAAAGGCGGCAGTTTTATTCAACCTAGGTGCAGTTTTCTCCCATATTGCAGCGTCGAGCGGCGAGCCCAAAGCAGCATTTGCTTCCTATCAAGCTTCGGCTGGCGTGTTCAAGTTTATTAGTGACAACTTCCTTCATGCACCATCAATTGATTTGTCTGCAGACTGTACAAAGACCTTGACGACGCTAATGCTAGCCCAAGCTCAACATTCGTTTTTGAACAAGGCAATTGAAGGCAATACCAAGCCTGGAATCGTGTTCAAGTTGGCTCAATCGGCATCTCGTCTATACAACGATGCTGCTACTGAATTGGAAACGCTCCATTCATCACATAGCTGGGGCGAACAAGATTGGTCGGTGGAAGCAGGTGTTGTGGGCAAGTATATGTCTGCTCTATCCCATTATTACTATGCGCTGCACTTGGACTCCTCTAGCAAATATGGAGAAGCTATTGCCCATATGACTGAATCTAAGAAGCTTTTCAACGACTTGAAAAAAGATGTTGCAAAGGTTCAACAAGCACAGGGTCATTATGAACTGGCCTCTGAGAAGCTCAAGGCAATGGAAAGAGACAATGATCTTATCTATAACGCTCTTGTCCCCCCGCTCACTGGAGAGATTCCTCATACAGATATTGCTAAACCTACACCAATGGATAAATTGTACCCTGATAGTTCTGTTGCCAGTAAGGTTGTGGGTAAAGAGTTGTTCGAAAAGGTTGTTCCCTTTGACGTTCATGAGAAAGCTAGTTTGTACTCCGAGGAGAAGACTCAAATTATGCGTAGGGAACGTGAGAAGGTAGAAATTGCGGACCAAGAGCTGCGCTCTGCCTTGGAATATATGGATTTGCCTCGATCTGCAAACGTTCTAAGGCATCCAGATGAAGATAACAACCCCACTCTTGGAGGAGTTCCTACAATGGTTAAGGAATGGGCCGCTGAGGTCGCTAACACTCAATTGACTACCAATTTTGATGATATAAGGCAGAACATTCTAGCTGCTATTGACAGAGCACCTGTCACACCAGAAACTTCGTCTGAAATTCAACGAGTGAAGCAGTACTTGATCACAGGTGCCGGTAATGATAAAACCCTTGTACACTCGCTTGAATCCGTTGCTAGTGACATCGCTATACTGAAACAAGGGCCTACTGGCCCACTTACATCCTTATTCCATTTTAAACCAGCTGCTCCATCTGAGAGCCTCCTGGATATGGATGATACACAAAATAGCGCCCTCATGGAGGATTTGGATACAGTCGTGAAACAGGTCAACAAGCTTCATAAAATTGAGAAAGAGCGCAAGAACACGTTCATGGAGCTGAAGGATAAGCTCCAAAAAGATGATATCTCGTCTCTTCTGGTCATGAATCGCAAGAATCCAGAATTGGAGACTGTGATATTTCCAAATGAACTGGCTAAGTTTGATCCATACGTGAGTCACCTCGACGCTACCATTCGTCACCAGGCGACGATTCTTAACGATGTTACAGTACTGTGGAAGAAGGTTTTAAGTTCTAAGCAAGTTAAGCAACAAGCATCTGATCGTGAAAATGCTTTAGCCCAGCACGGTGCTTTGATTGACCGGTTCAGAAAAGCATATGAGACTTGGTCCAATGCCAAAGCTAGTTCCAATCAGGCAAGCTCATTCTATGACGAACTGAACAATCTTGCCCATTCTCTTGTTTCCAACACACTTCTATCTAGTAGTTTATCTGGGCTATCGCTCAACAGCAATCAGCCAAGAAAACCTGCTACCATCCCGTCGGGTATTTCATCATTTTCTACAGGTCAAAGCGATATTCGAAACCAAAGATTCGGCAGTACCGATTCTGGTTATTCTGTCCCCTCGGCCTATAACGATTCCTTATATGAACCACAATTTGGACAACATGGAGCACCTAACCCCCCTCCCAAGCCGTCAAAACCTTTTTAAACTTTAAACGTGAAATATGGTGGCAACAACTTATCATGCATGATAATGACGTACCCTTCTGCATGCATATGTTATGTACTATATGTACTATTGACCTTAGCTATTCATAACCTTCAAAGTTGATCAAAATCTTACCTCTGGCCTTCATGTTCTCCATCTTTTCGATAGCCGAAGAAAAGTCAGCAAGAGGATAAACAGAATCAATAGGAACAGTGAAGTGGTGCTTCTCGAAAAGCTCAGGAATCTTAGCGGGCCAGTCCTGGTTATCAGCATTGATTAAAGCATATTTAAGACCAAGTTGCTTGCTCATACCCTGTCTAATCAACATTCTGGGAACACCAGAAAGGGCCTTGAGCATAACGCCCTTGTAGTCATTATCGGGTTCGCTGTCGCCGGCGCATGTAACATAGCTAGCACCCTCGCTGTAGGGAACGAGGATTGACTTGGTAATCTTTAAAACATCATTGCCACCAACAGTATCAACAACAGAGGTATAGCGGCCATTTTGGGCCACCTTGCGCTTCAGGGCCTCAGCGACATCACCAGCTCTGTAGTCGATTGTCTCGTCAGCACCCATGCTCTCGACAAGTTCATTACTTCTGCTAGAATTGATTGATACAATGTGCTTAACACCGACGTATTTCTTCAAGAGCTGAAGAACAAAGGTACCAACGGCAGTTGCACCACCAAGAACAACAACTTTAGAATCACGGTTAACTTCGGCTTTGTCAACGAGTGCCCAAGCAGTAGCGAAGACGAGAGGGAAAGCTGCGGCCTCCTCATCGGAGACACCCTTGGGAACATGGATAACAGAGGCATTGCGTGAATCAATCAAAGAACGGGTACCAATAAAGGCACCACCCTGAATAAATCCACAAACGCGGTCACCAGGTTTGAACTTAGATGTCAGATCTGAACCAACATGCTCGACAACACCAGAATAATCACTACCAATACGGTATCTGGATGGGAAATAGGCGATAGATCTGACCTTGATGTCAATGGGGTTCAAAGTGGTGTACTTAGTTTTCACCACCAACTCATAGGGCTTCAACGGGAGTTGAATAGTCTCGCTAACAATCTTGATAGGCGAGAAGGTGCTGGAGTAGCAAAGGATCTTGGAGTCCAAAACAGTCATGTCAAAGCAATCGCGGATAACGAGAAGAGATAAATTCCGAACCCGAACGACCTTTATATGTATATGCACCCCGCTTAACCAGCATGTAGGGCAGCACGTGTCGTCACGGTTGCGCTAAGCCCCCATGCGTAACGAATAGCAAATAAATGTTTTCTAGTCAATACGTTGTATTATAGTTGGCTTATAATATGATTCAGATCCATATTAATAGTTTGGGCGTTTCTTATTCTGGGTTTATCGCTCCCAGTGCGGCGTATACATCGCGATACCCCACAATACCCCCACAATACCCCTACTTGAAAATGTGTACAATGAGAGTTTTAATACCTAAAATACTATTAGATGCATCAGTTATGCTATTTACAAGAATCCAATGCCGATTATATTGCCATATAGTACTAGATGAAAATACGTGGGATTTGGGCAAAATGATGCCACATCTTTTCAGACCAGATCTCGCGTAGCTAACTACCGGATTTAACTCTCCCAGAGTTCCGATTCATTATACTACAAATTTGATTGGCCTAGGTGTTGTGTAGTACTAAGGATAAATCATTTTGCAGTGGCCGATCCGAGCCGAGAAAAAACATCGCACTGCTGAGTATGAGCTTTGCATGTAGTGCCGCTTCTCGTGTTGCTTCACAATCTACGGTTTAGCGAGAGATTCCTGTTGTTTAAGTTGCGAAATGTTATTTAGTTATTTACCTTGGTTTTATAAATCGGAAATAAAATACTTTTACGTGAGAAAGAGCTAACGTTTGGCCGCATTGCCACTCCTACAGCCGGTACCCTGCATGTTGCACCCGACGGTTATGTAGATGCAGGGTTGCTCGCTCTCCTTGCACCCCAATCAGACGAGCTCGCAGCTGTCGTCACCAGAGTTTAGGGGTAACGAGGATGAGGAGAGCAACACCATGGAACGGGAAAATGGAGTTACAATCTCAAAAATTAAGTACGATTGAGTAAAGTATGGGATGTGAATACTACCGTACTTATGACTTCGTACCTCGACCAACCATTGGCTTATAGTCACTGAACTGCTTTGTGTCTGAGTTTAAATAGGTAAGACTGATCTCTAGTTGCTGTTTATTTGAAAATATAAATCACTTATAGCTCAAACGGCCCATTCGTAGTAAGCATTTAAGGCGCGAGTCTCTGTGGATACGATTCCCCTTACAGCACTGGAATTAACGGTGTCCTGCATGCTCAGTCGACAACCCGTACCCTGTGATTTGAGATTTGTTCCAGATTCCATAGCGAGAAGAGGTAAAATAAATAGGTCCACGACATTGGTTTTCAAACCGTGGCATGAATACATTGTGATATTCGCATAACGTTCATTTGATCCTGCATATCAAAGTGGTCGTGTAATTTGAGATCTTCACGTAACACGAGGGGGGATCTTTACATCGAACTGCTCGGCCAGCTTCCTGAGTTCCTCGTTCTCGTTCATCAGATTCCTTATCATTTTCACGGCTAAATGTTAGACCTTCATTATTCAAAAATAAATAAACAAAAAAACTTACTTTTCTCCAGAACAATAGCTTCAGATCGACTCTGTCCGTACTCAAGGTCTGGAACCACTGCTGTAATCTGATCAAATCCTCTGCGAATGGCCTTTCGTCTCTTTTTCTCTGCCGCTACGTGATTGAGCTTGCGGTCTTGAGCAGAAAGAGACTCCTGCTTAGGCAACGGACGCTTTCTTGTTGGTGGCATGACGATACAGTGGGACAGGCTCCAAACCGCCATAGGAGGCGGTCCTAATTGTCCTGTAAGATATTTGTAATCGAGTATTCCTTGTGCTCGGGTCGGAACAGAATGGCTTCCAGAGCTTTGTTATTGCAACTAATATCGTTCAATCAATATGTATTGGCACTTTTTTCTACTGTGGATTGGTTAAAAAAATTGTGCTGTCGAAGATACATTGTTCGAATGTAAAGTATCCGCAGAGCACATGAACTGCCACACGAGAGACTTACAGATGAGGCTGATTCCAGTGGCTAGGCATCATGAAGTGCGTGCCACCATGATCATTCAAACGAGCACTACTTGTGGTCGTTTCTGCAGGGCAATCTGCCCGAAATTGCTATTATGACCAGTAGTACTGCTAGTGTAGTGATAGGTTTCAGTCATTATTCTTTCAAATCATGGCGAATAAAAGTAGACATGCAATAAGATTAGTAGATTCACAAGCAAAAAGGCCCTGCAATGTATAAGTATATGCTTGCCCTAATAATTAGGCACAATATGAAGACTCTTAGCTGTATATTGGACCTTAGTTACTTGCTATGTTCATTGTCCACGCAATGGTTGTCATAAAAATACGCCAGACAATCGATCATAGTGACATGCGTCAAAATCACCAACTATATGCATAGACGTGCTGTTCCAAAAAGGTACTGATTACTTTAAATGAGCCGTCATAACAGATACTTCTAATATATGGTTTAATATGCTTCAACTAAATATGGCGGCTTGCAAGTTAATTACTTATAAAGAGCAAGCTTCTCTTCTGCGCAAAGAAAACAGAGGTCATGCTCAAGGCTCTAGCCAAGTACGCTCATAAGTTAGTTAGGTGTTTAATATATTAAGACTAAATAAACATGATAGTTTTATCTCAACATATTACTTGTCAAAACGACTAGTATGCTCAACTTGCAGGCGTTCTTGCGGATCGGGTCACTAGGTTTGTATTCCGAACCGTCATGCATCCACCTGCAAGACTAACCTCGTATGCTCAAGCAGGTGCCAAGGCAATTGATTCTAGATTCACGTTTGCATTGTTGCGACATTTTCTGTGATCAGTTTGATCTGGTCGTTACGGCCGCGAAAGAAGAGGCTGTTGTAGCAACCTTGTAAGTCGTCCAAATGGCCCATCACAACTCAGAAACAACAGACTGTACTAAATAGGCTTCTTGATGAATTATTCCAGCACTATTCATAGATCTACTAACAGATTTTACGTTAGCAAGACATTTTTGCATTTACCTGTATGATCAATGGCTATTTTATATGTTTGTAGATAATCTACCTGCGGATGAATTTTGTTGTTACTTCAAAGTTGTCCGTTCGATGATTCGCGGTAGACATCTGTAACAAGACATCAAATAAGCAGTTATTGCAACTCCACCATGTTAACAATAATATATTGAAAATCGCCAATGACCATTAAATAAATAGCAATGGATGTCTCTCTCTCAACTACAGTTATGACCTTCAATATTCAGAAATCGGCACCATTCATGCATCAACTCAAGAATGTAAGCCGTTACTATTAGGCCATGAATTATTGTTAACGAATGAATGAATTATCTACTTATCCTCCGGTAGATCAGCTCAAAATGGACAAGCGGGGCGTCTAAAACAAAGCTAGGTTCAGTGTCCAACTAAATCGGAGAGCAGGGACAAGGATTAGGCGGAGGGGTGAGGTGGTGGCACAATTCTGTCAGGAAAGAAGGACGGCTCCATCAATCAAGGGCGAGAGGGAAAACAATTAAGCGACCGAAGTCGCAAAACACCTAAAACCTCATGCAAGCTAGCTCTAGAAGCACTAAAGCATCACCAATCTCACCGTAAGCCAGTAGGCCAACGTCATTTTACATGAGCTTCGTGACTCTCTGTACCAGGAACGAAATTGGCGGTCCAAGGTATCTCGGGTCACTTAGCATTACTTTTGCGCAGAAGCAGGAGGGGTGCTAGTTTGTGCACTAGGATCCGGTCTACGATTAAGCCGGGTCAGTGCCTTGGTCAGAGGCTGAAGAGAGATTCCCACAAAATGAGGGTATTTCAAGATTCTAAGGGCCACAAACCTCTTTCAATAGATTGTTTTTTATCCTAAAATATCTCTTCTATAATTATTGTCACATTTAAGCTTGTCTACCAAAGGTGAAACAGAATAACTAACTAGCATGGTTGACAAAGAGAGCCATGGCAGTGGTATGGGCCCTTATAAGCATATTTTGGGAGTCTATTTACTTCACATGGTGTATTTTGTGATTTGCTGTGCGTTAATGACATCCATTTGCTGCGAAACGCGCTCAAAGGCCATTTTTTCGCGTTTTTATGCCAATTTTGTTAATATGCTATAAAATTGTTCTATCTGGTAGGTTTTCATATCACAGGACTGTTAGTGTAGTGGTTATCATCCTTGCCTTCCAAGCAAGGGACCGGGGTTCGATTCTCCGACAGTTCATTTTTTGCTCTACAACTCGAGATCAGTGCTCGCTTAATCCTCCCACTGGTAATGAGTGTCTCCCTACTTTCTACTCAATATAACGGAAGATACTAGCGACCAACCCTCTCCAATGAGTTACCCTATAACTCAGTTGGTAGTTTCGTGTACAGTTGTACTGTCTTTGTTCCAGACATTTTTGCAATGGTCGATTTGGATGGGATTGAATAAAGAAAATGAACGTCCCTATTCCCAGGTTTATTTACCGTATTTCAAGTTGATGCCAATGGGTGCCCTTTATTTTCCTTGGACATTTATCACCGCGGCATTTACTGAATCTAATCCTATCTTTGCAGTAGCTACTGCCGTGTTTCTGGGTTTTTCTTGTCGGTACTTTGAACAGATTTGGGGATCGAGATCACTGCTCAAGTATATTGCTCTCACATCAGTGGCACCGGTGGCAATTACTTGGGTCATGTATTTAATTGGTGTTGCTACTATTGGGCCATTCAATACAGGTGTTATTGGAGGTGGTACGAGTTTGTATGTGTCTTTCTTGGTGGCATTCAAGCAGGCTCACCCCCTGCATAATATTGTCCTGTTCAAGGGTCTTTGGAGATTACCAGTGAAGTATCTCATGATGCCATTGTTAATATTTTTTACTCTTTGTGGTGCATTTGTGAGTATCCAGTATCTGTGGTTATCCTGGTCAAGTTTAATTCTTGGCTGGTGGTATCTACGGTTTGTCAAATCCATTGTGGCTGATTCACTACTTCCCTCTGGGGAGTCTACACTATTAAAAGGAGATAAAAGTGACGCATTTGCATTTGCGAAATTCTTTTATCCCATCTACGTGACCCAGGCAGTTGCACAGATCACGAATATTGTGTTCAATATCCTCGTAAAGCTCGGACTTGTCAAAGTCTATGATGAGAATCAAGTTTCTGCTAGTAACACACGCGTGCAGACCACAGATTATAACTCTGACCGTCGCCGTGCACTCGCTCTGGAGATGCTGAATTCAGTTAATTCATAGGGTGTTTTTTGGTTTATTGTTCTATAGTTGTGTGTGTAATGATAATGCCAATCCAATCACGACTTCTTTTTAGGTGCAGGAGGTGCAGAGGGTGTGGCCTTTCTAACACGGCCACGACCATTCCAGAACTTCTGGAATTCCTTTTTACAGCTCTCAAGAGAGTAGTCACAATCGAAGTATGCAGTAAAGTCACCGTCGGTGTAAGCTAGCTCCGTATTAAGGTCGCCCTGGGGAGCCAAAGCATAAGACGACAATAACTTGGATGCAACGACCGCAATTTTGTTAAAGTATAATGAGTGCCATTGCATTTGATGGCGCAAAGCCTCGTTTTCGTCGTTAAATTTCTTATGAAACCGATAGAGAGGATCCAGCCATACCTCAAGAATTGACTTACAAAGTAGCGTATTATGATAGATGAAGGAGATTCCAGTAACACCCAGCACATCTCTGGTAAGTACCATTTGAGCGTCAGCAGCCCTGTTGTTCTTTAGGGAGTGAATGTAGTCAAATTCACGGACCACTCTGGCATTGCGTAACATTTTCTTCTCAAGACCTGATGGGGCAATGAACTCCTTTTCAATATCCACAAGGGGATTCATAATAATGGCAGACTCGTCAATAAACCAGAAATACTTTGTGTTGGGGAATACAGCCATAGCTTCTCTGGAAATAGCAGCCCGTGACCACATACTATTAGTAGGATTCGATGAGGCAGTAGCATCCTTGTAGTCTCGTGCCATGCGGATGTAAACACCATAATTATGGGCCTGGGCATATTCAACACGATTCTCGATGATTTTATTAAGGTAGTCGCGGGGATACCGGACATCATCCAAAACGGTAACAACTACAACAGATGGGCTCTTGGCACCAACATAGAGATAGGCATTGGGATTATCTTGTTGTTGGTGTACCATGTCGACCTCGAAGATGCCACTGTTGTCACCGGGGGCCTTTTTCAGTCCGTCGCGATCAGTACCACCAGAAATGGAGGGCACGATGATAGATTGAGGGGTATTAATTAACGGTCTTGAACCCCAGCGAAGCTGCTGAGAAGCACCTTTGGAGTCGCCAAAAAACAGCCAAAATACAAATATCAACCCTACCAAGACCAGTGCGACCTCACGAATAGTTTCTTGGTTCTGGGTTAACCAATTTCCACGTCGTCTGACTGGATAAATTTCTTCCTCGCCAGATTCCGAGCTCACAAAGCTGGGTAAGAGCTCAAACATTCCATTTTTACGTCTCCGCGTACTACTCGGATCTAAACTAGCCATTTCCCAGTCGATTCGAAGGAGCAAACCTTAACCCGGTTAGGCGTTGTAAGTCAAAACCTGTTGTGGCCGTTGCTTCGCGTGATCGTGGCTTCATGCTTAGTCATTGATTTGATCTAGGGTAAGGTCGAAGACTATTTGGGTGGTCCTGCGACTTCAAGGAGAAGGCTGCAGGCTCTACAGGTTTGGTTCAGAAAAGATTAAAGAGAAGACAGTTATATAAATGAGGTATTCTTTGTCGTGCAGCGAAGTTCGAGGCTCGATAGTATGCCTTGATATATTGAGGGTAAATTCAATTTGATGGTAGAGCCGGTCCCAACGACGCGGTTAAACAAACACATTCCTCAATTAACACAAAGTTACTGAATATACTGCAATATTATCTGCAATATTATCTGCAATATTTATATTACAGAAATGCCATGGATCATCAATGTGTTATCAGTTCTCACCACCCGTTATCATGACCACCAATCATCACATTCCCCAACTTTGTCATCTGTCTATCATGTCATTTGTAAATCGCGCTAAAAAGGTACTATGCATTGGTAGAAATTATGCTGATCATGTAAAAGAATTGGGTAACAAGGCCCCGAGCCAACCATTTTACTTTTTGAAGCCCACATCCTCGGCTCTACTGCCAGGTGCTGGTCCAATTCTCAGACCTAACGGCGTTAAGCTGCACTTTGAATTGGAATTGGCTGTTGTTATCGGAAAGAAATTGTCCAATGTGGATCCTACAACTTTTGACAAGGCTGCAGCTTACGACGCCATTGATGGGTTTGCCCTGGCCTTGGACTTGACAGCCCGTAATGTTCAGGACGAGGCTAAAAAGAAGGGTCTTCCCTGGTCGATTGCTAAAGGCTTCGATACTTTTCTACCGATCAGTGACTTTATTCCCAAAAAAGATCTACCTGATTATGACAATGCTTGGCTTGAACTCAAGGTCAATGGTAAAGTCCATCAATCTGATCCCACTAGCTTAATGGTGTTCAAGGTCCCTCAGATCCTCAGCTCCATCTCTTCAGTTATGACTCTCGAACCTGGTGACATTATTCTTACTGGCACTCCCAAGGGTGTTGGTGAAATTGTTCCTGGTGACCAATTGCACGGAACCCTCGCATTCAACGACAACGTTATTGGAAATCTTAAGGTCGGCGTTGAGGAACGTCCTGGTCCCTACACTTTCAAAGAGACCTAATCTTGTTTATTGCCATGAACAATGACCCATCCAGAACTCTGGGCAAACCCATGGGGCAGATCGTATTGTCTCAGTATCACACCTGCCTCTTTGAATATTTTAGCCGCTTGTTCATCCATAGAGTAACTCTGTGAGTAAATAACTTCCTTGATGCCACTCTGAATAATTTTAATGGAGCAAGTCAAACAAGGACAGGTGTTGCAGTATAAACTGCTGTTGATGCCTACTCTGTCCCGGCCAGCTTCAAGCAAAGCGTTTTCCTCAGCATGGAGGCATAAACAAGTAGATAGGGCTGCGCCAGCACCAAAGCCTTGGTTGCACCGTTCACAACCTCCCTCGTTACAATTTTTAATACCACGAGGTGTGCCGTTATAACCAGTCGACAAGACTCTTTTGTCCCTTACAACTACACATCCAACACGGCGTTTCATACAGTTTGATCTCTGTGCTGCCAGGTTGGCTAGCTGCATAAAATACGCGTCCCAGGACGGGCGAACTCGTGTTTGATCACGCAGGTCCAGTCCATCTAGAGCACTGTTCAAGTCTTCAATATTGGCGAAGTTGTTAACAAGGGAAATATTGGCGGTTCGGGACATCATTGCCCCATAAAAGTCGTAGTATTTTTTATCCGAGTAGTCAACAAACTCTTCGAGTGACATATGGCCACTTTGGTTGAATCTCGCC
The DNA here is from genome assembly GCA_030572535.1 of Wickerhamiella hasegawae. Lineage (NCBI taxonomy): Eukaryota > Fungi > Ascomycota > Dipodascomycetes > Dipodascales > Trichomonascaceae > Wickerhamiella > Wickerhamiella hasegawae. The sequence goes on from JAJLZZ010000006.1 coordinate 368,847, forward strand.
CATCGAATAGAAACAGGTGCATCCAATGAAATATGAACGAAAAATGGCCGGTGTTTCGCAGCAGTCAAAAGATCAATACTTTCGATCAACACGACAAAATCACTTCTCCAGTTTCTGGTAGCATGGTCAATGAGATCGGTCACGCTACTGAAGTCAAGTGGATTTTCAGACTTAGTCTCACTCACACATAGTAAGGAAAACCCTTTTGCTGTCAAATAGTTTATCACTTGATGTCTTCCTGATTTAGGGGTCCCTGAAACTCCGACCAACATTGAAGAGATGCAAGAGTTACTCAGGCCCTTGCCCTTAATTAAGTTGTGCCAGAACTGACCCCATGTATGACAGTTTCACTTGAATTATTCAATAGAAACGGATCCATTAGTTTTTATGACTATATGCTATGAGATAAATATTAATGTTCTTTTGTCGTAAATCGAAGTTTTCTGGTTGTTTCAACCCAACCTTCAGCACCACCCTCGCTAGCTACAATATCTGCAACATCTGCGCACTGGGTCAGCCGTTTACGGCCTATAATAGCCGCATTTCGAGTACTAGGAATGCGCAACATTTCTTGTTCCACTTTCCAACCGGCTTTAGCAGCTAATTCAACAGCCTTATCGACAAGGGCAGCATAAGTTGATTTCTGCTGGTTTCCCGCAAATCGTTTCTTTTTGCCGGAAAGCGCATGGGAGCAGCAAGGAAGAACCATAAATGGATGATCTAAAAGAGGAAGCCAAAGTGTGAGTTCATCAGAATGGTTGCCAATCAGAAATGTGGACATATCTGTATCACCTCCCAACCATGAAATATGAGGGTCTTCAGCGAGATCAGCACTATTCGAATCAAACAGAACTTTGGGTACAATCAATTGACTCTCTAATGATTTTTGAACAAATTCTGGATACGTTGTCCAAGATTTACGTTCGCGGGCATCAATACCTTTACCAGTGTAACCCTCACTTAGGAGTATATATACCAGTAGCCCATTACCACAACCCAAGTCTAAGAACTTGAAATCAGTCTTTGACGTATATAACTGACTCCATAGCTCCATTAAAAATGCAGCAATTCCGAGATCTTCAAACACATGCTTGCGGGGATCAGTTTTCTCGACCCAATTAGCCATCAGCTCACTGGCGTATTTCTGCTTGAGCAGAATATAACGGTTTTGGAAAGATTTGCGGTCAACAACTTGATCATGATTTACACGTTTCTGGTAACCCATTTGAATGCCACGGGCGTGCTTAATACATGTATTCAAGAGATGCAAGCCGATGCGGAGAATACGGTCATTGTCATCTCTAGCCAACAACGGAACAGTGTCGTTTGCATGAAGAAGATAATGAATAGAACACTGAGCCTGAACGTCCAATTCAGAAGGTGAACCCGAATATAGAAGGGCCACGGCCTGTGCCCGAGGCAAATAGAACGGGGTCTCTTCAGGGGTACAGTGAGGAATATAGATCACAAGGCGATCCGTATTCAATGCATTATTGTACATTACACAAGTTTGGTTGACAATATAATCCCGTGAGGGATTTCTCGGGATATTTCTTCTCACAATATAGGACGACAAAGTGAATCCAGGAATCTCAGGCAATCTCGGTCTGGTATCATTAATATTGATCTTAAGCCACGAAGGGTCTAGAGATTCACTTGTGAGGTTGTTTGAGAACATAGTTCCATCAATAAACTGGAAATAAATATCTGCACGCATCAGAATAGTCGAATTAACATCCGGATTTCGAATAATATTATCCATGGCTGCATCGAAATGAACTCTCGGAAAACTCACAGGATAAGAATACAAGCCAGACCATCCCGGCCCGAGAGCAGGGGGAAAGTGTCTTATATCATTCGGAGTGATCATCAGAATAAGTCGTATAAGATGGCACTCACACACTCTATCACTTCAAAGGTTCAAATTTCAAATGTCAAATTTCAGAACTGCTAGGAAATCTATGTTTGTCACGTGACTACCCCGAAGCGTGGCCTAACCCCGGTCTTATTTGGGAGGTTGGGCAATGGAATCGTAGCCCACGGGGCCACAGCGTCAGAGAGGCTAGCTCATAAGCATATGGGGGTTGAATAAGTCTCCCATCATACACACAACACTTGCTCTGCGATGGGTACTTCACAATTCCAGCAGCTTGAAAAATTAGGTGAAGGTACCTATGCTACCGTTTACAAGGGTAGAAACAGAGGGACCGGCCAGATGGTAGCAATGAAGGAGATCAACCTCGATAGCGAGGAGGGCACGCCTTCTACGGCCATCCGGGAGATTTCTTTGATGAAAGAATTGAAACACGAGAATATCCTCACACTCTATGATGTGATTCACACCGAGAACAAGCTGAATCTTGTATTTGAGTTCATGGATCGGGATCTTAAAAAGTATATGGACTCCCACGGCAACAAGGGCCTTGAACTCAAGGAGGTCAAGGCCTTTATGTTCCAATTACTCAAGGGTGTCATGTTCTGCCATGATAACAGAGTACTTCACCGTGATTTAAAACCCCAAAATTTGCTTATCAGCTCCAAGGGTGTCCTCAAATTGGGTGACTTTGGTCTGGCCAGAGCTTTCGGTATTCCTGTCAACACTTTCAGTAATGAGGTGGTTACTTTATGGTACCGTGCTCCCGATGTTTTGCTTGGATCACGGACTTATTCTACTTCTATTGACGTGTGGTCTGCCGGCTGTATTATGGCGGAAATGGTTACCGGCAGAGCTCTATTCCCCGGTGTTTCTAATGAAGACCAGCTTCAAAGAATTTTTAAATATATGGGCACCCCCACTGAACAAACATGGCCTGGAGTTTCTCAATTACCGAATTATTCCACCAACTTTTATAATTATCCTCCTCAAGATTTCCGCCAGATCATTCCTCAGCTTGATGTTGCCGGTCATGATTTGCTGGCTAAGTTGCTCCAAATGCGGCCCGAGTCCCGTATAAGTGCCCGTGATGCTTTACAACATCCTTGGTTTGCTGAATATAATGGCCTCTATCAATAATGTGTGAGAGCCTGCTCAACTTTGTATCATCTTGGCGTTTAATAGCTCAATGATGTCGGTATATCCTGCTTGATTGGCCTTCTCCCAAATCGTCGATGCCCCTGTTAGTGCTTTATTACATTCAATCAGTTTAATAGCCAGCTGGGGGTTTTCCTGGTCAATGGCAAGAATAGCAGCGTGATGGTCGGAAACTAGGTCAAGTTTCAACATTGCCTCCACTGTTGTGATCTTTTTGGTTTCAAGCATTCGAACATATATAGTTGCTGAATCCTCTACTTTTGCCCCAGTTTCAATCAAATAGGCCATGGTATGTAGCGACTGTTGATCTTGGCGATCCTCCAATTCTTTAGGAACAAATTTACCATCAATCCCCTTGACATGTAGGTTTTCTAATAATTGTTCAGATAAGAATGGCCAGCCAGCTGCTTCCATGCTCAGAACTTGGTTGTCATCCATTTGGGCAAGAACCAGAGCCTTTTGTAGTGATAGAGAATTTCTAAGTTTATGAGCCAGCCAAAAACTAGCTTGTGGTAGTGCCAAATTACCTGCCATCACAAAGATCATTCTGAGGATCTCTGCCGGCAGTTTCTCAAGACTGGGTGCAGTTTCCGGCGTAGCTTCACGTTGGCCTTCTGTCGCTACTTCTGGATTGGAATTCCAGGCTTTGAGTCTCCGATGGACTTTATAATTGATAAGAAGAGGAAGAGGCTTCCAGTTTTTTCTCTCTGCCGCAGGAGAGAGACCGTGCCAGTATTCATGCTTTTCCAGATTCATCATAGGCTTTTTCTTCTTGGATTTACCGGGTTCGCGTTTTCTTGGCCGGTTACAGCTCAAAAACCCCATGATAATAATGCTAATTTGAATTAAATGCTCATAAACCCATAAATCTTAGTTCATGCGAGGCCCACCGATATGCCTTTGAAAATTATATTAGTCAGCTCTACAATATGCAGCGAAAAAAAAATATATTCGAACTTGAATAACCTAGTTGCATACTTGACAATAACATGAAGGTCAAGAAGCCTCAATCTAAGCGTAAATCCACTCGTCTCGAGAAGGGTATCCAAAAAAAGATCTCTGCCCATAACCGTAAACAAAAGAAATTGGCAAAGAAGGATGTGACCTGGAGATCCAAGGTCAAGAAGGATCCCGGCATCCCTAACTCTTTCCCTTTCAAAGCTGAGATGCTTGAGGAGATTGAACTCAATCGTCAGAGAGATATCGAAGAACGCCAGCGCCGCAAGGAAGAGCTGCGTGCTCAGGCCTTGGCCAGAGGTGCCAGTGAGCAGGATCTCGAGGTCCTTGAACAGCAGCATGAGGTTGCAGAGAACCAGAACCGTCTCTCTGCTTTGCTCCAGTCCGCTCGTGATGCTGCCGCTGAATATGAAGGCGATGATGGTGATGATATGGATGTTGATGATGAAGACAGTGAAGAGGATGAGGAGCTTCAGGAGTTGGGTGCTGCTTTCGAGTCTATCCAACAGGATACTTCTCGTAAAGCATTTGATAAGTACTTCAAGCAGGTTGTTGATGCTTGTGATGTATTGATTTATGTCCTTGATGCCCGTAACCCTGATGGTACCCGTTCCAAGCAAGTCGAGCAGACCATTCTCGCACACCCTAACAAGCGACTGATCTTTGCCTTGAACAAGATTGATCTGGTTCCTACAGACACCCTTAAGAAGTGGATCAAACATTTGCAGCTCAGTTTCCCTACTGTTGCCATCATTGCTTCTGGAAGTGCCTCTAATGCCAAGACCTTTGATCATGAGGGTTTGAGCAAGATCAACACTGCCGCTAAGCTGTTGGAAAGTCTTAAAAAGTATGCTGCTGCTTCTTCTTTGAAGCGTGCCATTACTGTTGGCGTTGTTGGATTCCCCAATGTTGGCAAGTCTTCCATTATTAACTCCCTTTTGTCTCGCCACGGCAACTCAAACCGTGCTTGTGCTGTGGGTGCTCAGGCCGGTGTCACCACCGAGATCAAGCGTGTCAAGGTTGACAACAAACTTATGATTCTTGATAGCCCTGGTATTGTGTTCCCTTCTGCTTCTGGTAAGAAGCTGAACCAAGTTGAGGAGCACGCTCGTTTGATTCTGTTGAACGCCGTGGCCCCTAAGTACATGGATGATTGCCGCCCTGCTGTTACAAGACTTATCAAGCGTCTTGGCAAGCAGCCTGAGCAGCTGGAGTTATTTATTAAGTACTACGATCTGCCTGCCATGCCTGTGGATCCTTTTGACAAGTACATTACTGGTGTCCTTGTTCATGTCGCTCGCAAGCTCGGTCGGCTTGGCAAGGGTGGTATTCCTGATCTTGGAAGTGCTGCCCAGGCTATTATCACTGATTGGCGTGATGGACGTGTTTCTGGCTGGGCTCCTGCCCCTGCCGAGCCCAAGGCTGATATTAACAATGTCGAGGTTGTTAGCGGCTGGTCTCAAGAATTTGATCTTGATGGAATTTTGGGATCTTTGATGAATTAGAAATTTGGACTAGCAATCTTCATTAAAATATGCGAAATTTATAATATTATTTCATTAACTCATCCATATCATCTGTGTTTTGTAAAATCCTCTAGTGCCGATATGCTCTTGAAGTATCTGGCTAATGGTCCCAGCTGAATTTGACTTGCCTCCCTCACCCTCTATGAGGAAGTTTGGATTAGCAGCGTTTGAGGATAGAAAGACGCAACGCGCTCAATATGAGACCATTGGGGATAATATTCAAAGTGATGAGACCACGGAATTGAAGACTCAGATTGTCAAGTTACAGGTCCTTTTACGGAAATACGGCAAAGAGCACGGTTCCCAAATTAGAGAATCACCTAAGTTAAGAGAGGAGTTTGCTCGTTTATGTGCACGTTTTGGAATTGATGCATTGAGTTATGGTGATGCTGGCCTTTCTTCCAAAAAATCCAGCAAAGATTTTTATTATGGATTAGGCGTAAGGGTGATTGATATCTGTCGACGGACAAGGGAAGATAATGGTGGCATCATAAGTGTAAGTCAAATGGTAACTTTATTGGGACAGGAGAAATTTTCAATCCACACTACCGAGGCAGATGTTGCCAAGGCTGTAAAGGCATTGGGTGTGTTTGGGCCCGGTTTGGATATTGACCAGCTACCGAACGGCACAGCAGTAATTCGTAGTGTCCCTCAAGAATTGAGCAGTGACCACGCCAATGTTTTGATGGCATGTGATGTGATGGGGTATGTGACGGTTGAAATGTTAAAAGATAATATGCTATGGAGTTTATCCCGCATTCAAATTGTACTTGATAGCATGGTTTCCCAGGGATTACTTTGGGTGGATACACAAGTTTCACCTACAGAATACTGGTCACCGTCTTCCATGATTTGATTTAGTGTTTATTTACGATAATTTCCATATTTATGTACTTTGATGTCCCTCTAGAACCCTGTTTCGATATGATACATATCAATCCATGTTTTGTTGACGAGCGCGCGTTACCCACCTGATAACCTAATGTCAAGTTGGTCCGGGTTGTTACGTTCTGCGACAGCAGTTTCCAATAACCATAAAGCTACTATTGTTGTAATTGGACAAGATGATTCTTCTAAACTGAATTTTAGAGTGCGCAACACAGTCGGGTCTGTAATAGACTACACCACTGTCACAACCAATGATGAGACAGATGGATCGACAAATATCTTTGGAATTTACTGGTTAAAACAACCAAATGAGGCATTATTGGATAAAATATTTGGTAATGACTATGAAGCTGTTGTCCTATGTCTTGACTGGTCAAAAAATCCGAAGCAATGGCCAGAAATTCTCGACAATTGGTTTAAACTGCTGCAAACCGCGTTAAAGGGCGTACCTCAAGAAAAACTCGATAAACAGATCGAGCGCCATGCGAAGCATCTCCAAATTTCCTATTCACTTGAACCTTATGCATACACATCGAGATTAGGACTAAATGTTGTGATTTGTGTCGAAAACTTCAACCCTCATAATGGCTCCATTAACGCAATAGCTTTCGACGATGGTGTTGAGTATATCCAGCAATATTTGCGAACTTTATGTTTGAAGTATGGCGCGGGTTTGGTATTTGCTGATCCAACCACAGATTTGCTTTCTTTTGTTGCAAATGAGCTCGGTTTAACCACTGGCACGCCTAGACCAGTAGCTAACGTGGTCGATAATATTATTATTCCATCAGGGTGGGATTCTAAGGAAAAGATTTTGGTAACCAATGAATCCTTCAATTTTGATGCTAGCCTTGCTGGTGAGGTCTCCATCCTTGATGTGAATGCGCAGCCAAACTTACTTCTTCAAGTGTCTGACGATAAGGCTGAACCGATTAATGTCTCAGAAATCATAGATCGAGCATCGAAACCTCGTGATACATCTAGCAAGCTGGATCTTGCATTTTCTGTTCCCTCTATATCCGAGACTCAAGACGACAAAGAAGCGCTCCGCAACTTCTTTTCCCAGTTAATAACGAAGAGCAACCAAAGTACTTAATCAAAATGCATATCAGATGATATTTGTTGCAGGTCAAGCGGTTTATCTGCTATTGTGGGCATAGGAACAGCATTGACAGATCTACTCACGGCACGCCGTAACAAATCGGATGCGATTGGATCATCACGCGAAATGCTCAAGGCCTCGTTCAGTTTTTCAATTGCAGAAATAATATCCTCCATCATCAAGTATACTAGACCCATAGTTGTCAGAATTCCAGCATCAGCTTGAGTATGCCACGCAACATCTTGAAAATACTCAAGACTTTCCTCGTACATGCCTAATCTTCTTAAAACATGGCCCATGTTGGCCTTGATAGAGGTCCAAGTTTTGGCATCTGATCCCAGGGACGCAGCGAGATCCATTGCGCGACGGAAAAAGTCTCCGGCACGTTCGAGGTCGTTTTTATGGTAGTAGACAACCCCCATCTCATTTAAGAGCAGTGGATCTTTATCATAAATAGAACTGGCAGTTAAAAAGTATTCTTCTGCCAGTGAAAGGTTGTTTAGATGCGAGTGCTGCATACCCAGAAACATGTAGGGGGCATGGGAACCAGGGAAGAGGCGGGCAGCAGTGGAATAAGCTGTAATAGCCTGCTCATGCTCACCTTCTTGGGCAAATGTATGAGCAAACCCTAGCCATGCTTCACCGAAGTATGCGTCCATTAAGCTAGCTTTTGAAAAGTATCGCCGTGCTTCAACAACATTGCTAACCGACATGTAATAGATGCCAACAGCCACCCATGAAACGGGATTCTCTGGTGCCGAAGCGGCTAGATCATGCGACATTTTGTACAGAATATTGGTTTCTCCTAGCTCATGCAAGCATGCAAGATAGCTGGGGTAGACTCTGTAATTATATGGATCGATAGCAAGAACATCTTCACAGAGCTTACGACAATCCTTGAATTTGCTTTTCGTATAAAGCATAATGCATTCCTCGGTGACTATATCGGAATTGGAGCCGAGATTATATTCGTCTTTTAGCAGGACCAACGCTTCAGTTGAGGCACCACCTTCGGAGTCAAGTTGTGATACCCGGATACTATACAGCGCTTTCAACAGATCCTCTGAATCACCGAAACGGTCAAACTTGATCCTTTTCACTAGTTTTGTCTGTGCTTCTGGTGTCAAGAGCTGATGATTTACCAGCTTCTTGAAAGCCTCATAACATGTTGGATCCAACAGCACGGCTCTTTCATATGCTCTCTTTGCGCTTTCAAAAATATTTTGATTTGTGTAAACCTGACCCTCTAGGAAACTAAGATAAGCCCAGTCATGGGGATCATCACCATCTTTGATAGCCTCTGGCTCTGGAACGTTTCCAATGAGCGCTAATGCGTCCTCGAGTTCATTCACAGCAATGAGGCAGCGGGCTGCTACATAACGACACTTGAGATTTTTGGATGTGAATTTGTTTCTTACAAGCAGATCAGATCCCCGTAAATAGTTGCCAATGGCGTAGTAAATCTGCGCTAACCAGTAGGCATCTTGTGGGTCGTTTGTAAACGTCAAAACCTTGTCTGCGAGCAACTCCGCACTGGAATAATTTTGCTCAAGATATGCCTTCTGTCTCCATTCCCTTAATTGGTCCACCTGAGATAGCATATTAGATGAAGTGTGATGGAACCAGCCAATGTTTTGGGGTCTAACAATCCGTGTACTTGAAGCTGCACGAATCAGTCTTGGGAAAGGGTATATATTATCACGTGATAATTTAACTTTTCAACCTGCTCGTGGTCCTCGACAATTCAGTGACGTTCAGTCCTTATAATGACAAAAAATAAGGTCAAAAGGAAGTTTTTAGGAACACCAAAACTTCAGGTAGTTCCTGAAAATGTTAAGACCTTCAAAAGTGTGGGAGACTGGAGAGATTTCATTTTTTGGATCCTGGTAGATGATCCAGTAGGTCCACCCGCTCCAAATTGGATCCTGGTCCAAAACAAGTATGCAATGCCCAAAGTGGTTTCTTTGATGGTTCCTGGATTAGAGTTTGATGACTTTATACTTAATGTCGAAATCAAGAGTCCTCAAGCTTTCAATGTTCCCAAATTATCTGCCATGTCGTTGTTCCCCCATGCATGGCCTACCCAAGCTCCAGGCACCAAGGAAGATCTGAACTCTTTTCTTTCAGAGTTTACTACTGTTCCCATGAATAAAGCTGAGAGACGTGAGGCCGATAAAGAGCGTCACGATCGCGAAAAGAAATCAGGGTTGATGCCTCTCAAAGACCTCCTCTTGGCTCCTGCTGTAATGGCTGATCTTGGATTTCCATCAAAACCTTTAGATGATGATTGGATGACTATTGATAAAGCGGACGGAGAACTTGATGAGTTTTATGGCCTGGATTGTGAAATGGTGGAAACTGAAGGTGGTAAGGCCCTGGCGCGCGTCAGCGTTGTTGATTCACACAACAAGTCTATTTATGATACCTATGTGCTTCCTCCTACACCCGTAACAGATTATCTCACCGTTTACTCTGGAATCACTGCTGAAATTCTCGCTGAGGAGACTACAACGCTTGAAGATGTCCAAAAGTGGTTCAAGGAGCATATTAAAGGCTCCTCGATCTTGGTCGGACACTCACTCCACTTTGACCTCACTGCTCTTAAGCTTGTTTTCCACAATATAATTGATACCTCGATCTTGTACGAGCATCCACGTGGGCCCCCTCTCCGTCCCTCACTGAAATGGCTAGCACAACGATTTCTTGAAAAAGAGATCCAAGGTGGTAACGAGGGACATAGCTCTATTGAAGATTCACAGACATGCATTGAACTTCTAGATTTGAAGCGGCGCAGAGGGCCTGAGTTTGGAATGCAAGGAAACAGATACCGCCGGAACATGTTTGAGAAGCTTACAAGTGATGGTAAGACCTCTGCCATTGTAGACTATGGTGTGCCGTGGTGGGACCAAGGCAACGCTTCTACCATCATATCTGTTGCCACTGATGCGGAAGCTGCTTCAAAAATTGTCAAAGCAAGCGCAAAACATGATTTTACATATGGCCGGTTTACTGAACTTGCTCGCGCTAAAGGATGGATTCATAATAAAGAGGCTCAAGACTATGATATCAGCAAAGTCTACGCATCTTTAAATGAAAATATCCAGCAGGTGATTGATGGTGTAGATGAAAATACTGTGATCGTCCTTATGAGCGAGCATGGTGACCCCACTGAGATGAAACGGCTTCAAGCCAAAAAACGCAAATATAAGTTTGAATTCCGCACTAAGAAGTGGGATGAGATAGAGGACCCATTCACAGACGAAGACGGATTAGCATTGACGCGTGCCACAGCAAGGGCCAAGCTGGGATTGGCATTCGTAGCACTAAAATCTAGCGAGGCTGCCGGCGGCCCTGCCCAAAAGATTGCAAGACTATTTTAACAGCATTAATCACTATATAAATACATTTTTTCACAATCTCTTATTCGTCGACCTGCATCTCAACATCTTCGTCGTGAGTAATGTTTTGTTCTGTACCAGCATCAACAGGGTCGGTCTCAATGGGCTCACCAGCCTCATGGACACTCTCAACAGACTCCTGGGTGGCATTAGTAGCCTCGTTGGATTCAACTTCTTTGGGTTCATCACTGGTGTCGATAACTTGTGTGATGGATTCAGATACAGAGCCAACAGCTTTATCAGACACCTGTTCAACAGGAGCCTGCTCAGGAACTGTGCCAACAGCAGGAACAGCAGTCAGTGTGGGGTTGATACCTGGGGCTGGGGTGCTGTCATTACTAGCAATGCCATTAGCATCAGGTCCATAAGTGTCACTTGCAATACCAGGAATAACTTCACCACCAACGGCACCGCGAATATCACTTGCTGTGAGATCACCGGGCTCGGATTCAACAACAGGTACAACGCGTTGCTGTCTTACTTTGAAAGTTACAGTGGCATCATTGTCACCATCCTCAACAGGAGTGTAGTTTTCGTCAATGACCCAGGTTCTCACCGCGAACTTTCTGGGTTTTTGATCATCCTCAGGCTGATTGTCTTCTGTAGGCACTGTATGCTCAACCGAGTCATATTTCCAATGAACAACAGTCTTATCTACATCAACACCATACGGTATGTTATGATTACGAGTAGTCCTGTACACAGCACTCCGAGACATTAGTTCAGGTTGGTTTGGTTTCAATCTCGTTCAACTAGGTATGTCAGCGAGTGCTCCAGTGCTTGGGATTATCACCGCTCAAGATGTGGAGGGTAGGCCAGCTTGGGAGTAAGTAGCTGGGAGAGCGTCTGGCGGTTAGTGTTGTAAACATAGTTTTATTCCTTCAAAATAAACAGAATCATTGGTCTTTTTTAAACGGAACTACGTAGTTAAATTTTTTCATGTGTGCCCAACTTTGGCCCAATACACCATCTCGGGGAAAGTAGTGCAGGTTTGACGTTTCTGCCATGATTGATTACCATTTAGCCGGAGTGCTTGTTAGTATACATTTCTCATTTTATTTCCCGAACAAATGAAGCCTCTTTTATTCCTCGATTATATCTATGCATGACACCATGTAAATATTTGCAACATGTCGGTGACGATCGGCAAAATGCACAATCTACACCACAGATAATATGAAACAAACTCGCTACTGTTTTGGATGCATGTCTGAACACCGATTCAGCAACCACAACGTTTAAGCATGGTTAGGCACAATTGAGACAAAGTGTGGCATTGTTTGGACCAGAGCGTACTAGGCGACCAGTCTCCTACCAAATTCAATTAGGATTGAAACATTGCAGTATATCACTTTATGGTGCATGTGAGAAATCATGAGGAAGTGTTTAGCAAAGTTATTACTATTAATTTAATACTTTTTCTTTTGCTTTAAATAATGAGTGTATCCAAAACGAGCGTTAACACACTCTACGTAATGAGTGGAGCGACCAAGCGCGATTTCTAGCTCGCGATAGTCCGGGTGGTCTGATGCGGTATTTTCAAGAAGCGTTCTTAAAAGCAGTGGGTATTTAGCAAGCCGTTGTACTGGCTTGATTAACAGCGCGTCTAATGACCAGGCTGCTGTGTGATTATAAGCCAGCTTACGACCTTTTAGAAGCCACTGCCCAATTCGGCTCTGTGGATCTGTAGGTAACGAGAAGCATACCTTCATTTGTTTTGTATTACGATGGGAATATTCCTCGTAAACTCTGTACATGGAAGCGTTCAGAAATGTGCACATTGCTTGGCCAATGTGTGTCTCGGGGTCGTTGAGAGGATTAGAATTGTGTGATGAGCCCTGTGGATGAAGCACCGATTTATCAACCATGGTCTCAATCATCGCTACCAGTCCCAAGCTTGTATCTAACACCTCCGTAAGATTACTGAACAAGTCATAGATTCTGCGATCGGAAAGCCCAATATCGAAGCATGTACACATATAGACGTGAATCACTACATCCAAATCGGCTGCAAACTTTTTCTCCGTTAGATATAGTTCACGAATGGCATTGTGCTTTCTTTGAATCTTGCAAAATGTAGCAAACTGGGCATCATCGCTTGAAATTGAGTCTGTTTGTGAGTAGACAAGACTAGGGGGGGAATTCAGCAGGACATGTGCTGGAGGGGGAAGAAGAGCACTAGGAGGAGTTAAAGAGCCAGCTTCACTCATCTCACTAGGAGGGGTCAAAGGAACCTTAATTTCTGGGAGGGATTTGTTTAAATTTGGCTTTGACTTGGACTTGTGTGCTTGACGAGGGCGTGGAGGGGGAGGGATCTCTGGCGTAGGTGCAGGTGTGGGGAGTGAGGCCTCTGCTGGTGATTTGGAGCCCCAATCGTTTTTATTGAACACCATGGGGCTTAATGGCTGTGTTGGAGCGTCAACCATGCTAGACATTGACTTTTTGGTACCCAGTTTCAAAGGAGGAACCGGGGGTAGCGTCGGTAGGCTACTGCTCCGCTTGTGAATGACAGGCGTCGTCGACATTTCGCAAAACTGCAAAGTACTGGAGATTAAAGGAACAGTGATATAGGTGGTCTGCCCGCGTTATGTTAATATGAGACACGATTTCCAGTGTACATTCGAAGCAGGCAAAGGAGAGTGGTAACGTCCAGCCAAGGCCCGAAATGAATAGCAAAGAAAGGATTAGATTAAATCAACAAACTTGGGTCAACAGTTGTGAGGGTATTGGAAGCTTGCCAAGGTTCCTGTATAGGATAGTGTCGGGTTTTTAAAAAGAGATCTCTAACACCAAGACTGATATGCGGCTGGTCAAGTGCAACATTAGCTTTTGATCTGCAACGTGAACTGCAGAATAATGCACACCCAGCTGTCAGCATGCACCTTGCATGGGATCTCGATAGGAAAATATCCTATGGCGAGACATAATGGACGCTACGGAAGATCGTTGCGCCAAGGAGAAAATGCGGGCGACCAAGATTATGGGTACTACGGTCATTATATTGTTAGTTATAGCCTTCTAAATAATCGATCCGACAGGACTAACACGACCAATATCTAGCCAGGGGATTAATTTAATGATATTCCAAATACGGTCAAATCACCGCGGAGATGACGGTTTACCCTTACCTCATATTTGTTACCCTGTACACGGTGGATTCTCGATGCCGATCGCAGGGGGGACAACGGCAGCAAGCAGCAGCAGGACAATCAGTGAAATTCACACCATAAGGTCCCAGGGTATACGGTAGAGAAAACACCTGCTACAGGGGTCCCGGCAAGGATATCCGGCAAATAATCACACTGGCCGCTTAGCAGTGGGCAGGCCGAGGCATAGATCTATGAGCCTCCCTGTCACTGCTGCGCCAGCCTCTTAGAAGTGGCAGCTAATTATTGAGGTTTTGCCCAGGTTTGGTTATTTCCATCACTACAGTCGTCATAATAGAGCCGCATACCCCAACTTGAGAGTGTTAGCCTAGCCTAGACTTGAGGTATCATACGAGGCAAGCTGCATGGGCATTGCATATTTTCTCAGGTTAATGCAGTTACAGGGTGATTATTTGTACAGATTCTAAGGTTCAAGATCAGTTTATTGGTGCTTGACATCTATAGAATGGATCCGCATAGTCTAGTCGGTTCTATCGGAATTGGTTGACGCGGTTATATTAAGTGTTGGCACCTTAGCGGAATGGAGCCCAAACATGTTACAAGGGTAGGTGCAGGACCGAACCGAACCAGTGTCAGCGGAATTCCGTCCAAGTCCGGTGAGTTTGACTTTGAGTTTGACTTTGAGTTTTAAAGCGTCTACAATATACCAATATTATGTATATCATTTAGAGATGCTGCTCGTAATATGCAGGTATAGTCTATATCAAAGCATGAATCAGTTTATCATTCATGAGCTTCAGCCAACCCATTGTCAACACAGTAGGTTTGAACTTTACGACACTGGGAGAATGTGCCGAGAACACCATTGCTTGCATACGCTGGTACACTAGGCAATACTGGTTTAAGCTATTACATTGCATGATCTCCTCTAAAACTTTAGTTCATGAACCTTGAAAATGAATTATGGTACTTTCTGTCCAGTTGGCCTGGGATCCTCATCATGCTCAATTGACATATTTTACCGCAAAATAGACACAGGCAGAATCTCGTTTTTTTAGTTACACCATGTAGTGAAGCCTCAACCTGATACAGATCTGCGGGATTGCATATGCAACTCCCAAGAATGCAAGACAAACAACGGCGGTGTTTTAACGTCCACGCTAAGTGTTTGAACAACCGGCGGTTCCTAATTTGGGAAGATTGAAAATTAAATACCTTAGATTAGCTTCTCCGCTAGTATCCAGTTTTTTCATCCACCAAAATACCATGGTCATTTGTATATGTCGAGACTACGCTGCCAGTGATTTGAAACTTACTTTGCTTCAGGCCGCTATCTCTTAGACTAATTAAGTAACTGATTATAGTAATTCAGTTGCGAGGGGCATTTTAGACGCCAGCTTGAACTCTGATTACCGGTGTTCCCCACAATCAATATGCACGATCATAATACACGCCAGCATGATGCTCTTTTGGGTAAATGTTGTTCATACCGCAAAACTACGTTGCCACAACGTTGCCGGCTTGTGCAGACTTTACAACAGAGCCACTGAGGCATATTGCACCAGCCCTCAATTCACGCATGGCGGCATGCCCGGATTTAAGACTCGCGCTTTTTAGAAGACATTAAAGCAGAACGAGTTCTATGTCAAAGTTATACTGAAAATAATGGCTATATGACCCCATTGGTGTCTGCCATTTCCACGATTATGCCCATAAGACCAGTGTAATGGTATTATTAATCCAACAGATCTGGATTCGGGTGGACCGGCTCGGCTGTATCAGGTTTAGTGCCTCACAGCTGCACAACTACCTCCTATGACAAAATTCATGTATCAATCACCATGCTTTGGTACATCCAAGATTTGGAAAAGTTCAAAATTATACTGCTGAACTGTGTACTCGGAATGATGGGGCCCCGTTTCGAACCTCGAATGTTGCTTATGTAAGCGCATTTGAGCCATGGTGTTAACTGTCGAACTTGACCGTTTAAAAGTTGAGTGCCCTCTCCTTGGCTTAGTCGCAGTGCTAAGTTTCCTGGATCGGCTGGTGACAGTTCGATTCCAGGGGGAGATAGATTTAACGTGCTCTAGTGGCGCAGTTGGTTTAGCGCATCGTGCTTATAGACTTCAAAGACTGTCTATCCTAAAAACACAGTCGCGTGAGACGCGACGGTCGTGGGTTCAAGCCCCACCTAGAGCATTTTTTGGTGTTTTTTTTGGATATTAATTCATTGTAAGTGATATAATTTTTATAAAAATCGTGAAATCAAG
Organism: Wickerhamiella hasegawae; assembly: GCA_030572535.1. Taxonomy (NCBI): domain Eukaryota; kingdom Fungi; phylum Ascomycota; class Dipodascomycetes; order Dipodascales; family Trichomonascaceae; genus Wickerhamiella; species Wickerhamiella hasegawae. The sequence continues at coordinate 385,126 of JAJLZZ010000006.1, forward strand.
TTCTGGAATGGCCTCACAGCCGTGCGCTACTAGATGCAACTCTAAAACTTTACATATGTACAAATGTGTCCTCGTTCTATCTAATGTAGACAAGTCTATCAGGTTCAGATTACTGTTTACCTGAATCGCTAACTTTCAAATGTTGAACAATCTTTCTGAGAAGGTTCTTCTCAGCATCACTGGCTACACCGGATCCTGCCCAGCGAATCTTGTAGTCTGTATCAACGACATACAGGAATCCACCCAAAAGGTTATCAGCCCATAACATGGTGCGGAGCTCAGGGGTAATACCCCTTCTGCTAATGAGGTACTTGTGATGAGAGCCCTCAAGCGATTTCTTGATGCTACTAGAAAACAATTTTACGAGCTTCTCATTGACCCAACTAGTTGGAGCGTTAATATCGATCATATTCCAGTTTAACGCATCAAAATCAAGGTCTTGCGTAAAAGAATTGATTTGTTTCTGTGAGATGTCCGAAGAGAATATCCGAACAATGCTAGGTCTGTTGCCCAGCAGCATAGTCAAGCTGGTATCATTACCATCAAGAGTCTGGCCAACGAAATTAGGCATGTATAACGACTCTGATACATTGAATGGTGCTTTTGGTGAGGTGAAGAACTTGCCACCAGTATGTCTGAAACCGTAGATATGGCTATGGGTAGTTTTGGCGAACTCCTTCTTGAGCTCCTCACGACGGGCCCTGTTCTTTTGAGGATCCGTGAAGTCTTTCCATTTCTGTTGGAGATCACGCTCATCAATGCCGCTATTGTCATTTCGATTAGGGGCTTCACGTTGTCCGATTGGGGCTGTTAGTGACCGAATATCTGATGGTCTTTCGGCTCTGAATCCTGCCGATTGTGTATTCGAAACACTGAAATTCCGAATGAAAACAGGTCCTAGCTTTTCTCTTGTGCTAATGCTTCTCATCTTCACCAACATCATTGATTGACAGGCTTTAAATGCTTTCAGTTAATGCTTGGTTGATTGATTTATTACTTCTGCGTCAGGTTTGTCAAAGGCCTGTAGTACATGTGTTTGCTGACTAACGGTAACCTCGAGGACCACTGGAAAATTTACCCGCAAGTCACTCTGTTGCGAGGGTAATAACCAACCTAACCCTTACTACGAAGAAAGTATATAAGGTCATCAGCAGAAACTTTTTCACCGATCAAAAACCAAGGGGATTTGCCACGACGAATGCGGTGTTCCTACTGCCGGTTCGTTGCCATAGCTTACGAGCTCTGATTTCCCCGAGAGCAATCTCCATACTATTAGGAAGTTCATGAGTCTTCTTGCAGACGCTTGAATGTCAAAGGTAGGAGACATTTTTAATCGAGATCTTCATAGAGTATATATTAACCAAATCTAAGACTAATTAGTGTCCGAGGGCTGAGGCTTGTGTAAGTGTGAATCGTGTTCAATACCAGCAAGCAAAGTTTCTCTGTTGATGGCGAATTGAAGGAAGTAGTCCTTCTCAAGGTCATGAAGGCAGTGACCAAGAATGATCAGTGAATGGAGGGGAGCACCGCTATCGCATTGGGTCATTTCTTGCAAAGTACCAGCCTTGAAAGATTGCTCAGGGGATCCCAGGCGACTGACGGCAATGCAGGGGGTCTGAGCATCGTAGCATTTCTCCTGACGCTTCTCTTCAACCTCCAAAAGCTGCTCGGCAGCAGTCTCGATGGTCATATAACGCGGGGGTTCGAAGATCTTGTTACCTCTCATAATGTTCTCAATTGTTTGTTCCTTGACCTTAATGTCCAGTAAAACCAAGGTGTGTAAACCAATCCGACGGTTATCCATGATCTTGTCATAGAAACTGTCTGGTCTCCACGAATCGGTGAAGAAAACCATAGACACTGTCTGGCCGAAATGGTAGAGCTGGGCACCTGTGGCACCAACAGCATTCATCACAGAGGCATTGTGGATAATTTCAACCTGGATGTTAAGTTCACGAGCACGAAGTACCAGATCTGTGTGTGTGGTAGCACCGAAGGGATCACCCACAACCAATAAAGCAACATCCTTTTCCTGAGCACCCTCAAGAATATCGTCGGAACCTGACTCGACAAGCTCACGATCAGCAACGATAACAGGACGGCCATAGAATTCCTCCAAGGCAGAGTTATCAGCAGCCATCAAAATGGAAGTATAGGCCTCAAGATACACTCTTTCGGCCTTTTTGACAACCTCAAGACCTCTAACAGTGATGTCCTTCACATCAGACAATCCCAATCCGATAAGATACAGCATCTTGAAAAATCAATCTACTTTTAAGCGTTGGATTCAAATTTGAACGACATTTTTTGTGTGCTCGGATATATCTGCTTAGTCATATGACTTGAAAAGTATATCCATTTCGAGCGACCTCCCATTTCCCCATTATACTTCTTATTTGTTTCAGCATTATCAGAAATGCCTCGAGATCAATCGGAATTTCCTGGTCGCTCTGGGGCCAATGGACCAGAACGGAGGCAAGCTGATGTTGAATCCGAGGGCGTTGCCAATGAATCAACCCCGCTGCTGGGGCAACTCGACGATCTGCGCCGGCAGTTCGACGATGCATTGCAAGAAGAGTCCGGAGAAAGCAAAGTTTCTGTTTGGACGCTATTGAAAGTACATCCTGCCGCTGTAATTATTGCTTTTTCGTTGTTTTGTATCATGATCTTGACGATCCAGGCTGTCCCACAGTTGATCCAATCATTGAAAGATCACCTGGGTGACATTGCTACGGTCGACTTGCAGTATACCGAGCTTAAAACCATTGGGTTTTCTGAGATGGAGTTTGGAACAAAATCTGAAGTGTTCATTAACTATTCTGCCATCCAGTCTTCAATTTACGCTACGACGGTAGCTATATTAGCTAGCATGATGGGCACGCTGGATTTGAAGCTACCATACCCAATGTCGGTACGTGCTCTCGTTGACGAGAAGTTTGAGCATATCACCATGGCTCATATTAATGATACTATTACACTGAATATCAGTAATGGCAGTTCGACGGCTCTGGAATTTGATGTGGAGCTGTTCGATCTCGGACGGTCAGATGCGGTTGGACCGACGGTGACCAAACTGATCAATGGCGAGGAAGTCGAGTTTCTCGTCGAAGGACCAGTGGTTGTATCAAAGTTGGGATTAGAATTTACTACTCAGGTTTCTATTCTACAAAGATACCAGAAACCAAATAAGGATACCTGGGATAGTCGAATTGCCCGGATAGGTATCACACAAACCCCGAATGGATCTTTGGTATTTGATGGTATCGGAGAGTTCACAATGAAGAAGGAATTTTTCCCATTGAGAGCATCTATCCCATCAATTGATTGGTGTTTCAAGCTCTCAAAGTGTGACCCGCAACATTTTGTCGATGTTGCAGGAGGCTTCACTCGCGTAATTGATATCTACCCAGATATGACAGCTTTAAATGTGTCTATTGGCGGTGTTCTTGACGAACTCCCAAGCTCTTTAACACATATTTGCACATCTACAGACAAATCTCCTTTGGATCATTTCATTTCTGGCTACCTCAATAGTGAGACCAACTATGTCTACATTGAGTCCCTGGTTAACGACGCCACGAGCACGATCATTGATCGTCTTTTGTCAAGCATTAATATACCTATCGCTGTTAATGGCAAGTCTCCTAACGAGCATCTTGTTAACCCAGTGGTGCTCAATGAAGTCGAATTTGAGAACCCTTCCCTTATCCCAAGCGACGAGGTTACATTCTCGGCAGTTCTTACAGGAACAGTACACCTTCCTGCTATCATTGATCTACATGAAAGTGCAGAGGTAGGATTAGATGAATTCCGCGGCAATATCCATCTATTCCATAATGATGTTCAATTTGGCAGTTTGCATCTCACTGAGTGGGTGCCATGTGAGACCGTCCGCCACGAGAAAGACCAGTTTGAAGTCACAGTGTTCTTACACAATGCCATCTTCGAGGTCACTGACTCTCGTGAGTTTGTTACCGTCACCCGAGAACTGTTGCTCAACGAAGATGTTGCTATCTTTTATGATACTTTGCTTGATGTTCAAGTGGGCACCTCACTCGGCCAACTGCTTGTAACGAAACTTGCACTTGCCGGTAACACCACGTTGAGCAAGTAACTAAATTGCTAGGGCACCATTTGGTTGCATCTCTTATTTATATAAAAAGATCGTTAGCATCTTTTCCTTTTATGTTTTCAATAATAAAACGTTAGCTCAAGGCACTATATCTAACCAGGAGGCAAGTTGGATGAGTCGACAAGAACATCATCAGTCTCAATATCTTCTTCCTCAGCGACATCGAGAGGTGTTTTGGCCATAGCAGTCATACCGGTACGGACGACCTCAAGGATACCAAAGGGTCTGACATTATGAAGGAAGTTAGTGATCTCATCAGGCGATGCGCAAAGCTCAACAATGCAGTTACGGTCGGAGATATCAGAGACCTTGCCACCATAATGGTTCACAAGACGAGTGATAGCATCCAAGTGCTGATGCTTATGACGGAGAGCCTCGGAGAGAGCCAGGTTATTAGGGTGGTAATCTCTCACGGGAAAGTTGGCAGTAACGGAAGGAGGGACCTCACCGAGAGCAATCTTTTGGGCATTTTGATGGTGTTGAACAAGCTCTTCAAAGTATTCAGGTCCAAGCAAAGAAACCTTGGCCAAGAGAACTTCACGCTCAACCAGAGGCGAATCAGTGTAGTCAAGTACGGCCCAAACAGGAACCAAATCCTCGACTTGGCGGCGGGCCTGCTCAACAATACCAGGCTGGCCGATGAGAACAATGGTCATCCGAGAAAGTCCACTGACTTCGGTATTTGATACAACCAGTGACTCAATATTAAAGCCTCGAGCAGCAAGGGTACCGGAAACACGAGACAAAACACCAGGCTCGTCCTGGACTAAGCACTGCAAGACATGGCTCTTGTTGGCAATCTTTTTAGGAGCCGGGGTTTCATAAAGAATCGAGGAAATAGCCGCCTTAGTCGACCAGTCGGAGGTTTCAATAGTAGGAAGCGAGGGCTTCTGTGCATTGCGATGCAAGGCCTTGTACGCCAAAGCAGAAATCGAGGACTTATTCCGCGAGTTCGAGGCAAATCCACGAGCCAAATTATTGGCCAACGACCGTCTCAGGAACATGGTTGTATAAATCAAAAAGCTTGAACCACTACCAATGAGTCAGGTAATCTGGGGAAGTGTCACCGGTATCGGATGATAAGGATGACTACTCACACATGCGGCTAGATATAGGGTGAGGGAAAGTGAGGCGCTATTGCGTATAACGTAATCTGACTGATCTCATCCGCGTTAACGCGACATCAATTTACTTGCAGATAATTTTGTCAACATTGCGCGTCAGGGTCTAAATATGCCATCTACAACAACTACTGAGGACAGTGGCCCCGCTTCCAAGAAACCTCGTCAAGAGCAAGAAAACCAAGAAGAACGTGCTTACCTGAATCTATGTGCCGATATCATTGAGAACGGCCAAGTTCGTGAAGACCGCACTGGAACTGGAACTCTGAGTAAATTTGCCCCTCCCCAACTGCGATTTAGTTTGCGTAATGGCTCGTTCCCCCTCTTGACCACCAAGCGGACATTCTACAGAGGTGTTGCCGAAGAGCTACTTTGGTTTGTGTCTGGTAAAACTGATGCCAAGCTGCTATCTGATAAAGGCGTTCATATCTGGGATGGTAACGGATCTAGAGAGTTTTTAGATGGAAGAGGACTGAATGAAAACCGTGAAGGTGATTTAGGACCCGTTTATGGCTTCCAGTGGCGTCATTTTGGTGCCAAATACGAGGGTGCTGATGGTGACTATGAAGGCAAAGGATGCGATCAATTAGAAACTATTATTCGCCAAATCAAGGAGAACCCCTATGATCGTCGCATTCTTCTTTCTGCTTGGAACCCAGCAGCTCTCAACGAGATGGCTCTTCCTCCTTGCCATATTCTCGCTCAATTTTATGTCAGTGACCGTAAAGATGGAAAGAAGGAACTCTCCTGTCAAATGTATCAGCGCAGTGCTGATATGGGTCTTGGTGTCCCTTTCAACATTGCTTCATACGCACTTCTGACAATCATGCTTGCACACGTCACTGGCACCGAGCCTGGTGACTTCATTCAGGTGCTTGGTGATGCCCACGTTTACTCAAATCATGTCGATGCTCTTAAGGTGCAGATTGAACGTACTCCGACTGAATTCCCTACACTTAGCATCAAACGCCAGGTTACTTCAATTGATGACTTCAAATTTGATGACTTCGAGCTCGTCGGTTATAAGCCTCAAGGTAAGATTGATATGGCTATGGCAGTTTAATGCATGCAAATAGATAAATTAAATTATGTTGAAAATCAGGGATAGGATGAAGGTGGAGGTGCATAACCTAGACTTTCTAAGCTTGGTGAGAATACAGGGTAGATGGTTGTATTACCGACCTTGATGCCACCATCTGCCATTGCAACTTGCTCAGTAGCACTTTCTGGGTTCAACGACTCAGTATTGTGTTCATTCGCACTGTTAACTGGTTGTGGTGATTTTGCTGATGGACTATCAAGTGTTGTGGTAGAAACGACAGAGGCATTCTCAGGTTCAGGAGTTTGTGTAAGATTAGAAGCGTCACCCATGGGGTCCGCAAGAACCACTTTCCTCTTCTTAGATTGAGGATGTACAATTTGATCGATTTCTGATACACCAGGTCTCTTACGGAACCTAGGATATGCATATTTCTTCGATAGATAATATGCTTTGCCGAGAGGTCCAACACCAAACTCGATACGTGGCTCCTCTGCATCAGTTTTACCAAAAATGCCAGGAACATATTCAATCAGTCCATCTGGTGGTTTAGGCCAGTCGCTAGGAAGTCCAACGGGGACAACTATCCCTTCATAAATAGGTAATTCGGCAAGCATAGGATTCACCCGTGGCTCCCTCTTTGTTTTCATAGGTCCACGGGGTCTTGGCGCTTTGGGTAGCCTCTTTCGCTTTTTAGGGAGATTCAGAGGCGGTGGGGTAGAACTCTTTGGTTCTAGTTCTGCAAGGCGGATCTCTTCACGGATGGCCTGTTCATGTGCAACTATTGAGGCATCAAGTTGCTCCTGTAATTGTCTCTGAGTCTTATTAAAGGATTCAATATCTGCAGAGACAGCTTTGCCAAACAGAAAGTCAAAAGACTCTGTGTTCTTTTGTGTGTCTTCAAGAGAATCGTCGTGAGTCAAATCCTCTTCACTTTCTACATTGGCCTCATCACCCTCATCATCAATGCTTAATTCTTGCTTTGTCTCAATTGGGACAGACGTTTCATCAGATATTGCTGGAAATTCCAGCTCATCGTCAACAATTGTAGCTTCAAGCCCGTTTTCTTCTTCCTCATCTTCATAAACTGTATCGTTTACATATTTCGGTTCCAGAATCTTGCGGAATGGGATGGATCTGCTTGGAAGCATGGGCTGCTTCACATCCTTGGGTCGATGCTGTTCAAAGAGGTCACTGCGTTGTTGGTAGAACAATTTATGGCTGCGTATGTTCTCGGGGACCATAGGGCTCGCAGCATCTGGAAATGAATGCATACCTTTAGGGACATGTCTTGTACGTTCTACATCCTCCCTGTTGCGTTTATTCCAGGCAACGGATACCAATGTATGTTCCATTTCCATGAAATCGTATATATCCACGGCTGAATCACGCAAACGCCGCTCAACCCTTGACATCACAGATAGTATATAACTCTGGTTTTGTCCAAAGAACCGAGCCATGACCGAAACAAGAGTCTCAATTAGTTCTGGTAACGGTGAATAGCCCTCATCATCATTTCTATGATAGATTTGATACAGAGATCCAGGACCAGCTGGGATCGCATCAGGTTCTGGTAAACCCTGAGGAAAAATAGAAACATCAGGTACAGTATCGTCTGTTATGTCCTCACCGACAGTTTCAGTGAGAACTGCATTCAACTCCTTAATTGTTTCTTCGTTCGCTCCTTCGACGACGGTTCTTTTGGGACGCTCGTTTAAGGGAAACATATTGAATAGACGTTGCTGTGAAGCATCCACCTCCCATGGCTCATTTGCGAATTGGTAATGGAACCATTCTTGATATCTTTTTTGATCATTTGGTGACATATATAACACAGAGCGCTCTTCTAGGCCTGCAAACTCGTCATCGAGAAGCCATGTTTTACGAAGTATATCGTTCCAAACATGCCAATGGGGATGATCTGCGGCAGGTGATCTCGGTTCTATAGTGCGCTTAATTCCATCCAAGCCATAGCATAGCTTTGTGGCGATAATAATAGCACAGCCGATAGCAACATCAGCATAAACATCGCCAGATTTCCGAAGCACTAGCAGATTATCAGCGAAGTCAATAGCATTCATTATACGGAGGGAAGCAGTAGCAATTTGGGGAGGCAGTAACATCTCTTTCGTGAGCCTGAAAAGTAACGGAGCATATGGCACAGGTTCAAAGTTGTAACCCCAGTATTTTTCCAGAGCACTAATTACCACACGGAGTGCTTTTTGTAGACGGTCATCACTTGGAACGTTGATTGCACATAATCGATACCAATATTGATAAGGTAGTCGTTGCAGAACCTCGGGGTCCATATAGATTCTTGCATCAATATAAGGAAATTCAGACCGCCAAATCCACTTCATGAAATCAAATGTGTAAACAGGAAGCCTTAGTTGAACGCATGCTAATTGACAACATGCAATTGTATGTAACATACCAATATGCTCTTTGCGGTCTTTATGCCCTGAAGATTGTGTGCAATCCATATATTTACCCCAGATATCCTTTATGGCATCTTCCAGCTCGGGTGGAAGCCCAACTTCATGGACCAAAAATCGACTTTGAGCTTTAACAAGCAGTTGTAAACAGCCTAAGTACGTTCTTAGAGCACGTTTACCAAATAATTTAGGACGTTCTGATCGAATTATATCCTTTTGTGCTCGAGGCTGCTTGATGATTCGACCCGTAAAATATTCCTCATCATCCTGGGCAAACTCGCTTCCTACACTGACATGACCATTCTGGCAAACGTTTTTACCATCTACTAGAGTCCAAAAGCGCGATGGACAATTGTCTACACCGCACCTTGGCCCTTTGATCCATGCCATAGCTGAGTCAAAGATTTCTGACAGTGATCAATGATTATGTCGTTGACGATCGATCAGATGCGTGATAGCTGAGTGATAGGTAATAGACATTTTTGCCAATTTGAATATTTGAGAATATGATTTCAAAATGTTTTACAATCAGAAGGCTATCCTATGAACACTAACTAAAGCTAACACTGATTGACGCTTAGAGGTCTCATGGTGAGTTGGGGGGGTCTATGAACTGGGGTACCACTTGTTGTTGCTGGTACATGTATCCATAAGGCATGACAGGCACAGGCATAGGGACGGGAGGTGGGAATTGGTCGCGGTATGAAGATTCAGAATTGGTGGCGGACCATGTAGGTGGGGTATAGAATGCGTTGGGAACATTGGCGTTTTCCTCGCGAAGATGGACAATGTAGTCAAACATTCCATCAATAGGACGAGGTGTACCATTCAAAACAGGGGTAGGCTCCTTCACTTTTGGTGTCACCTCAGCTACAACAGGAGTTGAAGCAGCCTGGGTAGTGGCAGCTGGCGGCTTGAAAGAAAATGCGCCAGCCTTCGCGGCCGCTGCAGAGAAATTAAATTTCTTTTTGGGAGCAGCAGAAGCTGTCGAAGAACCTGTCTTTGCAACAGTAGGTGAAGAAGTCTCTGAAGAGTCTGAAACAGTTGACGCCTGGTTGGAGCTGCTCTTACGACCAAGAATGGGCACCAAGTCAGGAGGAATGGGGCTTGAGATCTTGTATTCAGCTGAAAATTGGCGGAAATCATGGATTCTGTCATATTTTTCATGTTCGGCGTAATGAGCAGGGTCCTTGGCAGCAGCCTGGGCTTCGGAAGCAACAAATTGTTCAAAAGTACGACCCTGGCCTGTTGGAACATTCGTAACAAGCGCATTGGGATGCGGCTTTGATGCTTCAGTGGAAACCTGGCCGGGGCTTGAATAAAGAATAGCAGGATCCTGGGGACGGGTAGTCTGAGTATCGGCCTCTTTAGAGCCACGTTGAACACCAGAATATTTGTCCTCTTCATCAAGACCGCTATCGTCAACAACAATGCCACGCTCCTCAGCAAGATGAACATTACCATTGTGGGCCTGGCCCTCAATTTCACGAGCAAGCTGATCTGCACGACGTTGGCGTTCTGCAAACTCAGGGTGGGACTTATCAATAGCGGTAGTGTAGAAGTGCTCATCATAAGTCGATTCAACACCAAAAATCTTGCGATTGGCTGCAAATTGATCCCACTGGCCTGGAGCCATATCATCCAGGGTTCCAACATCTTCACCCAAGCCGTCATCTGTCCAACGCTCAAGTTCACGCTCTTGGGTCTTGAAAGCACCCTGTTTGGAAATGTCCGTATCGGTGCGGAATCCAAGCTTGGAACTAGCAGGACCAGATGGAACGGGGTGACCAGAACCACGGTCGGGGCTTTTGGCATCAGGTTTGCTGGAAGTCTTCGCCGAGGGGCTTCTGGCCGGGCTCTTGCTTTGGCGTCCGCCAGAACGAGCACTCGGAGCCAAGCTAGGAACATTCTTTGAATTGAAAGTTCCAGCCACATTATGACGACCCAGACCCTCCAATTCAACATCCATAACATCATACACACCCAAAACGAGATTTCCGGGGGGTTGGCGACCACGGCTGTCAACATGAACAGCGTTCTCGATGACGAGTTGCAAGGGACCAGTCTCGGCACTTTGTAGAATACCTCTGACCAGATCTCCGTTTCTCATACGTACAACAGCCCTTTTTCCACGCGCTTGCTCGAGAATAGCCTCGAGTTGAGCTTGTGAATTTGCAGCAGCCTGAGCATCCATGGTTGGATCGACCGAAGAACGAGCATCAGTGGAACCAACGGAACCATTGAAACCACCGGCAACATTATGCCCATTGGAACCTGTCGGACCCTGGGTTGAAGACTGGGTGGAAACAGTCGCGTTGGCTGGTGTCTGGGCTGACGGGTGGCCGCCAGGAGCATTGGCACTGCCACCACTGCCGCTCCTATTCAAGCGAGTCCAAGCACCTGAGGAGCCACCTCTACCTGCACCACCATCTCTGCCACGGCGACCGCCCCTGGCACCGGGCCCTCCGCCGCGGGCTGGAGCCTTGTATCCAGCCTGGTTCATGGAGATTAGACGCTTAGCTAAGAGCGTAAGGTGGAGAGATATTCCATGCTTCGTGATCACAGGGTTGGGGTATGGCCAAGACGATAACAGAGCGGGTAGACGAGCCAAACGAGAAGATTACTGGGGAACATAATTTACTTGATACATAGCTTACGATATAGCACTATCCTAGGGGCATGTTAGAAGCTACCCACAAGGTTGTCTTGCATTGTGTTCAACCACTATTTCATTCGAATCTAGACTCTGGTTCAGACTTCTGTCAACACGTGATCCATTTTGATCACGAACCCTGATATAGGCCTAACCCTATATTTCGCCTACCCTACCCCCGAAACATAATGATCCCAATTGAACACGAGCCCACTCTCTTCATTTTGTGAGCTTCAAGTCAGAACAACTTTGCGGGTCCAAAGTTGGCAATACATTTCGGGGGGAAGCCGCTTAATTTGATTTATAAAGTACAAAAATGGCCGAGGTTCCAGCATCAGTAATTAGAAAGCTAATTCTATTCTCATTGGCTATGATTACATTGCCTGTAATCACCTTCTTTTTGCTTCAGAGCATGGGCTTTGATTCCATTTGGTCCGGAGGCACCGCTGCTTTGGTGGCCAATATCGTTTTGATTGGTTATGTGGTAGTTGCATTTACAGAGGATTTGAGTGAATTGCAGCCGGATCTGCAATCCAAGAAAGAACAATGATTAATTCCTGAAGGTATTCGTCGGATAAGTTCCTCTAATAGATTCCAGGAATCATTCTGTATGGAACCCTACGCTTATACTCGACCCAAGTCTTTCCGTACTTGGCCGAGCATTTGGCTTCGTCACGGGTTTCACGATGAATTAAAAGCACAGCGAAATAAATCACATAGTAGTAAGGAAGAGCTGTGTTGAGACATGGCAGCGAGTAGGCCAAAGAAGCAAGCCAGTCACCAGTATAATTGATGTGCCGGGCAAATCCCCACCATCCACTCACAAGGAGTTTGGTTCCCGACTCGGCGGTGATGAACTTGAGATGGTTTGTCGAGGGATCACCATTGCGGAAGCGGCTCTTTTCATTGTTGGCTGATCTGAACATGAAAATACCCAGAATATAAACGCCGAAAATCACAGCACACGCAAAGTATCCAAGGTCAATGGGGTGATCGGCAAGATACCGGGCCTGTACGGTGTAGGTAAACGGCACTACACTGATATCGCCGAAAACAAGCATGTAACCCAGACCGTCCGTGACAATGTCAATCATTGACAAAAGACCAGCTTCGTAGACAGTGCCTTCGGCTACATAGTAGTTTTGGAACAGATTCACAAGAATCATAGAATCACTCACCCTTCCATACTTCAAGTACTGGTGATGAGCCATGGAATAATTGATCACCATCCACAAAAGCAAACCGGGACGCATTTCGAGGAAGGACTTGATATCAAAATCGCCAATGCGGGGGTTCAACTCACGGCCAATAAACCAATCATAAAAAGCGATGCCTGAGTTACCACCAAGCGCCAATAACCTTTCGTTTCCATGCTCATCCTTGGTAAAACTACGCAAGTACAACCATGTCGAAATAGTAAATGAGTAGAGAAGAGTAACATTGGCCAGTTCAATGAAATGATCGTAAACAAACTGAAGCTCAGGAAGTTCAAGATTTGTTTGCCAAGCTCTGAACAGCAGAATCACGTTTAACAAAATTGTCACAAGTGTACCGTTGAACTTGTATGTCAAGCTTTGTCCAGTCCGCAACTTTTGGCCCTGTAAAACTTGGCCAGGAAGAACGCGATCCAGCACAATAAGGCATACAAGCCACGTAGTGTAACTGGTGAAGGCTTCCCAAGAAATGAGTTTCTCAGTTTGGACCTGGGAAAGAAACTGGAAAACCGAACTCTTCAAGCTACAGCCCTTTGCATTACAGCCAAAGTATAAGAAATTGATAAGGATCACGAATCCAAACGTGATAACAGCTGTACCAGGTGTTCCGAAAAACTCAAAGTGAGTTGTTTTGGGATTTAACACCATTGTATGCTTAGCCCTGCCTGTCTGCTTGAAATATGTATCTCTCTTATATACCCTCGTTGTACCCCAGGTTTGTCAGCGTAAATCGTATCCTAGCCCATCTGAGCCTCCAGCGCCTCGAAAAGACAAGCAGTCGAGGAATGGTCCAACAATTATCATTATACGGGTCATTGCCCGATAATGAGAGGCAAATGATGCTTCACACATTGTCTGCCCTGACGGGAATGCCAGGTCGGGAACTCGATGAGACTGTTTTGGTGTGGGAGCCATCATTACCGTTCAAGCCAACGCTGGCCGCTGGTGAAGTAAATCAAATTGAACAATACAGGATTTTCACAAAGACCCGAAGCTCCAATGTTCCTGAATATAGTGCTGATAACATGGATAAGTTAAGATCTCTTGATTGGACGCTGGAAGTCCAAGAAGTGCCTGAGGCAGGAAGAGGTCTGAAAGTTCTCTTCCAACAGGTCTTTGAGTCGAAGATTGCCAAAGGTGATATATTCAATACTTTGAATAATCTTGGTTACAAGTTTAGGCGTCAGTACTGGGTTAGAGGCTATGAATTTGTACAGAACAACACTATATTCCATGTCTTCCGTGTATGGAAGGTTGATGAACCAGGTTCAGAGCCTGCTTTACTTGATGCAAGCGGTGATTGGACTGCTAAAGCATGGGTTAGCATTCGCAGTGTTACTGATTTGGCTGCTATCGAGATGGCCACGACAGAACTTGAAGCTTTCCAATCTGATCTGAGGGGGCTGTTCTCTCTTGAAGCTCCGCCACGCAATGCATTCGATACTAGAGTTAGATGAAATCAATGGTGATTTAAATATGTAAATACATAAAAAAGAAATAAAACGACAGTTCTCAAAGCTGCTCCTTGAGTTTCTCGATCTTCCGACGTTTCTTCCGCAGAGCATCATCACGAGCCTGCTTCTTATTATTACCATACTGCATGCGCTCATACAACTTCTTTTGCTTACCAGTCATCATCAATTTACGAAGCTCCTTCTCCTCCTGCTCAGGAGTGGCCTTGGCCTTGCGCTTCTTGGACTTGTCACTCTCCTTGGGGGCCTCAGAGTACTTGACACCAGCAGCCTCCAATTGCAATTCCTTTTGAGTTTCCTCATCCTCAGCGGCCTCTTCGTCCTCGTCATCCTCATCAGCAGCATCGGCCGCAACATCAGCAGCCTCATCCTCATCATCCTCGTCCTCATCCTCGTCGTCTTCACCACGGACAAGATCCTCATCAGGGTTATAGTTACCACGGTCACCCCAAGGACTCATGTGAGGGGGAAGGGGCTCACCAGGAGCGTATTGACCAACGGGGAGAAGCTCACCTTGATTAATCGAATCAAACAGCCACTGGGGTTGAACGTAGACCCGACCGGGGACCTTATTGTGAATAGCAGGGCGGTCGCAAATTTGGTGAGTGATGTTATCGAGGTTCAACTTCTTCTTAGCCTCCTCAACATTGTTGCTCTGGTTCTCATCCTCGTTATCAATGAGCTCATCAATACTGCTCTCAGAGGTGAACCGACCACCAGCAGCAAGAATAAGGAACTCCACAATATCAAGAGGGACCTCACGACCAACAAAGAAATTGAACTTGCTGAAAAGAGAATCAGTGCCCTTGCCTGTAGGCTGAGCGAGCTTATCAGCGTCCTCAGTCTCAGCAGTGAACTCATCAAGCTTCTCCTCTTCCTCATCGGCATCCTCGGCATCAGAGTCCTCATCAGCCTCATCAGCAGCACGAGCACGGTCCAAAGAAATATCAACGGTCTGAGTGTCATTGGAGGCAGAAACTTCAACCTCAGGCAAGGCCGAGGTCTTGGTCTGAGAGTCAAGAATATATGCGGAGATACCGCCAACACCCTTGATCTTGTTCTTGTCGA
The DNA here is from genome assembly GCA_030572535.1 of Wickerhamiella hasegawae. Lineage (NCBI taxonomy): Eukaryota > Fungi > Ascomycota > Dipodascomycetes > Dipodascales > Trichomonascaceae > Wickerhamiella > Wickerhamiella hasegawae. The sequence continues at coordinate 400,260 of JAJLZZ010000006.1, forward strand.
TGGGAGGGGGGTAGACGAGGCCGACATCCGTATAAAGACGGAACAACACAAAGTGGGTGAGTGTTGTGTAGAACTCAAGGAATGTCAACATAATCTTGAAGTCGATATCAGAGGGAATATTCTGAGGGAACTTGAAAGGCACAAGCCAAAGCACGTCCTGGCCACGAACGTTAGCCTGGTAGTAAACACCCTTAATAGAAACGAATACTTTGCGGAGAAGCTTTTCGCGAGCAACGTAAGCCATCCATTCATTTGTGAGTCTCTCGGCATCCTGGGTAACTCTGTAAGACACCTTGTCTGTAGCAGGCATGGCAGCGAACAAAAACAGAGTACTGAGAGCATCATCAAGATCACCTAAAGCATCAATGAACGTAGGATAACGTTCCTTAACAAGATGATCAAGAGTATAACGAGGTCTATTAGTATCCAAGCGACGAGCATCGCTCACATCACCACGACCGAGGGCCCGGGATAATTTTTTGGCAAAGATTTTATGAGCACGGAACTTGGCAAGCAAGGGCTCGTGCAACAAATATTGAATATCCTTACGATTGTAAGCAGTAATGGGCTTTGTGGAACCCTTGGTAAGTTTGGTCTTAGACTTACCGGTAACTTCACGAGGATAGATACCTTTAAGAATACACAACCGACGGAAATCGGCAAGTGTCACCTGTAAGTGGCGCACAGCCTGTGTTCTCGTCACGTAGTCAGACCTTGTAGCTTTTTTGGTGTTAGTCTTCATTTTGTTTTAGGAAACAGGTGATCCTTCAATTAATGGCCTTTTGATCTGAAATTTTCAAGGATACCCAAAAAAAAAAATTATGGGACTTTAGGGTCCAAATATTTTTTGCTTAGTAAATATATGAAAGTTCCTTGCCTTAGTGTCAAGCTTAGTTCCTTACCCTGGTATTCTAACTGGAACTGATTGAATCGGTTGAGTGCAAATGGTTATAAAGAGTCTTTGTGAAGAAAAAAAAAATGAATAGATATATTTATAAATAGATTGGTATGTCACTGATTTAACTTCTAGTTGGAGTGCTTTCAATAGGCTCAATCCTATCCGCTTTATTGAACAAGGACACAACCGAACCTTGGAACCTCCACAAGTATCTTTTATCGCCTGAGTAGGCCTCAATGGCTTTACCAGCTTCAGTGAAATTAACTTTATCCACAGGCACAGGTGGGGCTCCCAATGTCACAATATTTCCATTGACGAAGTCAAAGGTCTCAGCAAACCCAGAACGAATGGGAGCCATAACAACCAACCTCTGTCTCTCGCGATTGAAGATCAAATTCTTATCATATTTCTTGCGAAGTTTTGCAAGAATATCCCGTGCTATCCTATTTCCAGCTTGGTTTTTATCAAGAGCACGGACAAGTATATGAATCGATACCATAAAGGCATCGTCCTTAGGTGTGATAAGATCATCATCTAGCGCATATTCCAGCATTTCGACGCAAAGAGGTATATTGCTGTGATGTTCATGCGTTGCCTTTTGCAAAGTCTGGACAAACCAATGGGTATCATCGCTGGCAAGGTCTCGAGCGTAGCGATGAACCGGGCCCTTGACATTTCCCAGTTGCTTCAACGAGTCGAAGGGTATAGGCAAAAATCTTGGATTCAATCCTAAAACACTCAGAGCGGCAATCTTTTCAGTAAGGGTACCATTTAGGTATTTTCTGAGTGTGGCCTTGAGCCAGTCTCCAACCTGAACTTCGGGATATGCAGTGCCTAATACCATAAACTCCCGCATCCCACCCCTTTGCATAAGTTCTGCAAGTCTCTGTGATGTCCAAACTTGTTGAAGGATCTCTAAAATAGCGTAATGTACCATAGAGTCAAACCGAGCCACAATTACCAGTAGATCTTCGAGAACCTCTATTTCGATCTGTTGCAGTTTCTCATCGACGGTAATCTCGGTATTACCGTGATTCACAAGTGCCGTGATCAAAGGAATAAAATGGTCGGATAAACTTGAAGATTGCACAAATAAAGCAGTTGTATGGTTGGTTCCAAGTCCAACTGATACACCAATATCGCTGTTGATCTCTAGAATATCTTTTTCGAACTTCGTCGTTTGGAACCCTCTTGGCGACCGAATGCTACTAGGCAATGAGCGTTCATTTTCCGTTACACCTTGAACAGCTCGATCTCCTGTTTTGAGATCCCAAAATGTCTCGGTTCCATCATAAAGTTTACCGGAAAATGTATTACCAGTAATATGAACATCCTTTATTCTCTTACCAAGCGGAATAATTGACGGGTTGTCATTCTCATCAAGTACTGCTGCAGTCTCTAGTGACCATGCCACAAGATATTTGCCAATAACTTTGATATCCCTGATTGGTGTGGCCGTTAAATAAAAAAATGCCTCTCGCTTGCCATCACGGATTCGCTCCACCGATCCATTATCAAGTGCAATGTAGACACATCCATTTCTTTCTGCGGCAGCGGTAATATCGGCAGGTGCAGCATAATAAGCATCAAATCTGGTATTACCATGGTTATTGACAAGCTTTCCCATGTCCTTGCCGTGAGCCAATGTCTTGCCAGAAGAGACCCATTGCAATCTATCAATAGGTGCAAGTCTAAACGAATGAGACCATTCACTTCTAGCATCCTTTTGAGCAGTATGATGCAATGTCAAGTCACTAAGTAATGCAATAAGATATTCGTTGTCATAGCCAAAGCCGATCAATGTAGAAATAGGCCAGATGGATTCAATAACTTGCATATTGTTGCCTTCAATTTGTACAATGCGGCCATTGTCACATAAGATTGAAATGATTCCCATAGGAGAAACCTCACAGGATGTGAAAGGGTCTGGTCCAGGTGCCGTAAATTCTACATGGAATTCACCATCGCTATACTCGCACAAGGTCCAGAAATGACGTTGAACGAGGATCCATCTGGAACTTCCTAGAGCAATTGCATCAATTAGTGAGTCCTTGGTACGTACTACCTGTCCATCAAGGTCTGAGATTGATTTGAAAGTCTCCAAGGGCAGCGGCTCTTTAGCCCTGGGATCCCAATTGCGATCTGTCCGCTGTATATGTCCCGAAGATAAGACAACTGCAATTTCAGTATCAAAAGTCACACGTAAAGGCTGGCCCTGTAATGATACTCTTGATACAAGATCCAGACGCAAAGAGTTCAAAATAAGCAATTGAGCACCGGTTCCCCACACAACAACTGAATCCTCATGGATATAGATTCCTCGCGATTGACCATGTAAATCTATCGATGCAACAAGTAACCCCGTGGGTAGTGTATATTTCGCCAGTAGGCCAGATTGAAAACTCACATATAAATCCCTACCGTCAGCTTTTATAAGAGCAATCTGTTGTCCGGTGTTAATGATTGTACTTAGCCGTTCCGGGCCTTTCTCAGCACGATTTCCACTCGTATCAAAGACGGTAAAAGATCCATCGGTATGGGCTACCACAATACCATTGTTCCACGTTGTTAAACAGACCGGAGGTGGCAAATTATCCGATTTAATGGCCCATACAGCTTGCATGGTCAAACGACGGATGAGAGGTGTGGGCACGTGATGATCGATCCCAAATAATCCTAACGAGACAGGCTAGCTCACCAAACACACAGCATTCATTATTTAACGGGACTTTCAGATGATTCTCGATAGGGATTCAATTGCAAGGCCGATTTTCAGTATCATTGTGGCATTTTTTGCTATATCTTACTATGTCACGGGTAACTTCACCTGGGGATACGAAACACATTGGACCGACCCTCGGTTTTTGAAATTCAGATTCATTGATGGCATGCGGAACTTCACTGAAGCTGGTCTGGCTCAATTCGATGGTAGAAACCCTGAACTTCCTGTTTATCTTGCTGTTGACGGAATGGTGTTTGATGTAACAGCAAAGAGAGACACGTACGGCCCCTATGGTCCCTATGGTTTCTTCAGTGGAAAGGATGGCGCACGAGCATTTGGAACTGGCTGTTTCAAAACAGATATCACCCATGATCTGAGAGACCTTGACGAAAAGACTTTATCTAGTATCAAAGGCTGGCAGACCTTCTTTGCAAACCATCCAAAGTACTGGCATATTGGCTATGTAGAACATCCACCTTTGAAAGGGGACCCTCCAGCTCCTTGTAAAGCTGCACAAAAGCCCAATTAATTTTGATTCACATCAAACGCATGCAGTTGGGAAACCCATTGTCACTTGAACCACGTCATACTAGATACCTTGAACGACGCGTCACCTATTCACATTAAAAGTATACCTTGGCCTGAATCTGGAAAACTATTTAATATGTAAATGAGAAATTCCATTGCTTTTCTTCCCTTGTAACTTCATGATTCGCTAGGGCCAATTGATCCGATTGTGCTTTTCTGCCAATTGCTGGAAATCTCGTGACTTCTAGTAGGCAATTAGTTAATGTTATATTAAAAGGCTCATTAAGAATGTAACTGAGGTTAGTTTGTGAAATCGGTTGTTTTTCCAGGGGTCTCGATTCTCTGAACACCTCAAAATATGCAGCTGAGGTGTTTATGAGCATATTTTCCTTGGTGTTACTTGGAGGCACACAACGTGTAAATCAGCTATTGAACCAATGTTATGTTTTTATCTATTAGTTATTACTTTTAATCAATGATAAATATGTTGTGATCGTGTCGCTTTGTGTATTCTCGAGGTGTCCTGTAAAAGGATTGGTGGGTAAATTTCGACAAACCCTGCGGGAATTACACGCTCAAGTTGAGCTTGTACCGTATTCAAACACCTGTATTATGGATTTACATATAATAATGGATGAAGCATTTAACAAAAAAGATCAATCAATAAAGTATTTCCTCCAGGTAATGCATGGAATTTCAGAACCTCGTTGTTGTCATGGCAACGGTCTCTAATTGACATGTAAAGCATCGACGTTCAGGTTGGGGAGATAAGCACGCCGGGCCGAATTCATATGCTTGATTTATATCGATAGTTGAAACTATAGATTGATTCTACTTGTAGATTCTACTTGTAGATCTTGACAAGGTCCTCCTTGAAGGTTTTCTCGCCAGCGGGAGCGACGATAGTGCCGAAAACAAGCTGGGACACGAGACGCCAGGAAGAAGGCACATCCCACTCCTTGGCAACAGCATCAGCAATAACGGCGCCGTAGTGCTGAAGAGAGGCACCGACCTTAGCTTGGGCAAAAGCAGTCCAAGCATTGACCTGGACAGCACCAGATGAGTGGGCTGCCCATTCGGGGAATCCCTCAGCGTAAAGAGGGAGCTGCTTTTGGAGATCCTTAATGGTTTCTTCATCCTCAAACCAGAGCACAGTACCGTATCCAGCGGCGAAAGACTTGATCTTGGCCTCAGTGGCAGCGAACTGGTCGGCAGGGACAATAGCCTTGAGTGCGTTCAGCGTAATCTCGTTCCACAGTTTCTCGTGCTGAGCACCAAACAAGATAATAGCACGGTTAGACTGAGAGTTAATGGCAGATGGTGTCCACTTAACAACACCGTTGACAATTTCGACTACCTCTTCCTGAGAGATAGGGAAGTTCTCCTTGGACAGGGCATAGATAGAACGGCGAATAGATAGGCTGTGAATGAACTCTGAGACACTAGACATTTTGACTTATAACGATAATGCTTGAAAAGACTCCTTGCGCCCATTAAATAGTCCACAAAGTCGGGCCGCCGTTATGCCGCATGCAGCGATCTGATACACTATGCATGCCCTGGGCATATGCTGGGAGTTGTTAGGCTGGGACTGGGACTAAGGTTTAGGTACGTCCAAGGCCAAAGTAGGAGAGCCAACGAGAGTAGCTTGCATGTTGGTACTTGAGGATGATACCCAGTACAGTGACTGCAGTTATGTCAGTCAATTATAGGCGCAATTTTCTACTTGCTTCCGATACCCCAAATAGTCATTGCCGCCTCCATGTAGTGAACCAAACCCTGGTAGTTTCGCACAGCCACTAAGGGCACTGTAAGGCGGTATGAGGGGTACAAGTGCTTAAACGCTGACATTGGACTACTAGACCCTCTGAGCGAGTAAATACCCTTCGGAAAATGTCAGCAATGAGGCCGGTGTAGGATAAGATAAAACACAATAATTCTAGCGAATTTTCATTTCCTTTTGTTAAGTATTTGTCTGCTTTCCAGTGGGCTACTTAAATTACACCTAACCTCGATCTAGAGTGTTGGTAATTTTGCATCAATACCACCAAACATCATGGATCCAGATATCTATTGGGCGAGTTCTGAACAGCATGGTTGATCTTTCGGCGAGGTACAATACGATAGCCAAAAAACTCAAAACGCATTAGTCTTGGTTATACTTTAGACAATCTGATCAGTAGTAACCCCGCCTGTTTCAATGTTGTCCGTTGAGATTATGTAGTGTCTCCCACGAGATGCGTGAGCCTGCAGCTTAGGCATAGTGCAGCCATATGGGCTTTGCCTTATGCGTACTTGCATTTCCGCATGTTTTTAAACCAGGAAAACCACTCCCAATGAATACTACGTGGTCCCTCTGTTAGTTATATCTGAATATCGAAGAGGTTTTCCAGAAAAAAGGTGTTCGCTGGTACTCTTCATATAGCCCAAATAGTCTAATTAGGTGATCTCCCGTGGTATCTCGGGTATCCACGGGTGGGCTGACCGGGGAATTTCAACTTCAACTGCTACCCATATACCCACAGTGTCACCATATTTACTACTATTTATATAATCCCATTATATTCCGTTGAAAATGTATGGTCACATCCAATGAATTTTCCGTATTTTAGGCTCAATCAAAGCCCCGCAGTGCTATGAGTACCGTGCCGTAAATCATCCAAGTCGTCACACAAGTATAACCGATCGATTCAAATTTTTGAATATTGCGCGAGCAATCAAATAGCAAATGTTCCAAGAAAGGAACCTTGTCTAAACTGTGCCAGCCATTTCCACAAGCGTCAAGCTGTCTTTTTCACGATGCGTCACCACAGTCAGCTTGCTTGACTCTGTATGACACTTTGAGTCAAATCTATCGTACGAAATTCCTAACACAGTATCTTTCTATTGGTTTGAAGGAAAAAATAGAGCATTATTCGGGGTATTTATTTGAATGTATCAATAACTATGCCTTGATCGAGAGGTAGTCTTCCGTGACGGAAAGTAACGCGCCTCGGTCAATCTTGCACTCAGTCAAGGCATGGAAATATCACAAGCCCCTTGAATTACGGAATATCTTGCATTTATAGATAAAGATACACAACTTTATGGTCTATTTAACCCGTTCTATAAGTTCCTGGTATCTGTGACAACAAAGTATCCCAAGATCCCTATACTGCATTGTACTATCTAAACAGGAGTGCTTTATACTAATGAATCAACGAATCTTGTTCTAACAATGGATTAACTCTATCTATGTCAATTTTTGTGCCGCAAAATGTTAATTGTAAGGCGTTAGATTTGGATTATGACCATGTCAAACAGCCTGTATGAGCACCATTGAGGGATGCATGGTTTCTGCAAATAGCCTGATACGTGCTCTCTGTATATTTCTGGCTTTCTCCACTATTTTGTGACTTTCAGGCAACTACATAAAAGCTTTGCTTGGTTAACTTTGACAGGGTATTTTTATAAAGGCTGTTATTGGTTATTTCAGTGAAGGAAACTCGATGCAGGTGTCAATACAAGACTCTAGTTAAATATCTAAGCAAACCAATATGAATAGTAAGATATTGTGCTTGTTTCAGTGACAATATTGCTTGCTAGCTCTTCGTGTCTACTACCACCAAAACTATCAGATGATGCTTACCACTAAGTTCAGCTGTAAGGGGGTGTGTCAACATGAGACCATTATTATTGATGACGTTCTTATTGTTACTTTCAACTAATTGGAAAAATTGGGGATCATATTTAATGAACTTGATATGTCGAGCCATTGTGCATAAGCCCGTCTAAAGGTTTGCTGGTATCTTTCTCTTCACCTAAAAACTTTCAGGAATCACATTGTTACAATTGTATATGAAGTGGCTCTACTCGAAACACTGGGCTTCGTAGATTACATCACAATGTTCCGGTCGTAATGGCGTTACGAGCCTCATGTTGTGATTTTGGAGTGTTATTCCAGGCTTGTGCTCTACTTTTTAGTGACTGTTTGGAGCTTCATTATTTATTACAGCGCGACCCGCTACATCTTTATGTTGTACTCCTTTATTTTATGCAGTGCTGTCTGTGAATCATAGTATAGAAACAGCCCAAACCTGCACATTCCGTACCAAGGGCTGATTTTGTCCCATCTGTCGAGGGGCAGACTCGATATGTTGCTATTATGCAGCTTGATGCTGGGTAAATACGGCTTTTATTGTGATTTATGTCAATAATTGATCATTTTTAAAAAAAATGCCAAGTCATTCTCATGAATATTCCAGTGAGTTATCGTACCATCCTTGGGGGGCTACCAGAAGTTTATAGGCACATCTTCATTCCAATCTATATAACGCTGTCATACATTCTAGCCCGACCACTTACAGTAGCGTATAGCTCATTTAGACCTTTGTCTTTTAATGCCTCCTTAGGCAGTAACATCCTGTGTCTTAAGTAGCAACTCTAATCTGAACTTTGTAGAAGTACTGATAATAATATAATTAATTCGGTCACAAATCCAGATATGCAGATACATTTACTTTATATGCTATAAATTAACATTTCTGTGCAAGTAAAGCTTCGAAGCCAAATATCAAGGTTAACAGAGTATGTCACTATTCAAACAGGCTACTGGGGGTACTAGGGGGAGTCTCCAAAACGAATCATCATTAGACAGCATACCAACAACACTAGGATGAATTACGCAGACTATAGTTGTGTCTGAGTCATTTTATGCATTTTCTGACTAAGTTTGGCCATATAGTTTCCATTATAATGACAATTAATTTTAAATTTGAAAATTTCAGGCAGTTTGTCCGAGTGGTTAAGGAGCCTCCCTGCTAAGGAGGTGGGTTTTGCCCGCGCAGGTTCGAATCCTGCAGCTGTCGCCATTTTTTTTTGTTATTTTTGTCCTGTATAGTATCAGAGTCAAGTAAAATAATATATTAAAATGTTGCACAATTGAATATCAAGACTTGTAACTATTTTTTAATTAACATGTCGCATACATCTGAGCAGTGAATCATTAGCATGGGTCAAATTTGATATTTCATTACCAAGTTACCTACGTTTTTACTACGAAACGGTCGCCCAAGTTACAGGAAATGGTACAACATTAGATCTAAAGCAAGAGCATACCGACGGCTGCCAGCAGACCGCCACCAATGACATTGGTGTTAGCACCGTTGGAGCTGGAGCCAGAAGCAGCACCAGAACCAGAAGCGGCAGCAGAACCAGAGGCAGCGCCAGACTTAGCGGCAGAACCGGAAGCGGCAGCAGAGCCGGAAGCAGCGCCAGACTTAGCTGCGGAACCGGAGGCAGCACCAGACTTGGCAGCAGAGCCAGAAGCAGCACCAGAAGCAGCACCGGAACCAGCAGCACCGGATGTGGCAACAGACTTAGCAGCAGAACCAGAGGCAGCACCGGAACCAGCAGCGGAACCAGCAGCGGAACCAGCGGCAGAAGCACCGGAAGCGGCACCGGAAGCGGCAGCAGAGGCGCCAGACACAGCGGCAGAACCAGCACCAGCAGCACCAGAAGCGGCACCAGAGGCAGCAGCAGAGGCACCAGAGACGGCGGCAGAACCAGCACCAGCGGCACCAGAAGCGGCGGCAGAACCAGCACCGGCAGCACCAGAGGCAGCAGCGGAGCCAGCGCCAGCAGCGTCAGAAGCGGACTGAGCGTTAACACCGGCGAGAATGGAGATAGCAGTGAGCTGGACAAGAGAGAACTTCATTGTTTGATTTCTGATGAACCGTGGGTTTAATTGCCCTTTTTATATCCGATTCATAGACAAGGCTCTCTGTAGGATGTTGCTACACACTCAACATGGGTTAGGCAACCCTACATCTGGCGACAGGCTAACGCGCCCTGAAGGGGCTCGGGGGGGATCGACGTATGCTGCATTTGGTGATTTGATTTTGGGGCCGCATGTTATTTGGTCATACGAGGTAACGTGGCTTTGGTACAGTCCAATGTCTCCAGGTGGCAACCACCTCGTGCCAAACATTCCAGCAGTTTCTTTACTAAATTCAAATGTACTTGGTCCTGTGAGATTGATTGCTCAAGATGAGTACCCCTTTCCCGGGTCAGATTCGCACCTCAGTTCTCTTTTGAACGATTTCCTAAAAGAGACATCTCTCGCATTTTTCATCCGCTTATTCAAACTTGAATCATACCATGTGGGGGTTGCTAAAGATTCTTCAATCCATCCAGAATGATTTACCACACTGACGAAATTCTAATTCTTGGAATCTCCAGATAGAAAAAGCATTTATTTACACGGTAAACCCACCTCTACAACTATATATGACGACCGTTGGTATGTTTAGACTTCATCATTCTCATCGATGCCCGAGGGCTCGTAGCAAACTCCTGCCTCTTGATGCAAGGTACCACTGCATCCTGCAACCCTAGCTGGGAGATTTCGTGGAGAAGAGTTGCTTGAGAGCATTCACGCTTTAGACAAGTTATCATTTTACACTTAACTGAAACAATTCCGTAGTAAATCAATTTTCAAATAAAGAAGTGCATTATACAATGAGCTATTCACGACCTGGGTAGTTGCTCCGCTTATGCATGGGTTAAGCCTCACGCATATTACAGTTGCTCGGTCAACTTTTGGGAAATCCAAGACCTTTCGGCATTGATATTCGCCAAATATTCCAATTCAAAGATAATTTCTCTAGTGTTGTTGTATGGCATAGGTTGTGATGTTCTTTCCGTATTGAGCGTCCGATATGTGCACATCACCCGTTTCTCCCTCGAAGCATGCATATCAGTCAGACAGCTCCAACAATAGATCGTTTGATATCGAAGGAGGTCGAAACCTGGCTTAGCCCCATGACGTACCTGTATGGGCAAACGATCTGAGACTGGTATGTGTAAGTGATTGTTCCGTGCTCAGCCATGTTGGTAGCAGATATACATAGGTCTTCTTTTGATACAATTCTATTAATTACTTTTATTATTGACAGCATCAGTTCACAATATATGATTATCGTACCAACATTAAACGGTACATCAGAAACTAACGTATTAGCTCCACATTTTCAGCACGGCAAACCGCTCCTGCAGTTACGCTCGTCACGTATTCTGTCATGGATTGTTTCCATTTGGCGGTATGGAGAAGCATGCAGGTTGGGGTTACCCCTGCATATTGCTGGCCCGTTTCGACGGATTAGTACAAGCTCGGAGTTGTTAGTAACGGCTTTGTTTGAGATGATGTTACTAAAATTATCAAAGACTCATCGAGGCTCATATAATTCCATGCGGAGCGTGTTTGTGAACCCCTGAGTTAGGTTACAGATGAGTCTGGAATCTCCTGTAAGAGTTCAGAGGTCTAAAACAAAGAAGCAGCTCTTAATTTTATCGAGGCAGCATGCCTCGTCATTAATATAAGTTGAGAACGCATGAATAAAACTCCACTTTGAGCACCTAAACCAATGTAAAGGTACTTTGGCATCGAAAACGCCCCCTTGTAACCGCCAGTAATGAAAGCTTTCCGCCGATCACGAACTTCCATCTGATTCGGAATCTTAATAATTGTTATACCCCATACATACATGGTGGAATATGATCATAATTCATGAAACTAAGGTAATTAACAGACTGAGCTCGAATTGTTCATCCAATCAACTGTATCTTTAAACTATGAAGGAAGTTAGTGTACTCAAGTCTAGCTGCAAATTGTCAGTCTAAGTCTAACCAGTCAAGAAAGTATTTATTGTTCACTCTATCGCTGTTCTGTAATGGGTTCGATACACTTATACCTAGATAAATTTACATGTCTTTTCTATTGAATTAATTAGTTTGCAAGTAAATTCACAATACTTCCAAAGGCTCAACGACGTCGAGGTGTGAATAAATGGCTTGTGCATGTGTATTGTTTGATTACTCATCTGGTCAAAATCTGTCTCGAAAGAGAGAGTTTTGTTGCTTTAATGACAACATTTGCGAATAAAGTACTAGTAAATAGTACCTTAAATGATTCCAGCTATCAGTATGGTACCAAATCATGGGCTACTTTACCATTTTGGGCAGTTTTTGGTTTCGATTTTATGCTATAAATTGTTTCAACACGTCTATGCGATTAATAATCTTGGCAGTTTGTCCGAGTGGTTAAGGAGCCTCCCTGCTAAGGAGGTGGGTTTTGCCCGCGCAGGTTCGAATCCTGCAGCTGTCGCCATCTTTTTTGTTATTTTAAACGAATATCTCACTAATTTTTCACAAAGTTTCCTAGTTTTGGGTGAATATCCTTTTGGCACTGCTCAGTCTCGGGAAATAAGACCACCACGAAGCATGTCTCAAAGTGTGGCTCAAATGCGGAAAATAAACTGAGGAGTAGTTTAATAAAGATATACTAGTTCTTTTAAGTTTTATTTGATAACTAAAAAATCGAATTGACACGTTTTATTGTCTCACCTTTTTACGCGCTTCTTCAACGCCACATTATTGCCACATCAGTGGCTAACCCTCACTCTAATTCATGCAGATTCATGCAAACTATATAAATACTCAAAAACAATAACAGGCCGTTTCAACAATCAGTGCTTTCACCATATGAATAACTCAACATCATCGTTAGAGGCTTATGCCGATGCTAAAAGTTCTCAAGGATCGCCTGTGCGCGAAGTAGATAATAACTGTCTAAACATTCAAAAGACGAATGCGCGCGCCGTACCTAAATCTGATTCTCCTGAATGTGTATCCCTCGACCTTGGAGATGATCCACCCGAATGGGGTGACTTGTTTGCACCTAGTGTCCTAGCTGAGATTGACTTGTCTACTCCAAGCCGGCGCAAATCCTCGGATAAATCAACTGAGTCCACTGAGAAGGGGCAAGCTGGAGAAAGCAATGTATCTCTCAACGATGTGAACAAATATCAAAGCCACGTACTGTATTCGGCAGAGTGTTGGGTAGTTGTACTCACCATGGTTTGTCTACTAGGAAGCATTGCTGCAATCGTCCTTTTCACGTTGATTCAAATTAACACAAAGATGATCTTCGAAACAAACCACCTACTTATCTCACTCAAAGATAAGCTGGCAGAAACAACTCATATTCCTGTATGCTGGAAAGATCTCCATTAGACCTAGCTCCAACAGCTGCTTTACGTTGCAACGTTTAGCATGCATGGCTTGGTTGCCGGCTGTTGTCAATTATATATATTGCTATAATTAAGATGCTTTGTATCAATAACTGTATCTAAATCCTAGATATATATGTATCATTGTAGACCACCTGCTGTACCATAAAGCGGCTTGAGATCTGGTGAATTTTTGATCAGGATATGGAAATGCTCCAGTGTCGGGATGCTTTGCAATGCCACAGTATTCTTGAACCACTGAATGTCCTGCCGCTTTACACCGAGGCGAGGGAACGTAAGATTAATAAATGTCTCGATACGTTCAGCGATTTCTGGAACGAATTGTTGACTTTCAGGATCTGTTGCACCACGCAACTTGCTCCATATAATTACATGAGAGATATTTTCATCAAGCAGGTAGGGAAAATCATTGGGTAGAATTTTGACATCTTTCGCATTGTCAAGAAACTGTGAGCCGACAGGCTCGAGTTGGTCATTCCAGCCTAACCGCTCTTTGAGAACAAACTCGGCCGTACCGCCATAATGCTCGGCGAAATATTTCTTTGCCTCAAGATACCTGCCAATTTCTTGTGGAGATCTCCTGAATCGCCGAAGGTCACCGCTTTTAATGATATCTGCAGCCTCTTCCCACGATACTGGGGTAACATCGGTGGCATCAAGAAGAGCCTGGTCCCGAGCACTAACTGTATGGTCTGACATTAATTCAACAATTTAAATTGGATCTTTATCAACTGTGTGGGTATGTTCCTTAAAGCCAAACGTATCAGCCTCGGGTCTATTTTGTTGGATACACCACCTTAGCCAACCACTAAGTCAACAACGCACAATGGTTAGTAAACTACACGACGGTGCTGTGATAAGAAATTCAAGACTATAACCAAATCTTAAATCGAAAGAAAATGCTTTTAGTATGGCGATTATTTTATGATTTTTCGAAATAGATTCAATAATTTAACCATTCGTCCGTTTATGCGTTCATCCGCTCATCCTCAGGTTTCCAGGAACCCTTGAATTTGTGGTGAACAAAAGCCATAGGGTCAGTAATGGCCTGGGCACCCATAGTGTCAACACCAGGTGAGAAAGATGTGATGGGCAGGATTAGGACATCACCAATCTGTACTGGGGCGGTGATACCGGTGAAAGTTTGCCAATCAACATTAATAGCCGGGTCACTCTCCTGGCCGACCTGGTTCAAGTAACGGAAGACCGCGTCAGTCCACACACCAGGGCCAGTCCAGTCCATAATTCCAGAACCACGGTCCTTAGAATTGGGCAATGGGAGTGTGCCCTCGTGTTTACGGGTCAAAGTCTGCTGGGTGATATTAGCCACAACATCACGCAGAACGGGATGGCCAGGTTTGCTTTGGATGGTCCACTGGCAGAACTGGATGCGGCGAGCGTACCAGTCTGCCCAATCTGGCCGGTCAGGGTCAGCCTCAATTCCCACAACCAGACCAATCTCCTTGGCATTGTACTGGGCCGGGATCCAGACGGGCACAGGTTTAAGGTTTTCAGTGTCCGAATCCGAGTAAACACCACCACGGGCAAGCAAAATCAAATACCGGAAGAAATCAGCACGCAAAATGGACTCGGGCATGGCCTCAAAAGCATCAACAACAGAAGGGATGTTCATGAACAGGTGACGAACCAACTGGCGGGCCTGGGGGTCAGTCAAAACTTCATGGACAAAGCCATCATTGTTATGGCGCCAGGAATCGAAATTTTGGCGAGTTTCCTCATCCAGAGTGGGGTCGTCATAAGCCTGTTTCCAAGTCTGCCAGATATAGGTGGGGAATCTTTCATGGCGAGGGGAGTAAGGGAACTGGTAGGAAAGCTGGTGTCTGACACCGACGGAATCCGGCAAGCGTCTCAGCTCCTGAATCTGCTTTTCGAGGATCCGCTTTTCAGTCTGTAAGCGGTGAAGCTCATCTTCCGCATGCTTTGCTCTATCATTCGAAGACTGCTGAAGGTCACGTAGCGCATTTTCAGTGTTACGTTCAATCTGATCCAACCGATGCTCAAGCTGGTGGTCCTTGAATAACCTGTTGGTACTAAGAGAGTTCCGGCCTCCGAATAGTAGGAAAATTACCAAAACAACAACGGCTACCACCGCCGATCTCCTAAAGGTTAGCATCCTCCGGGTTATTAGGTTAACAGTAATGAACGTGTGCGTGGATGTGCCAACTAAGGAGGTCGATATGCAGGTCTAGGGGACGCCTGGGATCAAATAGCAGATGATGTGAGAAAGAGATTAATTAAACCATGATAGTAAAAGAAAATAAAACATGAATACTTGCTAGTTTGCTAGTGTACAATATAGGATGAGGGAATGCAGGAACATATTGGGAACAGAACTCAGAATCTTGTTCAAGAAGACTTATCTTGGTCGTAAAACTCCTCGTGATTCCGGTAAGCGTCGTTTTCGGACGTAACATGGGTACTTTCAGCAGTAATAAACAATTGAGGGTCGGCAACTTGGAAACTGGTAACAAATTGCTCCAATGCAGTGCGGCCCCTGTGGACGTGGGCGGCTAGATCAGGGATCTGGTTATCATCAGTCAAGTTCGTCATATAAGTAACAACAACATCAGTGGTATACCGTGGCAGTCTGAACAATGCGAATGAAAGAAGCAGTCGGCTGTTGTTGGCCATCTTCACAGTCTCAAAGCGAAGCACAGTTTCATGCTCGTTGATCATCTGGGTGGTGGTCTCGACCGGCTCGGAGACCTCCTTGCTGTTGGCCATGTGATAAATATCTTCGATGTGTGTTCTCGCAGCCTCCTCAATAGGCTTGTCGCTGGCAACGGCCTCGCACAGGTCAACAATCATGGATACATCCTGGCCATCAACAGTGCCGACGAACACTTCCTGGGAATCCGGAACGGGTCTCATGTCAGAGGCATCAAGAAGAGCCTCGGGGATATCGGCAATCACACCTCCGCCATACAACTTCATCTTTGAATTTTACTTATACAATCTCAGTACCAAATAGTTCACACGGTTCAAGCGGTCCTCACAGTGATTGCGCTAAGGAAGCTTACACACTCTTGCCCGCAGCTCAAGGGAGATGCTGGTAATTTCCAAGATGCATGATTTGGGTGCCGCTTGTAAACTCTAATACCCCACATTTTAACCGGAATACTTCAAGTGTTGCCGCTATTTATAGTCTTTGACTAGGCAATACAGCACCATTAGTTTGAGCAATTGGGTGACCTGTGAAACATTCCGGATGCCAAATGGGCTATAGCACGATACGATCCAATCGGTTATGCCTCCGAAAGTTTGTCGTTAATTATCCGAACCAACAATTTTTGCCACTGTGGGGCTCAAGTCAAGGTCAAGCGGATATATCGCACAAGGTCATCCAATGGTAATCCACCAGCTAGCCAACGACCATATAATGATATCTTCAAACGTCTGATGGTGCCCACCGGGGACGCCAGTCAGGTCCGCCTCTCGATTGCCTCGATTGATAAATTTGGGCATCGACCGGGAACGCCAAGAGATCTCTACAAAGCAAAATCCCAAAGTTTGCCCGTTATTTTGCCGCGATGTCACCACAATTTGACCTGTCAACTCCCGCCCAGACCTGTCAGATCTCGTCCGACCACCAGATGATCTTTGGCCAGGTGCAGTAGGTCGCTGTTCGTCACCTCAGCATGCTAGAACTTGTTAAATAAATAATTCGTTAGCTTCAGTATAGCTGCTATTTAAATCCCGCGAGCAATGACGTCAATCGTGAACAATCTCCTGAAATATGTCGAGGTCCTTTCCCTATTGCTTGCCCATGACCTTTCCCTGGGGTTGCACCCTTTACCTATAATAAGGATATCGTGACTAAGGGCGACCCCCAAAGGAGAGACCCACCCACCGCTGGAGGTATCCGATCCAACGTCTTTTTCATTGTTGGTTGATCTATCTTGGTATAATTGAGGTCTGAAAATTTTTGGTTGGCCCGATTGTCTTGATTAGTCCAAGTAAGAAGCCAATTGGTTTATTTTTGTGCGCTTGTATTGTTGTCTGAGTGTCACCAGGTGAGTCCTCCATCTGCCCACCCCAACTGACCGATTGTTTTAAAACTAGTAAGAGGTTGTACCAGAAAAATGGCCCCGAACAACCATCAAGCTTTTGTCGATATTGGACTTTCCAGTATTCGGTTTTCAATTAATAGCTTGGATCCCAAACATGCACGGATTCTACCCTGTGTCTTCCAAGATAAGGCCCCCATCAACCTGTCCGATGGTGAACGGCCAATTCCCGCTGAAGCAGTAAAGGATGTCGTCATTAGTCTTCTGCGGTTCAGAAGCATCTGTCATGACTATGGTGTGTCGTCAAATAAAGTCCAGGTAGTTGTTGGGGCAGCCTTGCGAGACGTTCCTAACTTGGCCGACGCAATTGCTGATATTGAGCGAGCAACAGGCTGGACAATCACCTGCTTTACCAAGGAGGTTGAGTACGGTGCTAGTCTGTATGGAATTGCCTCTTCATTTCATAATGCCCATGGCCTATATCTTAAGTTGGGCAGCTCCTACATCCATCTCAATTGGATCTCAGCTACTACTGGCGAAGTCACCGCCGGTTCAGAGCCCTTTGTTCTGCCATATGGCATGAATACTCTTGTTAAGAGATTGAGGAATGATCCCAGTCATGTTTTAGAAGCAGAGCTGCGGAAATCATTGCATGACGCAGTAGCCAACATGAGCCTGCCCGCTGAGCTGGCTGAACGCGCTCGTCGTGATGGCGGTCACCGTCTTTACATCTCTGGTAATGCTTTCAGAGCAGTGGGAAGTGTTTTGCTAGATATACAGCCAAACCACCCCATTCCTATCATTAATGGTTGGGGTATCCTTCCATCTGAGTGGCTGGCGTTGCCCGAAGCTATCATCAAAGAGAGAGCCGAATCATACCGCAAAGTCTCTGAATCAAAGGCAAATTCCTTTTTGGCTGTTTCCTTTTTGCTCACTTCTGTTGTAAAGGCTGTTCCAGATATCCGTAAGGTTCTTTACGACCAAAGCTCGTTGCGCGAGGGTGTGCTGTACCACCAATTGTCGCCAGAGATCCGTCGACAGGATCCTTTGGTTGTTGCAACGCAGCCATATGCTCTTCACGGTGCTCGCAAGCTGGCCAAAGTTCTTTTAAGTGCCTTGCCTGCTGACGCCCCGGAAGCTATTTCTCGTCGTATTCTTCCTACACTTGCCAATGCGTCCTACATTCATTCATCGTATCCCAAGGAGCTGCAGGCCAGTTTGGGTCTATCAATTGCCACTACAGGTATTATTTCTGGTGCTTGCGGTCTGTCTCATGAAAGCAGAGCATTGATTGGGCTCGCTCTCAGTAATAGATGGGGCGGTGAAGTCGCGCCGTTGCTCAAGACTTATAGAGAGTCTTTGATCCGCTTACCCATAGATATCCGTCGTTCGTGGTGGGCTTTGTACTTGGGTCATGTTATGTATGTGATTGGTGGTGCATTCCCTGGTGCACACGTACGCGACGACGTGATCAGTTTGGATGTGCGGGGCACAGCAAAAGGTTTTACGCTGGACGTGAAGGCAAATGAAAATTCAATTTACTGTAACAACGTTGTTGTAACTAAACGTGTCAATGGCTTTGCCAAACGGTTACGGTCGCTTGCAACCGAGCTGGGCCAATTTTCCGTCCCTGTGACCATCAATCTCGAATGGGTACAAGGTCCGGTCCAGACCGGTTTTGCTGAAAGTACCACTGGATCGCCCGTTACAAGTGCATTGAGCAGCGCCAATCTTTCTCCTTCAGAATCTGGTCTTTTAAACAAGACCTCTCTAGAAGATGAGTTTTTACGCAAAGCTGTCTAATTCCTCTTTATATATATCACTCTTTGCTAGCTTGACAAACAGCACTAATTAAACTCTTATAAAAATAGTCTTCTGCTGTCAATCATAAGTTAGTGTTTACGTTCACCGACGCTAAGACCCTTATCAAGTCGGTCCTTGGTCAAAGCAGCAATAATAGCAGCACCAACACCAGAACCATCTTCGGCAGCAATGACCTTAATGGGGTGGTCCTCAATGGGCATGTCCCAGTCGAAAATTTCAGCAAGAGCCTGTGCACCACGTTGACGGAAGTGGGGGTACTTGTTGAAAACGGAACCATCAGCACCAGCGTTGGCTGTCTTCATATTCATCTTTTTAGCCATGGCAGCAACACCACACATGGAGAGTCGAGAAGCGCGGGTACCAATAAGCTCACAGAGTCTGCGAATCAGGTAGCGCTCAGGTTCAGTAGTCTCGATGGCCAGAGTGTTGCTGAACAGATCGGCGGTATCGTTCAAGTTCTCAAAAGGATCCTCTTCGACCTGCGAGAGGAAGCTAGCATCAAGAACATATGCTTCTTCGAGCTTTTTAATGCTCTGGCCCTCGAAAATGTGACCCTGGTTGGTGAGATCGACCAGGATCAACCGCAGAATCTCACCCATGGTGTAACCAGCAATCATCTTCTCAAAGCTCTGCTGGCCTGGACGAGGAGAGTCCTTGTCGAGCTGGTCATCATAGATTGTACGAGGAAGAATGTAGTGTTCGTTGTCGAATGCACCATACTCACAATTGATGGCCATCCAAGAGTCCTCGGGGATGTCGTCAGGCATCTTACCAGCAATCTTAGGAATGTTCTTCACCTTGTCGTAATATGCGGCATTACAGCCAGTTCCGAAGATGCAGCCCATCTTTGTTTGGTCATTGACATAATTGGAGGCAACCAAGGTACCTGTGGTGTCATTGATCAAAGCGCCAACTCGGGCAGGAATGCCCTTCTCGTCGAACTTGGCTTGAAGCATAGGCACCACATCATGGCCCTCAACATTGTCAATGTTGAAGCCCTTAGTCCAACGCTGCAAAATACCGTGATTGATGGCAGATTGCGTAGCGGGGTAGCTGAAAGTGAAACCAATGTACACGGGATCGCCGCTGGTCTTACCTCTGGAAGAGAGGAAAGAGCCTACACTATCAGCAACATAAGACCAGAGCTCATCTGCAGTTCCGTCCTTAATTCCAGGGGGCATCCGGTACTTGTTCTGGGTAACATCGAAACCTCTGTTACCGTTCAAAGTGATTTCGGCAACGCGGAGGTTGGTGCCGCCCATGTCCAAAGCCAGGTAGGTACCCTTCTCCTTACCGGTAGGATAATCCATGACCCAGGCAACATTCATGGGAATAGAGCCACCTTCAACGCTCAGACCCTTGTCAAGCTCCTTGACAAAGTGCTCAACAATGGCTTTAAGTTTTTCCGTGGATACCGACAAGAGCTCCTCGTAATGGGCGATCTGGGTGGCCAGATCTTTGGGCACGGTTTCCATAGTACCTTTACGGCTAGGAGGCTGTTTGGGACCGAGATTCACCATTGTTTCAAAAAATTCTACTTGAGATTGACCGAGGAGGGTATATCTGGCAACTTGGTTTATATAGGGTATACCGGATTGGTCACGTGCATGACGACGCTACGAAAGATAACCAACTGTGCATGGAATTTTGCAGTCGGGGAAGGGCCATATGTGGGGTTAGTATGGGGTATTTCTATAGAGCATACAAAGCAAGAATTTAGAATAGGGTTTAATGGTGTCTTTTCTGGTATTTTGTTGAAGCAAATGTTCAAAGTGAAATTTTCACATTAACCAGGTCCTGGAGTTGCACCAAACTCTAGCCGTATGGACAGCCCGGAATTTTTGGAGAATTTTGCTTGTATGTTCTTATGTAATCATTTGTTGAAGATATGGGGGAACTTACTTGAAACAGCCAATAATTTCATCGCCTTGAAGCTAATCTTGTGTTGTCAGGTAATGGTCCCCCTGACGCCCACAGGAGATTGGGCTTGGCTAGGTGTCTTGCTTAGTAACTCAAGCACTAGCTATTGGGCTTTCTCCTAACCCTGTACTATGGCCCTGACTAAAGGTTCCACCATGTTCACCGCCAGTGCCTTCCAACCTACTGTGACCAGCAATTATGGAACCTGAACCTGTACCTGACCTGCGGTTGGCTGATTTAATATACACTTTGCGGACTGCAAATTACAAGTCCAAGCATGCCAAAGCTGCCGAGGACCTGTTGACTGCCATTCGCACTGATAACCTGGCCGCACTCTACAAGTATCTTCAGGTCGAAGTGCCACAATTGGGCTTCGATCAGGGTCTATACAATGATATGGCAAAGGTTAATACTGATAAAGTGGCTGAATTTCAAAAGACCATTGATGACGCCACGGAAGCAGAAGATGAAATCGCCATTGTTGAGGGCTGGGTTGCTCTGGGTAATTATTACGCCAAGGTCTGCGACCGCGAGAAGGCGCTGGAAACTTTGCGCCATGCTCTTGAGCTCACCGCCAATTCCGGCTCAAAGATTGATATTATGTTGACCATTATTCGCATTGGCCTGTTTTTCGATGACAAGCCCTTTGTGCAGAAGGAAATCGAAGAGTCAAAAAAGGTCGTGGATTCCGATGGTGATTGGGAACGCAAGAACCGCTACAAGACTTACAGAGGCATGTACTTGATGTCTGTGCGGCAATTTTCTGAGGCTGCTGAGCTGTTGATCGATAGCTTCGCCACTTTCACCAGTAGCGAGCTCACCTCCTACGAGCAGGTTGTCGCCTACGGTATTGTTTGTGGTGCGCTTACTTTGGATCGGGTCAATCTCAAAAAGAAGATTGTCGATTCGTCTGAGGTCCTGTCATTACTGCCTACCACCAAGACTCTGGAACCCCTGAGTGAAATGACCAATTCATTGTACACCGGTGAGTACTCCACTTTCCTGCAAGCGCTGGCCCGTGTTGAGCAGGACATTCTGCTTCCTTCTTGGTACCTTGCCCCCCATGCATCCTACTATGTCCGTGAGATGCGTGCCAAGGCCTACTCTCAGCTGCTTGAGTCTTACATGGCTCTGAACATCAAGAGTATGGCTGACACTTTTGGTGTGAGTGTAGAGTTCCTGGACAACGACTTGTCCCGGTTGATTCCCCAAAAGAAGCTCAATTGTGTTGTTGATAAGGTTAACGGTGTCATTGTCACCAACCGGCCTGATACCAAGAACGCCCAATACCAGCAACTGGTCAAGCAGGGTGACGCATTATTGACAAAATTACAAAAGTATGGTGCCACAGTGCGTCTTCATGGTGGCGACCAGGTTTAATATTTCTACAATCACTTCTATCGTGCAGTCACTCTTGCTGCCCATATTCCGCCGACCTGGACCGGGCGCTTCTTAAACGGGTGGTCTGACTCAGCGCCACTTTATGCTTCTCGCCAAACCTGTTTTAGCACCGCGTGTTCTAAAATTTGGACGCGGTGCAAGGCGATGGGCGTCTGATTTCAGAGTAAAACGCACAGTTTCACTACCTGCTGCTACCATGTTCGATGTGGTCAAGAACATTGGCGTGTACTGTGAGTTTTTACCCTATCTGAAGGAGAGCCGGGTGCTCTCCGAGAATGAGGCTGGTCCTACAGAAGCAATCTTACGGGTTGGTTGGCAAAACTTTGATGAGCAGTTTCACAGCAATGTTGACATTAGCGATGGCCGGGTTGTTTCTACGGCCGTTGATACGGATATGTTCAAAGAGCTACGGTGCGAATGGCTCATCAAGCCCGTCAAGGATCGGGAATGCTTTGTGGATATGAAGTTACGGTATCATTTCAAAAGTGACATGTACAATGCGGTGGCCCATAGTTTTGGGCCCGTTGTTGCTCGTAAAATGGTAGAGGCTTTTACCAGCCGAGCAATGGCGCTGGACCGCCAGTAAACTGTAAATAGTGATGGCTACATAAGATAGAAGGATTGTAGAATAGCATAGATCACCAATTATTGTTCGAATATCAAATTGGTCTTTCTCTTCTTGGAGGCGGTGCTGGCAGTTCTTGAAGTGAAGCAGAGGCAACAAGTGTCAGAAAAATAAACAAATATTAAACAAAAAACTGATATGGTATAGCAGTAAGCATTGTAGCTAAACTATTAAATTAGAACTTACTATAACCAGCAAATCAGGGGATATTATACGAAATGCTCAAAATACAACTTCGGATCCCGCTTAGAGCAGGAAAGCGGCACCAGCGGCGAAGGCAGCACCAACACCAACAATGGCGTTACCAGCGACGTTAGCAGGAGCGGGGCCAGTAGAGGCAGGAGCCTTGCTGGGAGCGGGGCTAGACTGACCAGGAGCCTTGGTAGCAGGGCCAGAAGAAGCAGGGGCCTTAGAGTTGTCAGGCTTGGCGGTGCCAGAGGTAGGCTTAGCAGAGCTGACAACAGAAGTACGGGTGCAGGGGCAGTCAGTGATGGTAAGGGTGGTGGCACCGGTGACAGTGTAGGTCTTAGAACCCTCAGTGAAGACGGTGGGGGAGGGGCAGTAAGTGGTGTAGTCAGTAACAACGGTGGTGATGGTGGTCTCGCTGCCGGTCTCAGTGGTGTTGCCGTGGGGGGCAGCAGAGGAAGCAGGAGCAACCCAGGTAGCGTTGGACTTAGCAGGGGCAGTGGTAGGAACGCCGGTGCTGATGACGGAGGTACGAGTGCAGGGGCAGTCAGTGATGGTAAGGGTGGTGGCCTCGGTCACAGTGTAGGTCTTAGAGCCCTCAGTGAAGACGGTGGGAGAGGGGCAGTAAGTGGTGTAGTCGGTGACAACAGTGGTGATGGTGGTCTCACCAGCAGACTCAGTGGGCTCGACACCAGTGGGCTGGGTACCGTTGCCAACAGCGTCGGAGGTGAGGGGAGCGGGACCAGCAGAGCTGGCAGAGCCAACAACAGAGCTGGAGCCAGAGACGGGGGCGGCAGTGCTAGACTGAACAGCAGTAGTACTGTTGGTCAGGGGAGCGATAGGCAGAGGGGAGCTCTGGGCAGCAACCAGGGAGAAAAGAGCAGCAACAGCGAAAGTCTGGGAACGAGAGATCATTTTTGTGCTAAAGTTTTGTGTGTAGAGAACTCGATCAACCCAGCGAAGGGGTGGGTTTTATAGTTTTGCCGTTCGGACTTCTGCGCGCGTCGTTCACTCGGCAGAATGCATATGCACCATGCAGAATCCTGGAGAGGGCTGGGAAACGTTGGAGCAAAAAAGTCTGTCTTGGCCTACTAGTCTAAATTAGGAAAAGAGGATTGAAGAAGAAAATAAGCCTGAAATAAATTTGGGGGTGTGTGGAATATTGCATGTGCTGGAAGGACTGTTTTTTCTATTGCAACATTCTGTCGAATGTGCGTTTTAACCACCGCCTTGAGTTATTCCGAGTCGGAACCCAAAAAAAGACAAGCATGCAGTGTCAAGCTATCTGGGTAAGGGTGGCAAGGAATTTGTGGCTCCAGAATTCTTCATCTATGAAAACGATAGATTAGATCTAATAAAAGAATGATCAATACTGGGATAAATGCTCCGTGGCCATCCTAAATTTCCGTTTTTTCATTGACCTGTTGAATCAACCGCATCATGATGGACTTGATGTGGTTTATTGGATATGTGGAACTTGAAACCAATCGTCCCGTAAATCCATATAGATCATATGCGCGGCTTCTCGAGGCTGACGCAACCTGCACTTAGCCTACCACCCCGGGTCAGTGGCCCTAACCGCCGGACCCTGAACGACTCCAGCATAAGCTCGGACAAAGATAGCCTTGCGTTGTTGCAGAGTTTAATAGACTTTAATGATAGTAATTGCTGGGTGGTGATCTAGTGGAATATATGCTATTGCGGGCCGGCAGCTCGCCGGTTGTCAAAGTCAGTAGATTTTGAAGTTATAACCCCCTTAGTGCATCCGTCTCAGCTCATCCGCAGCTATTTGCTCATCCACATTCGGAATCGATTTTCAAATATCCACACATGATGCATAGTGATAGTCGGTTGAGCAAAGCAAACTGACAGGCCTCCACCCTTGGGTAGCCATAATTAGAACCACCAACTGCATCACCGAGACAATGATAGACACATACCATGCGTCCTGAAAATGCATAGACACGGAGGAATGTGAATCAACGTCAATGAGGATTGCCAGCTCTCCCCCAATATAGCCGGTGTTTCGCTGTGCTGTGTGGACACCGGCCTCCTTTACAGCCACATCTTGCTTAAGCTGCAATTGGCCATCCCAACCACCCAAAGTCCCATGACGCTGTTTTCCTGCACGGTCTCTTTAGATAACATAAAAATCACTAATACAAGGCCGCTGGGCCCATCAAATGCCATGGTTGCCGTTTGCTACCGGGGTACTTCGGTACATGGCTCGACGGGGGACCGAGGGTAAGAATTTTTCCTTCTTGATGTCATCATACATGAGTGGACATCGCCGTGTGAATAATATTTTTCAGCTAGTTGGTATTTAGATCTGTCTTTTCCGGATACACCGAATTTTCAGCATTTTTTATCTATTACCCCTTGATTGGACGTATGTGACTCAAAATAAAAATCACCTCACTGCCGGTAACCACAGGCAACCATTGGTACTACCCCTTGACCCCTTCTTGGCGAGTCGATTCAGCGATCGTTTCGGCCCGGTCGATTGTTCCAATTTGTTTCTCTGGTGGTGCGCGGCACGTCCTCTGCATGAGCATGCATGATAGAGCCTTGGAAAAATGGGCTGAACAGTTGGAATTCAAGCTATAGAATATTACTTTGAATGTGATAGTAGGAATCATTGGTATTTTCTGGTTTGGCAGCCACCAAAATTTTCCATGTTTCATGTCCGGGAATTGTTGTAACAGCCGCACTACGCCCGTTCTATTCTTAGTAACTCATCTTGGCAATCTCCTAATGCTGCACGGATTACTGCAGCTCTCGCCTTGAGATGTTCCTGCATGCTCCCACAGGCGGCTTATGACCCCAGTATCCAGCCATGACCTAAGTTGCTTTCCCCAATTCGGGTAATGCACACACTAGACCCCCAAACAGTCCCGACGACCCAAAGCGTCTTTGTTGGAACACACATCGTACCTAAAAATATCCCCGTAGCAATCGATGCATCTAGTCCTTGTCAAAAATCTATGCGATAGCTTTCGGCTAAACTGTTCAGCATGGCCTTCCCACAAATATGCGGAGTAATAATATCTGCCACGTTCTACGTAAATATATGTAGTTACATATATAAGTGAGATGGGACCAGCCCTATTTGGATCTGTTAAGGAAATTATTTTTTTTCCATGGGTTTTCTCTAGAATTGATCCGGGTGATTATGTTTGGCTCCGTTTGGCGCCGTTTGATTGAACTGGAATGATATCAACCATAACCCAAATAAATCGTATCTTGCACTGACCGCTGATCACACAGGTCCGAGGATGCCGTGCACACGGGCCAGTGGTTGGCTGAGGATAGTGATGGCCCTGTCAGAGGGCTCGAGCTTCAGTTAGATCATGACAATCATATAATTTACATGCATACGAAATAAAATAGTGGGAATCATGGATTGCGTTGGTATGGGTGTCCACGACTACTAGGAGGCGTCTCGGTACGAGGACCACGACGTAGCGCACCTGATGCTGTTCTTGTAGCGGAAGCCCTGCTTGGGTTTACGCGGGCTCCGCTGATGGAATCCTCTTGGATATAAGGGCTTGTCAACGTGGAAACATCGTCGTTGGTATCATCGTTGGTATCGTCCTCCAGAAAGATCTCGCCGTACGGTCCCCGACGAAGGCGAACTAGCGGCCGAGGACTTGATGGGGCCGATGCATTTGTTGAACTTGGCACCGATGCTGTAGTTGTGGAGTCGCTTGGAATGCTGTCAAGAATGATTTCTCCATGAAGGTCATGATTCAATGAAATGATCGATTGATCAGGTGTAGGCAATCTCAGCCGCTCATCGGCATTCACCTCATTCTCAGGCTGGCTTTGTTCAGGTACTGGGGGCGGTGTGACATTGCGCAGTCGTGTTCTTTGAATTCCAAGTGCAGTTCTGAGTCTACGGATGGCAGAGGCATCAGCTTCGGGATCATGTGGCCCATCACTGTTTTCTGAACGATCGTTGGCAGACAGCTCGCCAAGACCAACGTCCGGTGTGGTGGTAGAAGGAACATCGGCTCTACCAGCTCTTTCACGAGCTTCGCGGTTACGACGAACAAAGTCGACCACCTGTGCCATGGATTGGCTCTGTGCACGGTGCACATGGATATGGCGCAGAGGATCAGCATCATGGAGAAGTAGATGAGCCACAACTGGGTATCTGAAAGGTGACTCTCCACTGGTCTGAGGTCTTTGGTTCTCTCCCTCGATGTGTTTCCTGCACAGAGGGCATGACGGCATGTTGTTTAGCCAGGCTCTCAGGCAACTGAGACCAAAGATATGACCACAAGGCATAGCGACAGGGCAATGATCGTCAGGATTTATCTCCAAATCTGCATCTGCATCTTCGTCGTCTTCAACTTTGACCTCCGGACCCTGTAGTGGTGGTGTAAATGGTTCGTAGCATACTGTACAGTTTTGTTCATCCTGGGGCACGTCAGCCAAATTTAGCTTTTTGAGCGATCTAATGGCTCTTGCTGAAGCCTTTTGAGGAATAACAGCTTCTCCTCCAACATAGTAGGCAAGCAGCATGCGAAGTGTATCCTCCATAGGCCTAGAACCATCTGCTGAGAAATGCAAGACTAGGCCGTAGCCTGGATTTGAACTGGCAAGTCTAGCATTTGTGTAGCCTGGACGGCCTTCAAAAAACGAGGCACCAGTACGAGGTGGCTGACCAGTGGTCTGATCAGATGGTTCGCTCCTTGAATTACCTTCCCCAGCAGTCTCACCGGCTGTTGTGCCGGTAGTTGTGACATTGGGAGTTGGTTGTGAGGTGTTGGTTCCAGATTCCGTAGTGAACCTACCGCTTCCATCAGCTCCTAAAGTGTAATGCACAGTGTAGGTCCTGAAATTCTCTCTGTCCGGGGGCCGGTCCTCCATGACTGTCGGTAGACTTTGAGAATGTGTGCGGCCGATAAGGACCTTTCTAGGGAACCTTCCTTGGTCAGCAAGGTAGGGTAGCCGGTTTCTTTCAGCTTCCTAGGTTGTATAAGCTTGCATGGGAGCGTGACTGTGGGGTTGTCGAATATTGACGATTATTTATGTAGATGCTCTAGAGATATAAAAACAGCAGTTGGTTCTATGAAGCAATGGTGGTTGAGTGGCCGATCTCATCTCCTGGCTACTACATACACACTGCTTTGACAACAGTGGGTAACCATCAAACGCCAAGATGCCAATATGTAATGTAGGAGTGCCCGTGACCCGTTGCAACATCAGCTGGTACAGTGAGCCTGATCGTGCTTGTTCGATAGGGGGGTTTTTATAGTTCACTGAGTATATTATTATATCACATTAAGATAGATCTTCTCTATTTTCTTATACTATGTTGTTGGCTTGTCGTAAGTTGATATGTTCTGATGTGTTGCGAGATATGGTGGAGGTGCCCAGCTCTGTGTATCACAATTACTATGCGCTCCAGGGAATCGGGAATCCGATCACAGTAATACAAGCCAATCAATATCAACTGATAGACATTGATAAACCATAAAATTAAAGTCTCATACAATTGTTCAAACATTTCCTCAAGCGTGCTAAGACCCGTCCCAGTGTTCATAAATC
This sequence comes from Wickerhamiella hasegawae, assembly GCA_030572535.1. Classification (NCBI taxonomy): domain Eukaryota; kingdom Fungi; phylum Ascomycota; class Dipodascomycetes; order Dipodascales; family Trichomonascaceae; genus Wickerhamiella; species Wickerhamiella hasegawae. Next base: position 429,016 of record JAJLZZ010000006.1, read on the forward strand.
TGGCCGTGGCCCGCATTTACTACTCTGGCTGGGAATTTAGGCATTATTTGAGCGGATTTCCTATTCTGGTGGATTGTCACAGGGCCGAACATGACGGGGGTGGCTTCTCACGTGACGTTCAGGTGCGACCCGCCAACACACAATTTGATACAGTATTTTGTTTCGAAGACTAGCACCTGAAGTGGATCAATGTCTTCTTTAAGCCTTGTTACCAGTGAATACACATTGTCCATCGATGCCGGCCGGTTTGACTTGCGGCAACACGAATCTGTCAACGCCGAATCATGGCTTAATGCACGTCGCGGAGACCTGCATACCGCTAGGCTAGCTCTCCGGGCTTCACAAACGGCAGTCTCGGTGATTTTTAGCAAACAAGACATTGGGTATATCAACAAAGATGACACTGCTTCAATTGAAATTTTGGCAAAGCTCGTCGAGCTGTGGAACACCGAGGTGGGGCCGACCGATGCCAATACCGCCAAAATAGCAGCTCTTTTGAAAACTCAAGAGACCCTTCATGGGTCCCGAAATATTACAGTCGAAGCATTTACTTGGAATACACATGGTGACCTTGCCGGAATCAATGCCGATGCCTGGGGTACTTTGAATACCGACTGTGATCTGATTATTCTCAGTTTCCAGGAGACCGATGCTTTGAACAGGAATCTTACATCCAATGCCCAAACACTGGCACAAACCATTGCTGCTGTAAATTCAAAACTTGCTGGATCGCATGTTCATATTTCTTCGGTCCAATTGCTCGGACTAATGACCATTGTCTTCGTCAAGACAGAACTTCAGAGATACATTGGGCCAGTTACCACAGACTCTTCAGGTACTGGCTTCCTCAGAGTGTGGGGCAACAAAGGTGCCGTATTAACAAGATTCACGTTTTTTGAAGATACGTTGTTAGGAGGAGGTGCCGAGTTTTCAATTGTTAATTGCCACCTGAGCGCCGGCGAGTTAGCCGAACAGAATATTAGACGGCGCTGGGAATTGAAGGAAATTTCCAATAAATTTAATATTTCTGGTCTTGTGACATCTTCAGTTGAAGAATTTGACTCTGTCGCTGCAGAGTATGAGACCAGTGACGTTACATCTATTTCTAGTGTGAGTGACGATGAGTTCGAAGAAAGCAACGTGCCCTCACGCTATAATACCCACCGCAACACATCCAAGTCTCCTGTGGAAGATGAACCAGAACGTAAAACAAAGGTCAAGTTTGATCTAAGCCACGAAAATACACAAAACAATGACAAGGAGCTTCCACCACCTCCTGTGACAGCTCCAGAGACTCCTCCTAAAGATTACCAAGAGGTAAAAGAAAGTGAATTAGAGCCTGCAGATGCTCCCTTGACCGGATTCCCTACTCAACCCGTTGTTATCGTTATGGGTGATCTCAACTATCGCGTAGATCTGGAGCCTGGCATGGCTCGCAGATTGGTTGAATCAGAACAGTATAGTACTATCCTCAAACATGACAATCTTTCACGGGAGATTGAAGCCCACAAAGTATTGCATGGCTTCAGCGAAGGCACTATTGGCTTCCCTCCTACCTACAAATATGGAGTAGGTACCAACCGCTATGTCACCAGGGTCCCCTCTTACACGGATCGTGTATTCTACCGGTCTCCATACAAAACAAAAGTGACCAGGTATGACAGCATTCTCAATCACTCATCTGACCACCTACCTGTTGATGCTGGCTTGACGATTGAATTGGATTGCATTGATATGGCCAAGAGGACAGAGATTATAGAAGGTGCTTTACGGATGGTTGATAAAGCTGAGAATGATGCTCGTCCGCAGGTGACCATTGAACCAATGGCAATTGAAGCAGTAGCTTCGGTTCTGGGCGCAGCATCTGAGTGGGTGGTGCTTCGCAGCAGGAGCCCCCGCCCCGTGAACTGGTCCATTATCCATGGCGATAACATTCAAGTTACACCAGAAAGTGGTGTGTTGACAAAAGATCACCCACAGGTACGCCTGTTGGTTAAAGCTCAGATGAAGGTTGGCGTGCCAGAAGTTGCCGATGTACTGATTATTCGTCCAGAGGGTGGTGCCGATAGTTTCGTGACAGTGTCCTTCAAACCCAAGCCATCAGTGCTCGGTCTGTCATTGGATGAAATGTCGACAAAGAGCACCAAGCATGAATCATCTGCTAATATGCCGCCTCAAATATGGATGTGCGTAAATTATCTTTGGACAAGAGTGGTTAAAGATCTTTTCTTACGGCCCGGTGAGCCCAGCATCGTTCAGTACATTCTTGATGCTGTAGATACCGATGTTGACTTCGATGTTGAAGTACTTGACAAGGCAAACTCTACTGGCGATAATGCAGGTATTCATTCAGTTGCAGAGGTGCTTGCCAACATCCTGGCATACCTTCCTGAGCCACTTATTCCAGAGAGCCTTGTTGAGAACTACGTGCCAGAAACTGAAATATATGATCACTTGCAGGGAAGCTCGGCAAACGTCGTCATTTATCTTGTCGGATTCTTCCAGCATTCCTTTGATTTCGGCGTGAACAAACTCGACGCACTTCCTGCTATCGCCAACATGTTGATGGGCCGCAATGGAAACCAGAAAAAGAGAATTACAGTTTTACTGAAACTTCTTGCAAAGTAATAATCTTATTTTTATAGAATTAAATACATTAAAGCCTCTGGAAGCACACTGAGCTGTGTTAAATTAAATAAATCGCAAACGTGATACAAAGTGCGAACTCAAAAAACGTGGGACTCAGGACCTCCAAGAGTGGTACCGTTACCAGTAACAATACGGAAAGCATTGGGGTCAACCTCAGCAACGGCCTTTGCTTGTTCGCGGAGAGAAGCCTTTTCTTGGCGGGCAGAGACATCCTCTACCTCCATGCCGAGCTCGCGCTGAAGGGCCTTGTTGGCAAGCTTGCGAACATGAGCCACCTTCTTAGCCTTCTTTTTTGAGATAGTTTTTGAGGTGTTGGAAGGCATTAGAGGATAGCTAGAGGGAGACTTCGAAACGGTAGATCAAGGCTGAAAAAATAAATGTACAATCACGTGACATAAATATCGATGGTCATCACGCCCAAGCCAGACCAAGGCATATATTAACGGGTGATATGAGGCAATCGGTCAACTTCAGTAGTTAATTTTGCAACTGGATCATTCTCAGCCTCTATTTCAGCAAAGAATGTTACTCCAAAACTTTTCAATGCGACTGAAAGTTGATATTGAACATTCTGAATCATTATCAATTCACGAGACAGCTGCTCTTTGATTACCCAGTCTCTGTTTGTTTGTTGGCGGATCACCTCAATGGCATGATCAACTTTTGCATGCAAGTTCCTTATCACTTCTTGGCTAACATCAGGCTTCGTAGCCGCCTCGGTAATCTTTGAACGAAGGTTATCAATACGGCGTTCATACTTGGGAATTTCATTACCACCAAACAAGGTATAGCGTGTAAATAGCTCACGAGTAGCCATTAGCATATCACGGAACTTTTTAAGATCTTCAGAAGGTGTATGACGGATACGATTGGCAGCATCTCCAAGATTTGAGCTTCGCGTGTTGGAGAATCTACTCAAAGCACTTAATCCGTGTGATAGAGCAGAAAGGTCATCAGACACATCAGGGAATGCACGAGGTAGAGCACTGGATAGATTAGAGCATGATGTAGCAAAGCTGGTAGCATCCAGTGCAGCGACATCTCTACGTCTAGCAGCCCGGTCCAGTAGCAGGCACAAAGCAGTCACCTCAGCCAAGGCAGTTTCAGTGCCATTTTTCACTGAATTGAGTCTATTTTCAAAAGAAGAGGCATCCCATTGACTCACATAGAGCGGAGACAGCTTCAGGCCCTCTAATTCGTTCTTGAGCGCGGTAGCCGCACCGCCCAGCAAACTATCACGCCCAGATTGTTGGGTGAAGAAAGACTTGACAAGCCCAACTTTACCGAGAACAGGATGTTTCATCAATAAATTGGAGAACCGGATAAGACCACGACGGCGATGTTCAATGAAATCGTTATCACCGCTCAAAAAGTGGCCGTTCATTGCCAGACGCTTTGGTGGTAATACAGGAATTGCCCGAAAAGGAAATTTCTCAACAAGTGTATCCAACAGTTTGGCAAAATCACTGTAACGACGTATAACACGGCTCGTAACACCCTCAAATGTGGCCTCAACATTGTATACCACATGTTTAAACATAAATGCGCCTTCGAGTTCTTCCCTGGGAGTGATCTGAATGCTGTCAGGACTAGTAGGATCATAGTACGGGATGGGGTCTGAGATTTGCTCATTAGAAGGTGGGAGTAAATCTAACAGCTCTGAATATGTTGGTGGCTCTGATTTGGGGTCAGGCACGGTACCGGGCTGACGCTGCACGATGGCAACCCATGCAAGTGCCCAATTGAAGTGTGTCTCGTCGATAGAGCCACGCCTAGCACCAGCACCCTCAAGAATATTTACAGCAGCATCTTCGTGAATTTTTGCACGTCTTAATAACGCGTTTAGAGCAGCAGGTATGATCCGGCCCTGTTCCGGCGACGCTTCGGCGAACAAGGAATGATACTGCAATGGCACATCCCGACTTAGCCCACCACTGCTGGAATATTGTTCGTGGTCATAACTGTGATCATAACTATGATCAGCATTGGAACTACGCACAGCCAACACGCTGGTCGGGCTTCGCGGGGGTGAGCTTAGGCTCAACTCGTGGTCTGCCCACTCTGACATGAGTAACGGATAAGATAGCCTGGTGTCACGAGCTGTGTGATCAGCATGGAGAGCGCGAATTCCTGAACAAGGAGTCCATTTTTTAGTGTCCAAATATTGTGTGTTTCTAATTTTTGTAATAAAAAGAATTTTGATAAATTTCAGTAAATTTCAGCTGTTCTGTACCTTTCAAGTTTCGATGGAGTTCTTCCCTTTTGGTGTGTGGGAAAATCCATTCACCGTGGAAGGTTCCTAGGTTGAACAACAATCACTACTTCTTCACCAGCTTTTATCATATTAATTTCACTTTTATCATCAAAAATTGCGAATTTCTTAACAATATGTTGTCACTGGCTGCAATTGGGCCATGAAAGGAAGCCTGCCCTTTGAAACATGCCGTATTTTACTATTCCAGTTTACAATTAACCAAAGTATTTCATATTATACGGTGTAAATTATGATTAAATGATACCATTATTGGTGGTATCATGACCAGCAGAGTCTTCATTGGCTGTTGGTTCACAGGCTTGAGTACTATTGTAGAACCGAGACCCCAAAGTGATTCTATCGAGAACAGCCTTCCAGCGCATTAAAGCCCTAGAATGTTCTCCATATAGCACAATTACTTGTAATATACACATAATGAAATTACTAGATGGGATACGCTATATAAAGCATTGTTATCCTGGGGCTAGTCATATTCAGGCTAGGCTTCCATTGTGATTTCCCTAACAGTCGGTGAGATATATCTTGTTTGCTATCATATCTTTGGCACCAAGAATCATTTTAAAAGCCTTGATAGACTGTTTGGTCTCGATGTGAGCGATGATTTCAAGAACAGATGAGAGCACTGCCACGAGTATAACGAACAAAGTTATGGCGAGAAGCACAGGGAATGGCAATCTGATAATGTTGCGGGTAACAGGGTTGTTTTCCTTGGGTTTATTTACACATGATTCCTTTTCACCAGTTGGTTCTTTCTCGATGTAGTCAGTTGACTTATCAGAGAGTTTGCGCTGGCTTGGAGTAGACAAATCAATCCCAGCTAGAACGCTAGGTGCGAACAAGTCTTCCTCCCATTCAGGGAGATCATCACCAAGGTCTAAGAATGGATACTCTCGAGAGTCATCGGATTTCGGTGCTGCGCGCGCATTCGTCTTTGGAGTATTCTGCCCGTCACACTCCACTTCGCGACGCAGAGGTAACCCTTGGGTGCTTTTGGTTTCGGCATAGGCCTCAGACAGTGAATTTGAATGATTCATATGATGAACGCGCTGTTTGTCGAAATAAATGGTTTGTTATTGTTTTTGTTTTCTAAGATTTATATAGCTTGCATGACCCGGCATATTAGGGCCAGGGTTGGTCACGGATCGATGGTCTTATCTTCTTCAGTGCAGAGCAAACAATGGCCTAGAAACAGCTATCCAGCCCAGTTACTGTATTGGCTCAAAGACAATTTGTGATTTGAAAACCATCGCTAACAATTTGGTGATCTTGAACTGTGCTATGTATAGCATACCAAGTATGCAATCACATGCTGCAGGGTCAGCGATTCCTACAACAACTTTCGAGGTATAGCTTAATATTAGCGTTCTTGCAAAGTATTTGTCGTTTAACCAGTCCAAAACTAAGTTTGCGAATCTCATAGTCCTATCGTTGAAACTCAGGATGTCATCGGCATCCTAACGTATTGGCGTTATGGGGTGATTAGCCAGGGGGAGACCCCGCTTGTGCTCGAGAATCCTCATGTTCAGTACACCAGGTCAAATTCAATCTTGGTATGTATTTATGTGGTGTCAGGTTTTCCAATCTATATTTTTTAATTAAAGGCATAAGTACTGATGCGTAAACATTTTTGCCTGCTTAAGCATCTTAATTAACTGTCGTATCTCGCTCTAGTTCCCTAGACCTTGAAGCCAAGCATCAGGCTCCAGAGCAAGACAGGTACCTAATTACGATTTATATGCATTCGAAAATCAAAGAAATCGAATTGAATGCATTTAGAATGCACAGATACAGTCGCAACCATCCAGCTCGGTTTCAATTAAAGAGGGGTATTATGGCAGTAGTAGTCACAAGCGTGTGACACCTAGGTAGCCGGGGTTGGGGCCCAGCGAGGGTCACCTGGCACACTTGCAGCTAAGGTTGTTCATACATGAAGAGTCATATTACCAGGAAGTATAAAACCAGCAATGGAAATTGGAATTAGCCACTATATGCTTAATTGCATAGTGTAACACCGGAATGTTGGTCCACATCAATTGCCATACAAAATTATAGTTTGTTGCCCCGCTCGGTTCTCATGTCCGTTATCGCTCATGCGCACCGATAGGACTCAAATTAGTCACTAGTTGTCCTCGAGGCAGCGGCTCTAAATCGTAGCATTTTCACTATGAGACGATCTGGCCTGGTTTTGCGCCAGTCTATTCGTCGTTTTACGACACATGAAATGCAAATAAAAGTTTTGGAACACGGTCCGAAAGGTGGTGTTCCTATAACTTGCCCAAACTCGGATGTGATCACGCCTAGACACTTCTATCAAACGGCTATTCAGGAAAAGGCGGCTATTGCTCAGAGGCCAGTTTCTCTTCGACAATTGGCCTTTTTTGGTAGGAAGTTAACTGCGGCAAAAATTATCATGTCCGCAAATTATATCCGTGAAGAATTAACTGTCCGTGTTGCTCATCGTATTGTGGAGATGCAGGGCCTTCCCTACAAAATAGTCTCTAACCCCCATTTGACAACAGTTTATGAAATATATGTCAGGGCGTTCGAAAAGTTACGAAAGATCCCCAAAATTGAGACACTTGATGATAACCGGGAGTTCTGTGCAATTATCTCCACTCTGCTCGAAGATAACAGCCTTGCTGTCCCTGACCTTTTGCTTGGAATTATTGAACTTGGGAGGTTTGGAAATATCGAAAAGCCGGAAGATATTGATTCATTTGTGAAAAGTATGTTGATGTCTCGTATTTCAAGACGAGTTATTGCTGAACAACATGTATCTCTGTCTCGGGCCTATGATAATGGTATCACTAACGATGACAAGGACCAGGACTACATTGGCGATGTCTTTCTACAATGCAACACCCAAGAAGTGATTGGAGCTGCATCAAAGCGTATTGAAAACGTCATGAAGAAGTTTTACCCTGATCTCCCGCTTCCTAAAGTCATTCAAGAAGGCGAACCAACATCTTTCCCTTATATTCAAAGCCATCTTGAATATGTTATTGGTGAGGTCTTGAGAAATAGTATTCAAGCATCTATGAATGTCTATTTGAAGAACAAGGATACTATGAAGGAACCTTCTCCTGTGGTATTTTCTGTTTCCAGCACGAAGGACAATGTGTTTATTCGTATCAGCGATAGAGGAGGTGGTATTTCCCCTAACGTATTGGGCTCTATCTTCCACTTTGCAAAGCCACAGATGGAAACAGAAATCACCAAACATAAGCTTGAAGTTGCCTGGCCCCAGGAAACTTCTCTTACTGTTTCCTCGCGTACAGGAATGCATCGCACTATGCAACAATTAAATGATCGGGATCCCAATGCTAAACTAGGCATTGGCCTAGCTTTGTCCCGTGTTTACACAGAATATTGGGACGGTGCCTTGGAAATACACTCTCTTGAAGGATACGGTTGCGATGCACTACTTCGGATTTCACGTTTGGGTACTAAATTAGAGAATCTGCACCTGAACCGAATCTGATACTCCGACCTACGCCCTTATACTAATTGCAACGATTCATGGATGACGAACTCTTGATGACATTTATTGGATTCCATTCAAGCAGTTAAATGCTTGCCTTCTAATATTTTTTTATATATAACAATCAAAATTTAACTTATATTCATTATATCTTACTATCACCGTCTGCCGTACCAATACCAAAGGTGGCTGAACATGACACATCATTTCCACTTGACGTGATGGCTTCGGAGGTCGAGCAAAGTGGTCCAGTGGAGGCCAGTTCTGAGCCTGAAACTAAGATGGATCAGGCCCCAAAAGAACAATTAGAAACACCAAATGTTGAAGCCGAATCACCACAAACGTCGGCACCAATTTCGCCCCGTCCAAGCTTTCAACGTCACCGTAGAAGAGCTTCAATTGCCCTTAGCACAAGTTCTGTGGATGGTACAGAAATAAAGTCGGCAATGGTTATTATTAAAAGTGCTCTTGAGATTATCAAGGGATCAAAAGATGCTAAAAGAATGCCGGTTCTTTCTCAAGCGATCAACAAAGTATTAACCCAGCTGGAGGAAAGCCCCGACGCCCTGCCTGCACCAGCTGTTATACTTGAGCCGCTGCGTATTGTCTGTGCTCAAGGTAGTTCCACCGAAATGAGGGTTGTTGCCCTTGATACAATTGGCAAGCTTTTCACCTTTGGTTACCTTGAGGATGAGCCCCCGGAGATCAGACCGGAAGACGGCGATGTTACCCCCGCCCCGTATGTTCCTCTCATTAACAGAGCTGTTGACATTGTCTGTGACACTTTCGATGGTGAATCTACAGACTCTAGGGTAGAATTGCAAATCATTAAAGCACTCACTGCTGCAATTGTTAATGATGATGTTATGCCTCATGGATCGACACTTTTGAAAGCTGTTCGTCAAATATACAACATTTTTGTGGTGAGCCGTTTTGGTCCCAATCAAACCATCGCTCAAGTTAGTTTGACCCAGACTGTTCAAGTTGTGTTTGATCGTGTCAAAACGTTAGCCACTTCAGAGGCTAACAGCAGCACAGAACATGAGTCCCATTCCAAGAGAACAGCATCTGTATCATCGACTGTCAGTTCCAGTAAACCCACACTAACCTTAGAGCAGATGAAGAACGTTGCTGTGGAGGAGGAGCCCTCAGAACTAGAGGATGCAGACTTGGTTACTCACGATGCCTTCTTGTTGTTCAGAACACTTTGCAAGCTCTCAGAGAAGACTGACATTGCTGTGAATGATTTGAAATCTCATGGTATGAGATCAAAGCTGCTTAGTTTGCATTTACTCCATCTCACTCTCAAACAGCATATCTCTGTTTTTGCCTCAAAGACTTTATCGGTATCATTTCGCAGCCGCGGTGTTCGGTTTGTCGAAGCCATCAAAAACTATCTATGGAGCTCACTCAGTCGCAACGCTGCATCTATCTCACCTCCTATTTATGAGATTACTGCTGAGATCTTTTGGATCCTTTTGTCCAATCTTCGGTCCGATTTCAAGCGTGAGATTCAGGTCTTCTTCAAAGAGGTTTATTTCACCATTGTTGAGATGCATACATCAACGATTCATCAAAAACTCTTTTTCTTAGGCGTTATTTTCCGACTCTGCAATGATCCTCGTGCGTTGGTTGAGCTGTATCTTAATTATGACTGTGATGCCAATTCCACGAACATTTTTGAATTGCTCATCAATATCTTGGTTAAGTTTGCAATTTCAGTTATTCCCATGACTCAACAAGCCATGCAGGTTTATCAGTCTGAGCGGACCCATCTTGTTTCTGTCTACAACTTGAATCAGCCCCCTTCCGTGGCCATCGCCCATGTCGTTGCCACCGGAGGTAAGATTGAGAATGTACAATACCCGAGGGAGTACTCAATGAAAATGATTGCCCTCGAATCTCTTATCAGTGTCCTCAGATCTCTTCACATGTGGTACCAACGCGAAGGACAGAGTTCTGCAGAGGTTCGTTCTGTATCTGATAGCAAAGATGGGAGCGCTAGTGAGAGTCGGACTGATGTTGATACTATCACTGGAGATGATAGCCAAAGTGATGTGCGTGAAAGCATCAATGGCAAAGACTCTGTCACTGACGAGCCGTCTCAGTTTGAGTCAGTTAAGACATCCAAGAAAGCCCTTACTCGCGCAATTGCTGAATTCAACTATAAACCAGAACGTGGTATTAAGCTGTTGGTTAGTCTGGGTGTTATCAAAGCTAAAGAGGCTGCTCAGCTTGCTGATGTCTTTTTGACTACCCGTGGATTTGACCTGACCAAGCTTGGTGAATATCTCGGCAAAGATGATGCCTTCAATCGCTCTGTTATGCACCATTTCGTTGATAAAATGGATTTCAAGAATACCTCATTTATTGATGCTTTAAGACACCTATTGCAACAGTTCCGTCTTCCCGGTGAAGGCCAAGTTGTTGATAGATATATGCTCGAGTTTGCCAACAAGTATACCCATGACAATCCCACTGTATTTTCTACTGCAGAGACCCCTTATGTGCTTGGTTATTCCGTGATGATGTTGAATACAGATTTGCATAGCGTCAGATTGAAGAGCACCCGTATGTCCCTGGATGATTTTATTGCAAATAACCGTGGTATCAACGATGGTCTTGACCTTCCTGATAACTATTTGGGTGAAATTTATGATGAAATTGCTAAAAATGAGATCAAGCTCGTGAGTGAACATGAGGATGCAACGATCAAGGGTGGTCCCCCCACCCAAGAGCGTAGTGGATGGCTCGGCGGAAGTGGAGCTGATACTACAGAGGCATATATTGTGGCCAGTGAGGTTATCGCCGCCAAGACAGCTAAGCTTTTCAAATCTTTCATGGCCAAAGATAAGAAGCCCAGTTCTGTTTACTATAATGCTTCACATGTTGAGCATGTCCAGCCCATGTTCGAGGATATCTGGATGTCTGTGCTTGCTGGCCTTTCCGGACCTTTCCAACACACTGATGATCGTGAAATTATTCAGCTTTGTATTGAAGGTCTTTCATTAGCTACAAGAATTGCATGCCATTTTGACATTGAGCTTGCTCGCATTTCATATGTTCAAACTCTCACCAAGTTTGCCAATCTTGGTAATGTCAAACAGCTTAAAGTTAAGAACATCGAGACTGCCCAGGCTCTTTTGCGGGTTGCTTTTCTCGAGGGTAACAATCTGGCTGGTTCATGGTATGACGTTATAATCATGGTTTCTCAATTGGAGCGTGTTCAGCTTATTGCCAATGGTGTCGCAGCTGGATCGTTACCCAATCTTAATGGTGTGAAGGATAGGAATACCAAGAACCAGAGCTACCAGTTCTTTGATTCTGAGGCAGCAGAAGCGCTGTTTTCCAGAGAAATTGTGGTTTCCAGCGACAAGATTTTCACCCAGAGTGCTAACCTGGTCGGAAATGCCATTGTTGATTTTGTCAAGGCTCTTTCAGCAGTTTCTATTCAGGAAATCGAGAGTTCGCAAGATAGCAAGGAGCCACGTCTGTTTTGTCTTCAAAAGATGGTTGACGTCTGTTATTACAACATGGCACGTATCAGGATGGAATGGTCCCAGATCTGGGCCATTATGGGTGATTTATTCAACAAGGTCGGTGCCAACCCTAACGAGCACGTTCTACTGTTTGGATTAGATTCTCTACGTCAGCTTTCTGTGCGTTTCTTAGATCTTGATGAGCTTACCCATTTCCAATTCCAAAAGGAGTTTCTTAAGCCGTTCAATTTCACGATGGAGCATAATTCAGCCGAATCAGCCAAGACACTTGTCATTGACAGTTTGACACAGATGGTTCTTCAAAAGAGCTCTCAGCTGCGTTCTGGTTGGCTAACTATTTTCAGTACTCTCAGTGCGGCCTCCAAATTTAAGGGCCGTGTTGCTGCTAGGGCATTTGAATTGGTTTCTACAATTGCTAAAAAGTACCAGGATGTTATTTTCAAACAGGACGAGGGTGTTATTGATGCCTACTTGAAATGTTTAGCTTCGATGGCAAAGCAGACCGATATTAAGATTGCTCTTCACTCTGTGGAATATTTACATGCCGTTTACAAGTACAGTGATGACCTGAATCTGTGGCATCTTGTCTCAAACCAAGTACACGATGTCATCATGTTTGGCCTGGACCTTGAGGTGCGCGGGCGGGCATTAGAGTATCAATTCGAAGTTCTCATGGATTTCGGTTCCAGATTTTCAGTTGAAGAATGGGATAGTATTTGCCGTGACCAGCTGTTCCCATTGTTTTACGTATTGGAAAGCAGCAAAGATAAAATGACCGACGAATTGAATGTGTGGATGTCTACGACACTTGTGCAGGCATTACGCAACATTGTTGCCTTGTTCCATCGGTACTTTGAGAAACTGGAACATGCACTGAACGATTTCTTCCTTGATTTATTGAAGACTTGCATCTGCCAAGAAAACAAGACAGTTTCTCGGATTGGTAGCTCATGCCTCGTTCAGCTTGTTTCTGAGAATGCCGATAGATTTGCTGATAGCCATTGGCGGCTGATTGCTGCCAAGATTGAGTTCATCTTCATCCATCTCACTGCTAATGAGCTCACTGATGAATCGCTGAATTCGGAGGGCCACAAAGCGGTTGCGATCCGCAGCGCTATCCAAAAGTCTGTCCAGCAGCCATTGATTATCGAAATGGTCGATGATCTGTTCAAGAATGACAATGTGTTTGAGTTGATGCCTATTCCTGATACTACCCGTATTATTGACCGCGTTCTAAAGTCTTATGGATTTGCTCGCAAGTTCAACTACGACCAAGATTTGCGTGCTCGTCTTCAGGCCCTTGGCTTCATGAGAGAAGTACCCAATTTGGGACACCAGGAGACCATGGCAGCAATGACGTATTTGACCGTTAGCTTCAGGCTATTCAACGCACGGGAAAGATTCACTGGATACCCGGATGCTCGTGAGGAGATTAGCAATGAGTTGATCCCCATGTGTGTAACCGTGATCAGGGACTATAACAATCTCAAGCCCCAGGATCATCGCCAAGTCAAGGCTCTCCTGCCTGTTGTTGTTAATGTACTGAGACAGGTCCGTGATATGGATGCATCTGACTTCAAGGATATGGCTGAGCAGGTATACATGGAAGTGATTGAAATTCTCAATAAGGATATGCCTGGTGACCTTCGTGAAGCCGTTCAATCTGTTTTGAGAAGAGTTGCAGAGGTCCATATGGTTCAAAATGGCAAGTCCAACAAATGACCATCCATCCCATAAATATTTAGTGTATATATTATGAGACTATGAATTTCCGACCTAGTTCCGATGTAGGTTCAAATTTAAAGACCAGTAATGGCTCTTGGCACAGGTGGTGGTTCTGAACCCCAACCCAATCCCCACCTTTACCCCCCTTGCATCGTTGCCCTTTCCCCACTTCGTTGCAACTTGACACCTGAGCCCTGAGGAGAAAGGTGAAATAGTCACAGTAAAATGCGGTGGCTAGTCAGTTTTTTAACGGTAATGGTTGCATTCAACGGCGCCATGGCCGGAATGTTTAGCAACACTAATGTGATTCAATTGAATGCCAAAAATTTCAAGAAAGAGGTGCTTCGCAACGACAATGTCACTGCTGTAGTGTTTTACGCTCCTTGGTGTGGCTATTGCAAGGCTCTAACCCCCGAGTACATTAAAAGTGCCAATTCTTTGAATGGAATTGTTCGTGTTGGTGCTGTGAACTGTGATGCACCCAGTAATAAGGGCCTTTGTGCCCACTATGGCGTCGAGGGTTTCCCTACCATCAAGGTCTTCCAGCCTGCCAAGAAGACTGACTTGGATTTCAAGGATGCTGTTGAGGGAAAGACTTTGAAGAAGAAGCCGCACAAGGTGTTCAATTACAACGGCCCTCGTGAGGCCAAGGCCATTAACAAGTACGCCATCTCCAAGCTTCGTAATTATGCTGCCACTCTTGAGGGTACCACCTCATTCTTGTGGTTGAAGGCCAATGGAATTCCCCGTGTAATTATGTTGCCTGGCTCCAAGTATAAGTCTAAGACTATTGCCCCCTTGTTCAAGGCTCTTTCTAATGAGTACTTTGGCACTGTTCGTTTTGCTTATATTCCCCGTCGTGTTGATGGTGCTTGGAATTTACTGGGTATTAAGGCCCCCGAGGATTCTCAAGTTGTCTACATGTCTGATGATAAGGGTTCGGTTGTTTACCAGGGTAAGTTGACCAAGAAGGCTGTCAAGACGTTCATCGATGAGCAGTACGAGCTCGAGATGGCCCGTCGCGAGGCCCGTGGTGACCCCTTGCGGCCTGAGCGTGACGTTGCTGCTGATGGTTTTGAGTACATTATTGAAGATCAGCAGGAAGGCGAGCTTGAGCACGTTATCAAGGCTCGCGAGGAGTACGCTGAGGAGCAACGTATCTTCGACGAGAACAAGCGCCGTGTTCGCGAGCGCAAGGCCCGCGAGAAGGCCGAGGCCGAGGGAAAAGAGTATGTTCCTGAGCCTGAGACTGTTGAGGAGGTTGATGAGACTAAAGAGTCTGATGCCGCCGTCAAGGAAGACGTCGTTGACAAACATGCCGTTGTTGACCCTGATCTTATCGATATTGGTGACTTCGAAGGCGACAGTGGAAGCGAGTCTGACGAAGAGATCGAAGAAGCTGTTGTTGATGATCAAGATGCTGATGAAGTTAGTATCGATGGTGGTGACGATGCCATGGAGGAAGAGATTCTTCTTGATGAGGTCGACATCGAGCTTGCACCTGATGAGATTGTCGATGAGGGTCCTGAAGCTGTTGCTGCTTGGCGTGAGAAGGTGTTGAAGGAGCAAGAGGAAGCGAGATCCCGCAAGCAAGCTGAAGACGAAATTCGTGCTTCTATTCGTGCTGAGCGCGCTGCTCTTTCTCAAGACGCTTCCGAAACAAAGACAGCTGGCTCTGCTCTTCCTCCTGGAATCACACCTAGACCTAATGCCGAGGCTCCCGCCGAAGAAGATCCTCGTCTCAAGGATATTGACTCAATTGTGCGTAACTGTATTCGTCGTGAACGGATTTGTTTGCTTCTGTCGACCACGGAAGGTTTCCGTATGGCCGATATCCATGTACTGTTACACGCACGCCAACGTATCCCTGGTGCTGTTAACGAGAAGCTTTTGTACCAGTATTTCGTTGATTCCAATGAGCATCTTGAAGAAGTCGCTGGTGATCTTGGCTACCTGCCTTACTCTGGAAGCCGTCGCACCCCGGAGGGTGTGGAGGAGCACAACCCCAAGCTTGCTATTTTCGATTATTCTCGTCGTGATATGGCATTCTTTGATGATGATTACACAAGTACCAATATTGTGGAGTTCATGGTCAAGTTCCTTGAGCGCCGGAAGAAAAAGACTGGCCTGTCTGTTTCCAAGATCCCCAAGAAGTTCCTTTTGTGGGTAACTGAAGAGGATCTTGATATCATGGATAGACATGATGAATTGTAATTGAACATAAATAAACTTTTAAACTAGCCCCTAGTAATTAACCAAAAGCAACAGTTGCGCAATAGTTGATGTTGAGAGCGTTATCGATAGCGTAACAATCAAACAAATCTTGTAAGTTGGAGTCCAAAGAAGGTGAAAATGAAGAATTAACGTAACAAAATAACGGTTGAGTTTGAGGCAAAGCTAATTGACGATGTAAAAACGAAACCAGAGATGAGAATTGGCGATTTGAAGGCACATTGAATACGGATGTCTGTAGTCTCTTCGTTGACCCAATGGGCCTAAATCTCACTGTTATTTTTTGGATATCTTCATTTTGGCTCGTTATAGGCGTCCCTTGTCTACTATCATCACTAAGTGGTTCCATTTTTTGGACCAGCCCCAGGCAATATAGAACCGTTCCGTCGAAGAAATAACTAAGCATCATGATCACCAAGTACTTTTCGAGTGTGACCGTGCGGATGCCAGCTAGTGGCCCTGGAGCCAAACTTGCCCGGGTATTTTTGGCTAATTTGCCTCCTCGTCAAAGAAACGAAGTCACATTAGACTACAAGTTGCTTGGTGCAAACGACACAGTTAATCCTGAGATTTCTGTCAAATTTAGTAAGTATTCATGAACTAACGGAGCCTATCAATAGGCCTACTATTTGGATGGTTAATACTAACGAAGAGGATGGAACTATTGTTAGCGTGGACCCTCGCACCAAGAAGACTATTGAGATGGTTGAAGAATTTGACCGTCAGAGCCGGAAGCTCCAAATCAGCGATTCACTCAAGGAATGATTGCGAGCGAACACCTTTTTGAAGGAATGGATGTATATATGTGATAGATAAGGCTATCAAAATTAATTAGCATGATAATTAAATGGCTATTTGTGTTGTGTATGGTGTTATCCTCTGGAAATATTGGAATCAAGGGGAGCGCGGTTGGTATCCAGTTGAAACTGCGGTTATTCTGTGGAAGCGCCTCCTAGTTTAACCATAAGATTCTTTGGTCTGAAAGTAACGGTTGAAACCAATTCTAACCTTCATTTTCCATAAAATACAATATCTTCAAGCGTTCCCGACCATGTCCACCATTTACAACCCTTACCCCAAGAGTATGGATAATTTATTTCCAGGGAAGGGGCAGAGATAAATGTTTAAATTATAACATGAAGGGGCCTAGTGAGCAGTCTGCAAAGAAGCCCGTATCAAAGGTTCGTGAGATTCCTGGTCTCAGCAAGAAATCCACATTATATATTGATCCTAGATTCGACACAGCCCGCGGTAAAGCCGATATGACCCAGGTACGTCGGAACTATGCATTTTTGGATCAGTACCGTCAGGATGAGATCAAACAATTGGAACAAGAAAAGAAACGGACCAAGAACCATTGGGAACAAGATAAAATCCAAAAGGCGATCCAATCCCAGGCCAGTCGACTCGAGACAATGAAGCGCCGTGATGAAGAATCTGAGATTATGAGAAGGATCAAGAACCAGAAGATTTCCAGAGCTAAGAAACGTGAAATTGTTCTTTCTGAGAGATTCTCTAAGATGAGCTCCAAGGAGACCACCAAGGCCGTGGAGAAGAGACGGCGGAAGATTGCTCAGAAGCAAAAGAAGTTATTACCCGAAAGAAGGGAATAGTTTATTTATGGTTATATTATATAGTAACAACGAGTGAGTAGTTTAATACTATGATGCCTGCCTACTGGTGCTGTTGCTGCTGTTCACCAGGAGTCTTAGGAACGTCGATTTTTCCGTTCTGGGCAGACCAATCAGCCATCGAGCCCTTATAATTCAAGCGAGACTTGTAGCCATAAGTAGCAGCCAACTGTTCAGCACTAGAGCTACGGACACCACCTTTGCAATAGAAAACAAGTGTCTTTGAAGGATCAGGCTTGGGGAAACCAAAAGCGTCTTCGAACTCAGCGGGCTCCAGGCCCAGAGCACCGGGGGAAGACCGGAAGGGAATATTAATAGCACCGGGGATATGGCCCTCTTTGTACTCATCGGGTTCGCGCACATCCACCAGGACAGTGTCTTCTTTGTTGCTAAGATCGTTCACATGCTCAAAAGCAACAACTTTAGCAGGCTCGTCAAGAGACTGTGGCGAGTACCATCTCACGGAACTCTTTGACACGCCCAAAAAGCGGTTATATTTGTACAGAGAATTAATACCAACCACGGATCGGTTAGAAACTGCGGTCCACTGAGACACAGGACGGACCAGGCCAGGAACAGCTCTGATAGCCCTTCTAGCAGCGAATGACATGATGATTAATCCCACTGTCACACGACAATTACCTTTAAGAGTCAAACATTCAGGGTCTTAGCTATGTGGGTCTTCCGGCCCATGCCCTCAGACCATCATGACTAAGCACAAAGTAATTTATGCCTAAGCAAGGCACACATTCCCCTTTCCCTGGCATTTGGGCCCTCCCCAGGATTATCCCCCAAAGTTGACAAGACCCCGGAGGGGCTGGCTTATTCAGTGACACACTCTCATTCTGGTGAAACGCGTTCGGTATGGATCTGAATTCGGACCCCAGTCAGTCACCGGGAGACCATCCTCACGACGTTAATTCTCAAGATATTCTCGGCGACGAGTTGGCGCTTTTTGGCGATGATGTAGATGACAATGTCTCTGGTGTCTCTGATGCCTTGAACGACCATCTTGACCATGGCTTCGACCATGGCGATTCTCACGCTTTCGACCACCATTCTACCAACCACTCTGGTATTCCCGAGGATCCCACACTCGAAGATTCCTTGCAAGCACCTGCTGAACATTCTGGCGACGACAGCCTGCTGGGTCTTGATGACCATGAGCCTCTTGACGACCCTAGCTCCAAAGACATTGTTGGTGCTCTTTCTGGCGACTTGCCAGACCACGATGAACCCCTCATTGATACTGTGAAGTCTTCCGAGCAGTTGTCTGTTGATATGTCCACAGCTGACCAGCCTGCGCAACCTTCGGAGTCCACCCACACCGAGTCCTCTGGCACCACCAGCGTCTCTGGTCTTGCTAGCGTGGCAGCTGGCTTAGACAAGCCTGCAAATGGTACTCCCATGGAACTGGAAGCTGGTCCCGGTGAGACCTCTTCCGTTTTGGCCGAGAAACCAATCACTGTCAAGACTGAACCTGATGAGCCCCGTGCTGAGCGCAAGGCTGACCAGACACACACCATTGTGATTCCTTCATATGCTTCGTGGTTCTCCATGACAAAGATCTCTCAAATTGAGCGTGAATCTCTTCCTGAGTTCTTTTCTGGTCGCAATCGGTCCAAGACTCCCCAGGTTTATGTGAAATACCGTAATTTCATGATCAATTCCTACCGTCTTAACCCCAACGAATATTTAACTGTCACTGCTTCTCGCCGCAATCTTGTTGGCGATGCCTCAGCTATTATGCGTATTCATCAATTCCTAGAGAAATGGGGCCTCGTTAATTACCAGGTTGACGTGGAAGCCTGGCCTGCTAATGTCTCGCCTCCCTTTACCGGTCACTGGCAAGTCAAGTATGATACACCTCGTGGAATGTTTCCATTCCAACTTTACCGTGGGACGGAGGATCCTCGCCTCCAGCCTGATACGGCTAGACCTCAAAGTGATGCCTCGGCCCCGGCCAGCACGGCCCCTGGTGGCTCATCTACAAATGGCGTGACTGCCGAGGACGATAACGGCCCTCTTGATCCTACTCTTCAGCCCAAGGACGACTGGACTGATGACTGGTCCAAGGAGGAGGTCCTTAAAATGCTGGAGGCAATTGAGGAGACACCCCATGACTGGGATGCAGTTGCTAAGAAGGTAGGCCGTGACAAGGCATCTGTGGTGCTCAAATTTGTCCAGCAGACTTCTGAAGACCGGTTCAGTTCTGAGACTTTGGGCCCCCTCAAGTACAATACAACTCACATTCCATTTGCTCGCTCTGAGAATCCTGTGCTCAGTGTTTTGGCATTCTTGTCAAGCCTGGCCAAACCCTCGGATGTCAAGGCCGCGCTTGGTCGGATTAAGGAGCTTCACAAAGAGGAAGCTGAGGCAAGCGAGAAGAAGGATTCAGCCAATAAGGATGGCGAGGACACAAAGATGGGTGAAGATCACAAGGAGGCTGCCTCCAAAGCCGATGGCCAAGCTCCTGGCTCTGGGGAATATGTTGCCGCCGCTTTGGCGCTGGCAGCAGACCGCAGCAGTGTGTTCAGTGATTATACAGAAAAGCAGATGTATCAAAAGTTGACATCTCTGATCAACCATCAACTTGAGATTATTAACCTTAAGCTTGAGAAGTTCAACCTCATGGAGGCTGCTTTGGATACTGAACGTAGAGAGATGGATAAAGCGCGCGAGCTACTGTTTTTGGACCGTCTTGCTCAACGCCGTACTGTGGACAGCGTTGAAGATCTGCTCAGTAAGGCAGCAGATGCTACCGAAGCTGGCGATGCCGAAAAGACCAAGGAGCTGCTTGCCGAAGCCCGGCGGGCCATTGCTCGTAAACATGTGTCTGGCTTCGATGAACAGGACGATGAAAAGGCCGATACCAAGCCATTCAGTTTGTTGTTAGGCAAAAAGTTCCAGACTTGGGGCCTTTAATGTAGAACTATTATTAGAGCTTAGGCTCAAAAACTAATTATACTTTTATCCAACAATGTCAGATGTGTATGCCAATTTATTACAGCTTACTATGTAGGGAGACGACACAAGTCGCTTTATTTTAACAGGATGGGATAGGATGGGGAATATAGTGTAGAAATAAGGAACCAAGGGGTTTAGACCAAATTCTTACGGGAACCCTTAAAAAAGAATTGCACGATGGCAACATTGACACCAGCAAGGGAGATGATGAAGAGCAGCTCGATAATGCAGAACCAGAAGACCCGGTTTTCAGTGGTCTTGACGGTTGCCTCGTTACGGGCATTACGGCCCTTGTAGTATTGGAGGGCGCGAACCAGGTCGGACACACGCGTCTCGAGGGAAGTGACATGGCGCTCAAGGCCCTCAGTGTTGGTCTCACCAACAATAGGAGGAAGCTCGGCCAGGAGGTACTTTGTATCGACCTCGAATTCGAACTCAATCTTCTTCTCAGCAAAGGTGGACATTTCGTTGTAGAAGCACAGCTCGTACTCACCCTTTTGGTTTGCCTTGAAGGCAAACTCGTCACCCTTGGATTTGTGCACCTGCTCGATGACGGTGCCATCAGGACGCTTGAGAGTCGCGTCAATATCGAACTGACCACCGGCCAACACAAAGAAGGACGCACCAATTTGCGAACCTTCGGTGTGGGCCTGCGTATAGAAACATGCTCTGTCGTGAGCAGGAACGACAATAGTTAAGGGCAAAGCCTGGGCAACCGAGGCGAATGCAGCAAGCACCAATGTTAGTAGAGCCAGCATGGTCAGAATGGTAAATTAGCTAGGTGTCAGGATTGGGTTTGACGGTCAGGAGTTGAGTAAGCCTCTGTGGGGGAGGTCGAAGGTGATGGAGTGAAGATACCAGGAGGTGACGCTAAAATCTATAGTATTTTACGCTTGGATAGTTTTAGTTTTGCTATTTACCTATTATTCCATTTCTCAAGTTGGATTTTTATATCGTTTTGACGCTTTTATCGATTATGGTACCACCTGCTTGAAGCAATCTAATGGGCCACTGCCTGTCATCTGCTGGGCCTCACGTGACAGAACGCGGATCGCGTCTAACCTAATAGTTTATATAGCATCGAGTCTATTTACAAACAAAAGCTCGGCGTGGTTGTGGTTGTGTACAAATTTGGCAAGCCTTTTTCAAGTCCAATCATGACGGAGTTAGAAAACAGATACGGCCATTTGCGCACATACGACACGGGAGTCGAGGATGAGCTGGTCAAGCTGGAGACCTCATTCAAAGGCTTCCACGACATGTTCTATTTACTTGATAAAATCGGCGAGGGAACTTTCAGCTGCGTTTACAAGGCCATTGATTTGCAACGCGACGGTCACGATAGATCGTGGGAGGAGGCAGTGACGCGGCCCCCGTTGTCTTTAAACGAGAACCCTGATCGCTTCGAGAACCTGTCTGACTCGGCCATGGGCTCAAGTTCTATTGCAGGCTCCTCTCACCGATCAGATACTTTGGTTTCTCCTTCCGAGCCCAAGGAACCGTTTAGTGACTTGGCTTCCGATAAGCCTGAAGGCTCAGATCTTCCTATTGTTGCTGTGAAGCGTATCCATGTCACCTCATCACCGACCCGTATTGCCAATGAGCTCAAGATCTTGGCAACACTGTCGCGGTCTCCATATGTTTCTCATGTCATAACTGCTATGCGCGATCAGGACCAAGTGGTTGTTGTTATGGAGTATCTCGCTCACACAGATTTCCGCAACTTTTACTCTACTTGTTCTACAGTCACCATCAGAGGTTACATGGCGGAACTGCTTTCGGGCCTCGCCTTTGTACATTCACACAATGTCATTCACCGTGATATTAAACCAACAAATTTCCTTTACGATGTCCGTACTGGTCGTGGTGTTCTCGTTGACTTTGGATTGGCCGAGTTTGAGCAGCCCGATGGCACCTGTCCATGCTTGGAGGGAGGCTGGGAAAATACTTCTTATGCTACGGCTCTACAACAAGCTGGTCACCGCAAGGATGATCCCAGACCCAGTAAACGTGCAAACCGTGCTGGCACCCGTGGATTCCGTGCTCCAGAGGTTCTTCTCAAGTGTAATGCCCAAACAACTAAGATTGATATCTGGTCTGCCGGTGTGGTCTTACTGATGTTCCTTGGACGCAGGTTCCCATTTTTCAATTCAATTGACGATGCAGAGGCATTGGTTGAAATTGCTACGATATTTGGCCGGGTCAAAATGAAGAAGGTTGCCCTCCTGCACGGTTCTATTTTCGAGACCACGCTTCCGACTATCCGCGAGAATGGCCATTCACTCAGTCAACTAATAAGCTGGTGTAACCACCATAGACGTGGTGAGGAATCTAAAGAAACAGATCCTCAAGCAATTGATCTCCTCTCCAAGCTTATGGACCTTGATTTTAGAACTCGAGTGTCTGCTGAGGACGCGTTACGTCACCCGTTCTTTACACAGGAATCGAACAAGCCGGCGAAACAATAAAATGTCCTATAACGGAATTGGACTTGGTAGCACACGCGGTACAGGTACCAGCGGGTTTGTTCAGAGCAATCTTGCCCGCCCAGGCGATGAGCGGATCAAGAACAATGTGGAAAAGATCCAGCAAAAGCCAACGCATCCTCAGGATGCCAGTATTGCTGCGCACGCTCAGGCCCGTCAAATTGAGAGTGCATTATTTGATTTGAGAGAGGAATTAGAAGATGCTGGTAAGACCCCAGAGGAAATCGAGCAAGCATTGGCTGCAGAGCGCAAACGGCTCGAACAGGCCAGTGCCCACACCGCAGAGCGTGAATCACGGATATCTGCTCATAACACCAACAAAAACACCGCCGGCTTCGAAAGCGGAACTGAGCTTAATTACTAGAGCCGCGCTTGAGCGGCATTTTATTTATGTACATGCTAGGTATAGTTTTTTCTTTGCATCAAAATAATAGAAAACTAACAGAGCCTCGAGCTTACTCGCCAAGCTCCTTGACTCTGAGCACAGCCTGCTCATCAGCGGGAATGGCCTCAGCTTCAGCAGCAATAACAAATTCATCAAGGATCTGGTCGTGGGAGCGGCCGGAAATGACCAGCTTCTTTTCGGTACCGTCGGTGTAACTCAAGGTCAACGAAGGGGTGTTGGAAGCTTCTGTGTATCTGTGCACCGAAATAGGGAGCTCTGGGTTGTAGAACTGAATGGGAGGCAGGTATTTGCGCCAGAACTGTTTGGCACCATACGAGCTGTCCTTGACTCTGGAGTAGAACTGGAGGTTGATGGCCGACACCTTGGGCGACAGTTTGAGGGCACCTGGGCCCTGTGTGATGGCATTAAGGCGTTCCAACTGATGCTTAACACCCTTGGGCAGGATTGTTCTAGACATATTTGTGTAAAGGGTCCTTGATAGGATTGGGATCCAGGTGAACGAAATGACATTGAAATTTCCGCTGACCAATATTTCATCAATAATGACTAAACATCAAAACCTCATTTACCAGCGCCTCGAACATGTAACAGGCGTGTTCCAAGTTTAAGATAATTATAAAACCCACGCTGCAATCTCGGGTTAATTGCGTCTTGTGACAGATCTTTCAAACCTAGTTATAAGTTTTGGTATGGAAGGACACGATGAGACTGGGATTGACGGGGTGGCCTTCAAAAACCTCCAGTTGAACTCCAAGTCTGGCCGATTGGATGTTTCAAACGGTTTGGCAGCAAACCAACCTCAAAGTCCCCAGGTAGAAAAATTCTCCACTTCTCAACCACTGAATACACAGCAACGCATCAATTCCAGATCTTCAATGGCTTCAAACGATGTTTTCCAGGGCCATAGACCCACTTTGAGCCAGCAGGTCTCGTCCACCTCGGAGCTTATGCGGAGACTTGTATCTCATAACAGCCATTCTGTGGAGGGTCATGCTAACTCAAGCTTTAACAGCAGCTCTAGCGCCAATGCTATCCCCCCTGTACCTTCTGTGCCGTCTGTAAAGCCTCTGAATTCCAGTTCTATACCACAGACCCCGAATGGCTTTGGTTATAGGAATCGGTCTCGCGAGAAGGTTGGGGTCAGCTCTTCTCACACATCAATTTCAAATACAAATGTATCAGAGGTTTCGGCGGCTGCTTATCGAGGAAGTGTCGTCAGTGCTACCCCACAGCCTAGCCACGATGGAGGATTTCCCGCTAGATCGTTTGTCCAAACACCAGTAGCTACGCCTACAGTCACGAATGACATGGGTGCTTCTTTGCGTGGTTTTGGATCACCCTTGTCTCCCCGGGTAGCCAGGTTCGAGTCTAGCTTGACTGCCGTTCCTTCTTCACCTCTTCTCACCAACCAGACTGATGCTGAGCGGCAGTTAATGGAAGTCATGGAGGCCGCAAAACAACAAGTAGATACAGACATGCTGTTGGTTTTACTTGAAAGAGTAGTCGTTTCCACCATGTCGTTGTACAACACCGCAGAGCGGTCGGAGCCTGTGGACGCACTGGCCGTGTATCTTGCGGACTTTATAAGGCAGTACACCAAAAGACAAACACATGCACAAGCACAGACTGCTAATATACAAACAAATGCACCTGTGACCGAGAGCTTCTCTGAACATAGGGCTGCACCGAGCCACAGTCGCACAGCAAGCACACTAGAGCAGAGTAACGGTTTTACGAGCCAGCAACAATCTGCAACACGACAGGACCCCGCCCAAGCAAATACCAGTGGGTCTGGGCACATCCAAGATACCGTATCGCGACTCCGGGCCCAGTTCCAGACCCCGCCCAGGCATGTTTAGAAATTCTCCAATTTATATATTGAGCGACCACGCAGAGCGTGCGCTATATACAGCAACTATGTTTAATCTATATACAAAGTTTTTTTACTCCAGGGTGATCTTACCGCCGAGACCCTCAATAGTCTCCTTGATCTTGTCGGCATCCTCCTTGGGGACAGACTCCTTGAGAACCTTGGGAGCGCTCTCAACAAGCTTCTTGGACTCAACCAAGCTCAGGCCAAGAAGGGCCTTGACCTCCTTGATGATCTTAGGCTTGGCCTTAGCATCGAAGGACTCAAGCTTAATGGTGAAAATGGTCTTCTCCTCAACGGGGGCAGCCTCCTCCTCAACGGGGGCGGCAGCGGGAGCAGCAGCAGGAGCGGCACCACCAGCGGGAATAGCAATGTCAGGAATGTTAAGACGGGTCTTGAGCTCAGCAACAAGGGCGGAGGTCTCAAGGATGGTCAGCTTTGAAATTTCGTCAACGATGGAAGAGATCTTGGGAGACACCTCAGACTTGGGGGCAGCAACATCAGATTCGAACCGGACACCCAGAGGAAACCGAGAAGTACTTCTCAAACCAGCAGAGGCAGCACGGACCCGAAGAGCGCCAACGGCACTACGCTTAAGACCAAGCATTATTTGAAAAATCAAACTTTGTCAGCTTAGCGACGCTCTCATAGTTCTCACACGATGACCCGGCGGGTGGGCCAGGGATTGAATGCTTACATAACAATGGGCTATCAAGAAAACCCACGAGATACCTAGGCGTTCTAGTTGGAGAACATATACTTGCGCCCCTCTCTGAACAAGCAAGCCCAGCTCAAAAGAACCCTGCACAAACATGGCGTCTTTCCGCTTCTGTCTCGAATGCAATAATATGTTGTACCCCAAAGAGGACCGGGTCAACCAGCAGCTGCTGTACGCTTGCCGTAACTGTCACTACAAAGAAAAGGCCGAGGATGCCCTGATTTACAGAAACGAGCTGATTTCTGCCGTGAGCGCCATTGCTGGTGTTACAAAGGACCTGGCTGCTGACCCCACGCTGCCAAGATCGAACGTAGAATGCCCCAACTGTCACGAACACGACAATGTGTTCTTCCAAAGTCAACAACGACGGGCTGAGACCGATATGGTGTTGTTTTATGTCTGTACAAGCTGCAACTATGTTTTCAAGACGGCTAAATGATCCCCATGAACGATGACAATCGGTTTCTCATATTTATATGTACATTAAGCTTATAATCCACTTTTTTTTGTCAACAGCAGTTGATTCAATAAATCAGTTAATAGCAGCGGGAGCTTCTTTTGTTCGGTCCCTTTGAAGGGTTTAGACCGACCGTGGAGCAAGAGTGGCAATCTTGCTGTAGCCCTTGTCCTTGAGTTCTTTGGCAACGACACCGTTCACACGGGTACCAAGGATCTCTCCGCTCTTATTGATTAGCACACAGGCGTTATCATCGAAGCGAACGATCGAGCCGTCGGGACGTTGTGTGGGCTGCTTTGTACGGACAACAACAGCGTGTCTAATATCACCTTTACGGAGCTTTTGAGAGGCGGCCTGGCCGGTCAAGTTCTGGGGGATAGGCTTTGCCTTCTTGACGACGACAACCATACGGTCACCAATACGGGCACAGTTTTTCTGGTTCTTGCGCAGAACCTTGATGCATTCCACAACCTGGGCACCGGTGTTATCAAGCACCTTCACTAATGATTTAAGGTACAACATTTGTCCAACACGATGTGACCTTGAATTTGGTGGTGAAGTGAAAAATCAGGTTTGTCAGTGATAGACCGACGGTGCCAGTGGATTAATCATCTAACAGTATCAGCTTAGTCACACAAACTGAGGCAGCTGTTAAACAACCCTGCAGACCCTGGTTGCCAGACACAACGCTGTGGGCCAGGGTTTCAGCAGCACGGTCTGCGTGCCCGTACCACCGGTCCCCCCTGCGTACGAATGGAGGAGACCCCGATGATTAATCGGCTACTGCGGTATTCTTGAAATAGCACAACAGACAATCTTAGCAACAGAGCACACACCTATTTTCCGACCCATCGGGACTGTTTGCGCCAAAAGATCTGCTCTACTTCTTGTACTTGGTATTCGGTACTTGAAGCATCGTATTTGATTATTTCCCTCGTTTGATTACTGGCTAATCGGTAAAGTTTCTAGTCAGTTGACATTTGCCTGACTTTTTTATATCCATCGCGATCTTGTGTGATTGGAATTTTTTGGTTGATTTGAACACATTTCACAGCTTCTCTTAATATATATTTGGCTCCGCACATGAGTTTCACTTCATTACTCTTATTCGTTACTTCTATTGTTGGTGTTCTTGCCAACTTCGAGTTGTCCCTCGATTCATCAAAATACGATGTCAGCTCCGATTCGTTGACAATCTCATGGCAAGACGATGGAACATCTCCCAATACGGATACTTTTGTTACTGCCAATTTCCTGCTTTGTACTTACACAACTGCCAGTGATTTCAACTGCCCTATTACTCTGAAGGAAGATGTTGATATTTCCTCTGCTTCCAAGGAGACCTTCTCATTGAGCTCATTTGCCGCTGCCGGTGGTGATGGTGAGTACACTGTTCAGATGACTGCCATTCAGTCTAGTGCCTCCAACTATGTGATCATGTACACCAGCTGGGTTGCCTTGAGCAGTATGACCGGTTCTCAGTCGGCACTTCAAGGTCCGGTGAATAACCAAAACAATATCAACAGTGCCAACACATTCTTCTCCTCTTATACTGTTCCTACCAGTTACCAGAACCTTGCTTCTCCTTGGATGACTCCCTACACATGGCAAAAGGGCGCTACCCGTTATGCTCCTTTCCAGAGCACCCCTGGTTCCAAAGTGACTGCCCCTTTGTCAAGTGCTACTCGTCGTTTCCCAACTTCATCCTACTCTGCGTTCCTGTCGAACATCAACACCATGTTGCCTGTCACTACACAGACACCATCACCTAGTGTGACGCCCCCTCAATATGCCCACGTTGATAACTCTATCACTGTCGCATACACTGGTGTCCAACCTAGTCGTGTAATCCCTACTGTCGCTGCCCGTCGTAGAAGATGGGCCGATTAAACAGCTCGCACTCTGTTTGTGCATTTATTATTCCTGACATATATTCTCATAGTACCTTGGTAGTACCACCGTATTTTTCAATCACTATACATCTTATATATATTACTCGCTGTCGGTCATCTCGACATCCTCATCCTCATCCTCGTCATCTTGATTCTCGAGATCAGAAAGACCCTCAACGGCATCATCTTCACTATCCTTTGAGTCGGCGAGCAAGCGAATACGCTCTTCACGAACCTTACGACGCACAACAACAAAAGAGCCAAGAGGAGTCTTCTCCCATTCAATATCTTTCAGGAAAGCAGCAACCTGTTCCTTGTCACGAGGACCAAAGGTAACATTTTGGCGTGCCTTGGAGATATATTCAGAGTTGGCTTGGAAGCGCTCCACAAGCTGCTGCAGCTGCTTGTTAAGGCGGCCATTAGTGCTCCGTTTCATGTACCGTTTGAGAGAAACGACAACAGGACCAGCCAGCTCGGGGAATGCAATGCTCTTAGCGTAAAGTACAAAAGCCTCGGCGAAGACATCGACCAATTCGTCACTCAAACCATTTTGGTAGACAGCAGTGTCAGCATAGCTTTGAGGAACTCTGATGTTTGTGTCAAAGTCGAACTGTTTCAAACTAGACTTCTTACCCTTCTTGTTGAGAGCGCTAGAACCGAGCACCTCGAGCAAGGCCGGAGCGACAGGGATATAAACTCCGGTGTGTCGGGCCAGCCGTATCAAACTCCGGATCAAGTAGAAACGCAGAGGGAAGAAAGTGGCACTAGGAACCAAGGTACTTGTGCGCAGAGTGACTTGGACAAGAGGGTGGATAAGCTGAAGCAACGGCGAAGATGTGCTCTCATCAGCTGCCAAAGAAATAACACGAGAGAAGAAATCCAGAGACTGAACGTATTGCCAAGTGTAAATAACATTAAGCGCAGTGTCAGGGTTCTTGATCTTGTCAAGACTGGCCTTGAGGTGCAATGCCAATGTACGGACCTGCTTGAAGGAGGTCTGGTAACCAACGGTAGGGTCAACATTGTAAAGCATAGCGAAAAGATTCTTAGCAAAGTTGATTGTAGGTAAGTTGTATGCATTAGTATTAGCGCACAAGCGAACAAGATTCTCATAGTTTGTGGTGAGGAAAAGCTCAAGCAAAGCATTAGGGTAGGAAGTAGCTGCTTCACGAATAACCGAGAAAGCATCCATCTTCACCAAATCATCGACATCGGGGTTAATGATAATAGAAGTAAGTGCCTTAACCATATCCTTGACAAGCTTGCGCAGAGATAACAAATAAGGAAGAACCTTCTGGGTAGCACTCAGAATAACTTTGATACGCTTGTTGGTACCATTTTTCAAGAGTTCTGTGAGAGATTGAGAGTACAACTTCAAAGCACCAGTGAGATCAGTGAACTTCTTAGACTGGATAGGAGTCTTATTGGGACCAAGAGGCAATTCACGGCGAATAGCTGAAGGAAGAGGACCGAGAGCCAAACGAATGAGCTCCTCAAAGGCGGTTTCGTCAAGAACAGACTCTTCATTGGCAAAAGCTCTGATAATATGCTTGATGGGTCTTGCTGATTTTTCAAGTCCTTCGGCCCATTCCTTGACCTGCTTTCTGGTAACTGTGCTAGCTTCAGCAGGAGTCTCATCCTCATCCTCGTCGTCGTCGGCACCAGCAAGATAGGCAGCCTCCTCTTCGGCAGCAAGGTCATCATCTGAAACATCCTCATCGTCAGAGTTCTCAGCATTTTCTGAATCACTCAAATACTTTTCGAAGCCAGGCTCATTGAGAATAGCAAGATCTGGTTGGGCAGGCACCGAAAAGCCATTCTTCTCGCTGTCAGGAGCTGCCACAGCACCACCGTTCTTGGATTTGCGAGCAGTAAGGTCATTATGCTTTTTAAGCTTGCGAGAATGATCTACTTTATCTTTCAAATGGTTCTTTCTGAACTTCTTAGCTTTTTTCAATTTACCCATGGTTGAAGATGCAAAAAAATTTGTAAGCTGCCTTTGATCTATGGGAGACAGCTCTGGAGAGGCCCTGAGCGCTCGGATGAAATATTGGTGAAACAGGTATCAATTCGAATTAAAATTTCCGCCAGAATATTTTTTGCTATAGTTGTGTATGTATAAAGCAATTAAATAGCTTGATTTTTCGGTATTAAGTATTATACCTAAAACTTGGTCTAAAGCCTATTAAAAATAGACAGCAATACCAGGTTTTACGTTAAAAACCAGTATTTCAATGATTTATATTGCTTTTATTACTAGTTGAAGTCACCAATCTCCCCTTGACCAAAATGAACCAGATCCTTGTGAGTTTCAAATCACCCCGACGCGTAAATTGGACATGACTAAACTCGTTCGGATATTGGATGAACATTGCAACCTTGACAAGCATGGGCGAGGACCAGCTATTATCGTCGCCATTAGATGACAGCTTGACAGAAGACGCTGGTATTACACCAGTCAAGACGCGTCGCTCGAGCAGACGCCGTTCATCTATTCTACAGCGCACTCCTTCATTAACGGATACACCCATCCCAGTACTTACACCTCCTGCACCTTCACCACGGTCGCGGGCACCCCAAAAAACACCTCGTCAAGGCCGAGGTTTACCCAAGTTTCAGTCAAGGTCTCCTACCATTAAAGGTAGTGCAATTACCAAGACACGCACGAAGCCGGTGAAGAAGAACGCCCGAGTGGAGCATATCCTTGCTGAAGATCTTAAAACTCGCAAGACACAGGATGCTAATGACGATGAAGACGATGATGAACATGATCATGAAACACAAGCAGATACAGAAGACAACGAAAAGCGTCCATCCACTAGTTTGAGCAAGGATTCAAACCCATTTATGGAGGACAAATCTGAAGAAGCAGCCCAACCAGCCGTCGAGAGCCCTTCTGAAACAACTGCTACACAAGAAGACCTGTCCATGGAAGATCCCCCGGATTTGGAGGAAAAAGAAGAGCCCAAGCCTTAAAACAGCAATATTGCGAGGCAAATTATATGCATATTTAATGGTGTTATCAAACCAAACGTTGAATCAAGTATTTTTATTATCCATGACTATATAGTAAAACAATAGCATGCTGTTCAGAAAGCTGGGTCGGGCTTCACTTATATACAAATTTTTATTATCTTGAAGGACCAATAAGACCATCCAAGCTCTTCTCGAGTTCTTTGCTCTGGCTAGGTCTGCCAGCTCTGGAGGAGTTAGAGGTAGCGATCATAGAAAGGTTGACAGAGCCACTAGAATCTCCCACGGCACGGTCCAAAACAACAGAAACAGGACGCTGGTGAGAAACAACACTTTCGGGAACAACGGTTCTAGCATTGAGACGACCGACAAAGCCACCAACAGCAATAGCCTGGCCGTAGCCACGAGGAAGGGTACGGGGCAGCACACGGGCTCTAACAGGACGGCTCTTGACAAGTCCCCGAGGTGTGTTGTGGAGAGCACCCTTCAAAGCATAAGAAAGACCGATGGCAGAGTTCTCGGACTGCTGTGTGCCATGGACAGAGGGGGTCAATCCCATGAACTCTTCAGCCCGGCTGAGGTTCGAGAAAGAGGTTGTGCTTTGCTGGCTACGGCGCTTGAAGCCGTCCTTGAATTCAAGACTCTTTGTCTTGGCAGCATCAACAAGCTTGGACCGTTGCTTGGGGCTGATTGTAGCCAAAGTGCGAGCAGGACGAGGACCGGCTTGCAAGAGAGAGGAAAATTCACCCTGGCCGGGCAGGTCTACGGCACCGCCAAGTTCCTGGAACATATTCATACGTCTCGCAAATGGAGCACCGTATTCGACCTGAGGGAAACCAAGATCATTTTCCAATTTTTCATAGGTCAGATATGTGCTTTTAGCAGCCTGGGGCAGGTTAGCCTTGATACCCCAGTTACGACGGTGATGGGAAGAGGAGGTCGTTTGAAGGACCTGCTGCTTGGGGACATTTTTACTAGTGATTTTCAAACCAGCAGGTGGTAATGAAACCACCTTGGACTGCCGTAATAACTGTTTGAACTGCGACATGTCCAGTTAGTTGAGAAGTCGAAGTGAAATTTGCCCGTCTGACAAATCTTGTAACTTGAGTTGGTGATTTGGGCAGAAGATGGACAGTGACCCGAAAGTATATAGGGAATATAATTTTGGTTAAAATAATGCAATTTTTAATACATAAACTACCGCAGGGAAATTTACCTACAGAATGCTAAAAACGGTTGCTCAGTTCCAGACGGGGAGCAATGTTCATAGCCATAAGCTCCTGGAACAATAGCTTGGCAGCGTAAGGAATCTTAAGACTGACCAAGTGCTCAGCGGTCTCACAAACAGTACACCAGTTGTGCGCACCCATAAGACCACATTGTTGGCATACCTCGACGTCAAAGACATCAGATGATAACATCAGACGCTCCAGAAGGAGCTGAGAAGCACCATAGGCAATAACACAGTCACGCTCCATTTCACCAAGACGCAAACCACCATCACGAGAACGACCTTCAGTGGGTTGACGGGTCAAAACCGCACGGGGACCACGAGCACGAGCATGCATCTTGTCCATGACCATATGCTTAAGCTTCTGGTAGTAGATTGGTCCAAAGAAAATATAAGCTTCTAAAGGCTCACCTGTGATACCGGAGTAAAGCATATCTTTTCCGCTGTAGTTGTAACCGTGATCAACCAGGATTTGAGACATATCTGCTAGTTTCGAGCCACCGAAACAAGTACCATACTGCAAGTTACCGGTCAAAAGGCCTGCCTTACCACTTACGAGCTCGATCATTTTACCGACTGTCATACGGGAAGGGAAACCGTGGGGGTTCATAATAATATCGGGGCAGATACCATCATCGTTGTAGGGCATATCCTCCTGCTGGACGATAATACCGCACACACCCTTTTGGCCGTGACGAGACGAGAACTTGTCACCAAGTTCAGGACGGCGAGCCTGACGGAGGAGAACCTTGATCAATTCCTGGTCATTTTCACTTGACGAGCGCATAACCTTGTCAATGTACGAAGGTTCAGGAGCACGGTAGGTCATAGGTGTCTCTCTATATTCAACAGTACCAGCAGCTGGGACAGAATCAGCCATGCCATTATCATCGGCCTTGATAGGCACATACTTGTTGATATACACTTGTCCACTGTCGATACGTTCGCCTACACCTGCAAGACCATCCGACTCGAGAACTGCTTGCGGGTAGCTAGGGGTCTTTTCAGCAGAAGGCTTATGACGATTTTCTTCAAGACGGGGACCCTCGGTAACATCACGAGTTTGATTCGAATAACGCTTGAGGACAGTAGTGGCCTTCTTCATAACCTGACAACGGCCAAAACCACGGTCAATAGAAGACTTGTTAAGAACCAAGGCATCTTCGATATCATAACCAGAATAACTCATAACTGCAACCATCGCATTCTGGCCAGCGGGTAGCTTGTCATAATCAATGAGCTCGATTGTCTTTGTCTTGACCATGGGCTGTTGGGGGTATACCATCAGATAAAGCAAAGTGTCAATACGGTTGAACTGGTTGTATGCAATGGCACCAATAGCCTGTTTACCCATAGCGCACTGATAAGTGTTACGAGGCGACTGGTTGTGATGAGGATAGGGAATCAAACCAGCAACGGCACCAAGAACTGTAAATGGTTCGATTTCCAAGTGGGTATGCTTGGGTGTAATATCAGGCTCATAAAGAGCGATATAACTGTCGTTTTCTTCATTACAGTCCAAATACTCCACAAGACCGTGCTTCAAAAAGTCATCGAATGATGCCTTACCTTCGATGAGATCAGCCAGGTGTTGTGCGCCAACACGACTCGTGCCATTATCAATAACAATCAATGGACGACAGATACGACCACCATCTGTAGCAATATGGACGGCTTTTTGCTGGAAATTGCAATAAATACTGATGAACTCTGAGATACGGCCAGTACGGCGGAGTTCTCTGAAACTGGTGATGAACTTTCCAACATAACTAGTCACACCAATAGGTGTACCGTTAAGGTAGACACCAAACACATTGGGACCATGGAATGAAGTTGAGTCAACCATAGAAATGTCCTCCATACCGAGCATAAGACAGGCCTGGTATACAGGTTCTTCAGCAACATCTGTGGTGATATGGGTCATCAGGGCCAAGTTCTTGACTAGACCACATGCTTCACCTTCGGGAGTATCAGCAGTACATAACATACCAAACTGAGAGGGTTGAAGAGCACGAGGACCAGAGACCTTACGGGACTTCTCAAACTGGGATGAGATACGGGTCATCATGCCAAGCGCACTAATATAACTCAGTCGAGATAAAACATGGGTAACACCAGCACGCTCCATTTTGAAACGCTTCAGTGACCAGTTACCAGTAGAAATAGCTCTATTCAGTCCCATAGTAATGTTAGAACTGTGAATAGAGATACTCAGTAAAGCATCGAATTCATTGGTACGGTTCGGTTTCTTTAAGACCTTATCGATGTTGGCCTTAAAATCATTGTTGAATTTCTTGAATAAATCCTCAAAAAGAAGCGACATGAGCTGTCCAGCAAGTTCAAGACGCTTGTTACCAACATAATCTCTATCATCGACCAAGGAAGGGTCGCTCATGGCCATAATAACACGACGGGTCATAACAGCCAAGTAAAGGGCCTTTTCTCTGAAATCAACCTTACCACGCTCAACAGCAATGTGTGCAACAATTGTAATAGCAATAGCCTCGAGACCCTCTTGGAAAGGGGTCATCTTGGGGGCGTGCATCCTGCGCACAGTCTTGACCTTGGAACCAAGGTACTCAAGAGCCTGCTTCTGAGTATAAATGCCAAGTTTGCTACTCTCCTCAAAGTTGGGAGCGAAAAGGTCTTGATACTCGGGGTTAGAGCCACATACAAGTTCCATAATTTCGTAGTCAGTGGCTACACCAGCAGCCTTGAGAATGACAACAATAGGCACTTCTTCGCTGACGGAATTATGCTTAAGGTAAATTTTACCATTCTTGCATAAAACATAGGTCTTGGATTTACGTTCATGGGTGGAACTGGTAACGGAGGCCTGTACAATACCCTTAGTTTCATCAGCTTCAACAAGAATACGATTCTTGGACAACTGCTCCTGAACGAGAATGACCTTTTCCGTACCATTGACAATAAAGTATCCACCAGGATCTAGAGGACATTCATTCATAGCGGCCATCTCAACCTCGGACTTGCCTACAAGCACACACTTTGAACTCCGCAGCATAATAGGCATGCGTCCAATCTCAAGATTACGGTGAACAACAATTTGTCTACCACGAGTATATTCGACATCAACAAATACCGGAGCAGCATAAGTCAGGTCACGAAGGCGGCATTCGTGAGGAGTAATGGAGTTGGAGAAACTGTTCAAATCTTTACGCTGGGGTGGACCAACTCGGATATCTAAATACTTCAAGTAGAACTCAGGATCGACCTCACTGAGGATTTTTTCATTAGCCTTAACAATCTGCTTGATATCAGTTTCCAGGAAATAGTTGAACGAGTCGAGATGCTGCTTAACAAGACCTTTAACTTTGAGAAAAGCTGGAAGAAGATTCCATTTGTCTTTAGCAGTGTCAATGGGATCAGCAAGACCCTTTCCTCGGTACACCGGCTTCAAGAGCTGCTGAAAATCCTCATCAGGCTCTTCGTGAATGTGTTGGCTTTTAGCTACCATTGAAAGACCGACTTACAAAATGATCTGGCTAGCTAGGCCCTTGGATCAAAAAAAATGTTCTGAGCGGTGTGGAAAGATATTGTCAGGTTAGGGTTTTACTAATGGTGCAGTGGAAATTTGGATTAAACTATGGGGGAGGAGGTAATTAAGAACGGATGCGAAATGAAAATAATAATAAGGATAAAATTTGTACATCACTTTTGATCTATTATATTTTCTACAATCTGCTCCCACATTAACAGAAAGGTGCAAATGAACATGTTTTATGCGATTCCGGTCGCAGGTCTACAATATAGCTGTTCTATTCAAAGGATAGTAACAACTAACATCTCGATAGAACTTAAGCATCGATTTCACCGGCAGACTCCCAATCACCCTTGATAGTCTCCTTCCAGAGTGAGACTTGGCTCTCGCCCTCGGTCTCACCGGATACAGCAAGGATATTACCACTAAGAGACCAGGATACGCGCCAAACGGTACCAGGGAAATCGTCACTGCGCAGCAGCTTCTTCTCCCAAGAACCGGTGCCCTGTTGGGTCCAAATAATTACCGTCTTATCACGGGATGCCGAAGCAATGTATGACTTGGAAAGCAAGGAGGGGGACCAGGCGACATCGCGGACCCAATCGGAATGACCCTCAAGAGTGTGCTCAAGCTCATACTTGTCGCCATCCTTTTTCCAGATCTTGACCAAGTTGTCGTCGGCAGCAGAGACAATTCTACGGGTGGTGGACTCGGCGCCAGTAGCCGGCAAGGCAGGGGCCCATGAAACAGCATTCACACCACTCTGGTGGGCAGGAAGAATTTCAACCTCAAGAGTATTGTCAGATTTCAACTCAGCAATAGAAATGGTACCATCAGAAGAAGCGGTAGCGAAAACAGGGCCGTACTCCTGGGGACCCCATGCGACAGCGTTGACCGAAGCCTGGTGGGAAGTGTGCTGGGCAATATTTTTCCAAGTCTTCTTTTCACGCTTCCACAAAATAACTTTGCCATCGTACGAAGCAGAGGCCAAAATCACGCCAAACTTGGGATGAGCCCACGACAGAGCCCACACTGCCGAATCATGACCCTTCAAGGTATCAATCTGGTGAGTGGACTCTCCGTCGACCTCGAAAATGGTGATAGTGCCATCACCACGAGCACTGGCCAGCAGCTTGCCGTAATAATCTAATTGAGCATCATGGATCTCGGTAGAGCCTGGAGACACCATGGCAGTTTGAACACAGAGAGAGAAAGTAGTCTGACTCAGCCTATGAAGACTGGTGGCTCACTGTTGTCTTCGGTCTTATTCACTGCTCCCAGCTGGGGGGTGGTCCTCTAGGGTCTTGTAGGGGGTGGCACTAGTGGCACTAGTGCCGCTGCTGTTGGTCAGCCAACTTACTCGGGTCGCCTGGTTAAAAATAGGGTTAGGACAGTGATCACTGTTCGCCGTTACTGAAAAAAAAAAAAACAGCGCCTCATCAACTTGCAGCGTGGTACCCAGACAGCGTTAGCGATAATAGGAGTTTTATTGATTGAGAGATATCTTGGAAATAATAGCATAAATATCACCAGAAAGAGCCCATAATAAGCATCTATTTTTATTTTGTGGTTAGAACCCGATGGAAGATCTATTTATTATCTCAAATGACTCTTTGCCCTTGGTATACATTTCGGATACAACTTCCTAATTCGAACAGTGCAGAATGCACATGGGCTGGGGTTGCACTGATAAATAGTAGTGAAAATCTCCGCAAGTCCTTGTCCATATACAACAAGTACTTTTTATGAGTACAGACCTCTAGAGAAATTTTTATGGGTTATAATGAGCGACAAGGATAATACTACGGCCACAGTACTGGGCACCATTGGCACCGTACTGTGGTGTGTGCAGCTGATTCCTCAGATCATTCGCAATTACATTGTAAAGGATGCTACCGGTGTTCCAGCAACCATGATGTTTTTATGGGCTGCCTCTGGCGTACCATTTGGCATTTATTTTGTCACGGAGAATTCCAATACGGCTCTTCAAATCCAGCCGCAACTCTTCACCTTCTTTTGCTTGATCAGTCTGGGCCAAGTACTGTACTATCCACCCGTGAGTCTTGGACTACGCAAGTCAGTGCTGTTCGTGGTAATTCAAGGCATTGTTTCCGCGGGTCTTGAATTGGCTGCTGCTCTTCCATTGCGGCCTGTGTATGCTCGCGGAACCACTTGGCCCAATCTCATTTTCGGAGTAATTGCAGCTGTGCTGTTAGCCGTGGGCTTGCTTCCACCGTATTTTGAATTATGGAAACGCCAAGGAAGAGTTGTTGGCATCAATTTCATTTTCCTGACCATGGATAGTCTTGGAGCCGTGTTCAGTATGGCGTCAGTCATTCAACAAGGTGGCAAGCTAGATATCCTTGGTCTTGTACTGTACTGCATTGTTTTGTGTCTTGAATTAGGCATTTTTGTGTCTCACGGCATTTGGAAGATCCGGACCGTGTTCTTTGGTCTTGAAGTACCGGATCTCCAAGAGGAAGATAAGGAAGCTGTTCAAGAGACAAACGATGAAGAAAAGCAATCTACATTATCATCTCCTTCATCGCCCAGTAATGTATCTGGTGCAAAGTCCAGTTCCGAGAATATTATCATGTCCGAGCATTAATGGGCCGGTTGGTCAACCTAAGCCCCTAACATATCCTGACTTTGTCTGGATCACATCCTTTATTACGTTTCATAGACTTTAGTATATTTGATTTAATTAATGCATAATTTACTTACCTGCTAGCTCTGCCATGTGCGAATTCCAGGTTGATCTGACTTACGAGTGTTCATTAGTTGTCACAGTTGCAAACAAGATTTATATTACCAAGAAACATTTGAATCAGTAACTAAATTTTCATGAAATAAATCAAATTCAAACAGCTAATCCATTCTATCCGCGGCAACACTCGTAGTACCATTCCAGAAGCGTCCTCCTAGGCCAGCTGTTTCTACCAGTTCATTAGCTACCCATTTGTGCATATCACGCTGCTTGAATACATTCAAACACCAATCAGGCTCATCTGAAAGCACGAGGGATTTATCAGTCCACAAGTAAGTATTTGCAGTAATAATTTTTCCATCAGTTGTCTTGACATTTACCAACACTCGCTTGTATTCATCCCCTTCAAATACATCGAGTTTAGCCACATCAGACTCACTTAAATTAAATACAACTCTGCCATTCACAGAATTCTCAGGCCCAGTTTCCATAATACCTGGATAATCCCTTTCTTTTAGCTTGAACCTACGATAACCTTCAAGAACGGCGTCTTCATAGTGAACAGAAGAGTTTTCTAGAGTCTTGACCCCGGAAATGACTCGAGCAAGGACTTCTTCAGCCATTAAAGTACCATAGACAAATGCAATTGCCATTATCAACTGTTTTCTATCAACCTATTGGCGTGCTTTATTACTGATAAGCGTGCTGTGCACAGATAAGAATATGGGTGATCCACTCGAGATGCAAGTGAACCCAGGAGCGCCAGAAGTGGACAACAATCACGTGACTAGAGATTAGTCAAGTGCAGGTTGATATGGAATAATTTATTTCCTGAACCAAGTTAAGAACCATTTCCAATAGTGGTAACCTTTGTAGTTTAAAATCTATTTTTGTTGATCTTAGGTTTATTGAACTATGGGTGTCCCAGCTTTCTTCCGATGGCTTTCAAGGAAATACCCGAAGACAATCGTTCCTGCGGTCGAAGACGACCCAGTTGTCATTGACGGAATTGAGCATCCCCCGGACTATTCTACTCCTAACCAGAATGGTGAGCTTGATAATTTATACCTGGATATGAATGGTATTGTTCACCCTGCTACACATCCTGAAGGACGGCCTGCTCCTGAGACCGAGCAAGAAATGATGGTCGAGGTGTTCAGACACACCGAGCGGGTTTTGTCAATTGCTCGGCCCCGCAAGGTTTTAATGATGGCTGTTGATGGTGTGGCGCCTCGTGCAAAGATGAACCAGCAGCGCAGTCGTCGTTTCCGTAGTGCCCAGGATGCAAAGATCAAGGCTAACGTGGAAGAAGAGCAGCGGATTGCTGCGGAGCGTCGTGGTGAAATCATTGACGATGTTATTCGTGGCAAGCGTGCTTGGGATACCAATGTGATTACTCCTGGTACCCCATTTATGGACTTTCTTGGCGAGGCTCTGAGATATTGGGTTGCATTCAAGTTATCTAGTGACCCTGGTTGGAAAGATTTACATGTCATTATTAGTGACGCCTCAGTTCCCGGTGAAGGTGAGCACAAAGTCATGGAATTTATCCGTGCACAGCGTAACGATCCCCAATATGACCCTAATACATCTCACTGTATCTATGGTCTCGATGCCGATTTGATCTTTTTGGGTCTGGCTACCCATGAGCCTCATTTCCGCATCTTGCGTGAAGACGTTTTCCAACAGAATCGTGTTGCTGGAAGTCAAACAAAGCCCGGTGTCAAGCCTCATATTTGGCTGAACATTGAAGTTCTTAGACAGTATCTTGAGGTTGAGCTCGATATCGGCAGAGTTGGTTTCCCCTTTGATGTCGAGCGGGCCATTGACGACTGGATCTTCATGGCATTCTTCTGTGGTAATGATTTCTTACCTCATTTGCCTTCTTTGGATGTTAGAGAAAATGGTATTGATGTTCTTTTGAGATCATGGAGACAATCGCTTAACAAGATGCAAGGCTATATGACTTTGGATGGTGATGTGAACCTCCACAGAGTTCAAATTTTGCTTCGTGGTGTTGCTGCCCAAGAAGATGGCATTTTCAAAAAGCGTCATATCCAAGAAGAGCGCAGGGCCGCCAATGATCGCCAGCGTCAAAATGAAAACAAACGCCGTAAGGTAGACAGGTACACCACTGAGGGTGTTGCCCTGGCGAAAACGAGAGGTGAGACAGCCCCAGTAACACCACTTGATAATATTCCTCTTTACACCACTTCAGGAGAGAGTGTTGGAAAGGTCCATTTGTCTGCATCTGAACTTGTTTCTAACCGCAATGAAATGAATCTTGCGAGCACCGGTGATTCCAACTCCGAGTCGACCACACAAACTGGCGACGAAGATGATAGTACCACGGACGGTGATGCATCTACTGCTACTAAACGGCCTGCCGCTGTAGATGACGACGATGAGCCCGAAGATAATGTTAGGCTATGGGAAAAAGGCTATCATGAGCGTTACTTCAAAAACAAATTCAACGTGTCTGGTTCTGATACTCAATTTATTGGCGAAATGGTTCAGAAGTATATTGAAGGTGTCTGTTGGGTACTAAGATATTATTACCAGGGCTGCCCATCGTGGACATGGTACTACCCTTATCATTATGCGCCATTCGCCCAAGACATGACTGATATTGAAAATCTTGAGATCAAGTTCGAGAAGGGTAAACCTTTCTTGCCGTTTGAGCAACTCATGAGTGTCTTGCCTGCTGCATCAAGCCACACCCTGCCTAAAATCTTGAGATCGCTCATGTCTGATGCCGACTCGCCTATTATTGATTTCTATCCCGAAGATTTCCCCATTGATATGAATGGCAAGAAGATGTCCTGGCAAGGTATTGCTATCCTTCCGTTTATTGATGAAGAGCGTCTGCTCACTGCTGTGCGTGGACGTTATGACCAGTTGACAGCCGATGAGATGCATCGCAATAGTCAAAGGGAACCTGTGCTCTATGTTTCACCTGAGAATAAACAACGTGAGGAATTTCTGAAACTTTATGAGCCCACAACAGAGCTTAAAGAGTATCACTTCAAGGCTTGGGCCGGCAAGGGATTGTCAGGTGTCGTTCGGTGCGTCGAGGGCTGGAAACCCAACAAACCTCTACCTGCAGCCGTCCAGCATGGTGATTATCCTGATATCATGGATGCCAAGTATGTTGCAGTCGAATATGAAATCCCTGCTGAATCCGTGCACAAAAGTATGTTACTGCAAGGATTTAAAGAGATTGCCTATGTCTTGAGCTATGACGATCGCGAGGGCATCATCAGCAGACGCAACCGGAGTGATCGTGGAGACGAACGGTTTGATCGCCGCGATAAGCGAAGCGGAGATGATTATTCAGAGCCTCGTCCCAGAGCTCCCCAAGGATACCTAGGCTACTTTGAGAACGAGTCTTCTCGGGCCAAGGGCCACCATATGCAAGGAGGCCACTACCCGCATAATGGTCGTCAAGATGGCGGTAACCGAGGCAATGGCTACCAGGGCTACCAGGGATATGGTGGTGGCGGAGGATACCAAGGCTACAACAATAATCGGGGTGGCCGTCCGAGCGGCAATGGTGGATACCAAGGCAATGGCGGCTACCAGGGATATGGCGGCTACCAGGGTTATAACGGCAACCAACATAACTCACGAGGATATGAATCGCGACACGGTGGCGGGCCAGGTACTGCCCCGGGCCCAAGATGGAATCAGCGATGAAATACCGGTATCATGATTGCACGAAATATAATATTAAACAACCCTACATAAAATATTTTCATAGCCCCGATATGACGAGTACATTTTTCATCGATCCCTCGAGTCAAGCAATTGCGCCATTGCCCATGTCACTAGCGATGTCAGACCCATCAATAGATGTATAAGCTTGCATATGCATCGTGCATGCTGTGATATATCTGTATTACATGTTGGGCGGGACGTGATATAAAGACTACTGGGGCTGACATGCTCAATGGCTGCAATGAAGGACAACCTACCCAATGCGACTAAAGTGTGGACCACTTTGGTGACGAACACCAAATACCTCGAGGGCGTGTTTACGCTCGACTATTCTTTGAAGAAAGTTGGCACCAAATTCCCGCTGATTGCCCTGTGTACCGAGACGTTGAGTGAAGAAGGGTTCAAGAGCTTGCAAGATCATGGCATTTACATCAAACAGGTAAGCTATTTGCTCCCATTGGAGCATAAGGACTATACTCAGGACGCGAGATTCTATGATTGCTGGTCCAAGCTCCAGCCCTTCTCGTTGACCGAGTACGAGCGTGTGTGTCAATTGGATAGTGATATGGTGGTATGCAAAAACATGGATGAGTTGATGGATATCCCATTGGACCCAGTGACGGCTCCATTTGCTGCCAGCCACGCCTGTGTC
Source organism: Wickerhamiella hasegawae (assembly GCA_030572535.1). Lineage (NCBI taxonomy): Eukaryota > Fungi > Ascomycota > Dipodascomycetes > Dipodascales > Trichomonascaceae > Wickerhamiella > Wickerhamiella hasegawae. The sequence continues at coordinate 472,087 of JAJLZZ010000006.1, forward strand.
TGCAACCCCTACAATAAGCCCCACTATCCCAAGGATTGGATTGCCGCCAATTGTGCCTACACCAATTACAAGTCGGGCCCCGAGCATTGGCGCGGCCCTGACTGCAATAGTGGTCTGGCATTGTGCAATGGTGGCCTACAAGTCGTTATCCCCGATAAGAACAACTATGCTAAAATCGTGGCTGCCTTGGATAACCCCGACTCCACCAATAGCTACGACTTTGCTGACCAGTCCTTACTTTCCGATGTTTTCAAGGATATTTGGGTGCCATTGTCCTACAAATACAATGCTTTGAAGACTCTCAAGACTATTCACAGCGATGTATGGGATGATAGCGAGGTCAAGAACATCCATTACATTCTAAATCCTAAGCCCTGGGATACCCAAGAAAACGATGATACAGGAACATTTCAAATTTGGCATCTATTGGATAAAGAACGTAAGCTTCACGATGCTGAAGCAAAGAAACCCGGCCACTTGAAGTCCTTTTTGAAGAACGACATCAAGGTCGTATCATAGATTGTAAATGCTTGAATATATAATTTATACAATAACTAGATCATCATCACTTTCATTATTGGAGACAGATTGAGTGGGTTCTCGGGGTTTGGTAGGGGCCTTGGGACGGTTGTTTGCAGAGTTTGCCAGCTTGGGTGCCGTTTTTGCTGGGTTGAATCCTAGACGCCGGACAAACTCTGGCTTGAATGCCAACGTGGTGTCATCCTGAGTCGATTGGACTTCTTCGTCCTCAATTAAACGACCTTTCTCATCAAATTCTCGGAGCATGAAACCGCCATCGCGCTGAGCCAGCTTTTTACGAATCCGCGACTCGTTCTCCAAGGTTTCCTGTCTACGCTTCTTCCGCTTGGCAACTACCCTTTCATCCAGCACAGCGTTATCATACCCACTACGATCCTGTCTTCCCATGCTATAAATATTGCCCGAACTGACATCGGGGCTTTGTGTGTCTTCTTGTAAACCGTTAAGCCACCGGACTCTACCACCAGAAAAGAGAGTCATAGCTGCTTCACCATGAGCTTTTGGTTCGGTCAATTTCACCACCGTGGAATTGAACTCAGGGCGTGAACTCATGGCTCTAAATGTGTCTTGTCGTTGGTGGTAGTCACAAACATGGGTGCGTCTGAGATCGACCCAGTTCTTACATCTAGACTTACTGTCCGATTTCACACCAACACACTGTCCAAAATCTCGAGAATGACCAAGCTCAATTAACGAGGACTTGCTGGATTGGATCGACAGTGTCAAACCAGGTGAAGTCTTCGGAGAAGGAATAATGTTTGGGTTCAGGATGGCAATCATAGTACCAGGACGCATAGCAAGGTACTTTTGGAGACCTGTTCCATTCACAGATAAACGCATTTCGTACTCTAGGTCACTTATGACCATAGAGGCAAACCGTTTCTTACCAGGAGTTTCATATTGTTCCGGTTTACGTATAAGAATTCCCACCACTACAAAATTGCTCGTGGGTGGTTCAAATTTAGGAGGAGCCACCGCAGCTAGAAAGCGACCAAGCGTGAGAACCTTGGTATCTGAAAAAAGATCATCCACTACATCCTGCTCAAGGTATCGATCTACAAGTCGCAGGCCTGTATTTGTTTCAAGCATCGGCTGGGAGCCACCCAAGTTGGTGATATCGTAGGCCTTGGAATTCTTAGCCGATGCTCCAAGATTACTTGAAGCAAACTCAGTCAAGCGATTATTATTCCATACTTTCTGACTGGCGCTATTTTGCTGCCTTTCAGCCAATTTTTTAATAAACACGCTCATAAATTAGTTCGCGTCGAGCTGCTCATTAATAAACTATCGCGTAGTGATGATGATTTAGTAAGTTACCTACTTCCATGACCTTTGGATTTTGGCGTCAGTATGAGTGTTAACAATTCAAATCGGGAATTTAAAGCACCAAACTCAACCAGGACTGAGTTGGCCAGACTTGCCGAAAATTTGAAGCTTCCACCTGCAAGACCAGACAGTCTAAGAACGATCCTAAATGAATTGAAGCGAAAAGAGCCATCCATATTTGATGAGTTTCAGAGCTTTCTTGGTGTTAAACGCGCAAAACTCAATTTAGAAACTGCAACTGCTAAGACAAGTGGATCAAAGGGCCAAGAACATGCCCCTACTTATTTTCAAGCCAGTACTCAAACGGAAACGAGTCAGAATGCAATGCTTCCTGCACAGACACAAACAGTTGTTGAAAACATTGACATAAACGATGAAACAAACCTGCAGACGAAGTCTACACAGAAATGGAGTCTACCAATGGCTTCGAAACAAACTCAAACGGCCTCTCCTCTACCTGCTTTTATTGCAAGTATTGGGAGCAGCCAACATCTTCCTTCCCCCATCAAGGTTCCTTCTCAATCATCCCAAAAGACAGAAGTTGATGGTGGAGTTTCACCATCGAGCATTGGAACAATTGAGTTTGATTCTGACATGGTGGTTCTCACGGCTGAAACATCAACACCAATAAAACGATCAGAAGACTCAGTGCGTGATATGTCTTCATTAGCCACTGGATCTTCTATTCATGGTGATGTATTAACGCACCCTGATTTCCACAGCGGGCTGGCCGGTGTGTTTATTGGTGAATCTGAGGCAGCAGCTACACTTATGGATACGGGACTCGACGGCTCTGCAATCAGCAGCCCTAGTGGAGAACCACCCTCACTTATCAGGGTATCACCTACTCCCGACGAAATTGCTAAAAGAGATTCACCAGAACAAGAGGGACCGGATCATGAGGTGCTATTTTCGACCAACGTGAAACCTGAACTCGCCCATTTGAGTCTAGTCGCTGAAGGCTTGAACAGCACATCAACTCCACTCCCACCCAGAAGAAGGGGCCGTACAAAAGCATTTAAACCACCACCTGGATTTAAACGCCCCCTGGTACCACTTGTTTCAGCCGATTCCTCCGCCGACGCATCTGCTATACCGATCACATGGTCCATGGCTCAATCAATGGCCGGCGCCCAGACCGCTGAACCAAAAACCACAATCAGCATTGCATTATTGAAAAATCCAGAACCTGCTGCTATCCATAATCCTGGCCCTAGTGCTGAGGCTCTGTGGGAACAGCATTGGCACTGGTTTGCCAGGACCCGAGGAATAAGGGACTGAAGGTTTATTTATTTTTAAGTTTTTTTATTATTTATTCAGAATATTACAATTCAAAACCCGATGGTTCACATATAAACAGTTAAAATGGATTGGGAATGTTCTCTGTACCTTCCATGGGTGCGATGCTTTGCAACAGAGGGCCACGGGCCACAAGGTTACCCAAATGACGTGTCTGATCATTGTCAAGATACTCGGTAACGTCTTCAAGGACCAGGTTCATGAAAGAATCGAAACCAGCCAGGGTTCCTGAGATTTCACGACCTCCAACAAATGAAACATAGATCTGCTTGTCCTTGTAAGTCTCCAGATCCAAGATAGGACCCTTTGTGGGGCGCTCTTCACCTAACCAAGGAACAAAAGGTTTCTTTTCGCGCTTCTGGTCCTTGCGGTCGCCGCGGTTTTGATTGTTGCGGTCACGGTTCTGATTACTGCTGCGAGGCCGGTTCTGGTTCGAGTTGTTGTTGTCTCTGTTGGAGTCTCTTGGGCCACGACGGTCTCCTCCCTCTTTACCATGACCGTCTTGACGGTTGCTCTGAGGCCTGCCAGCACTTTTACGCTGGTCCCTATCGGCCATTATTCGTTCAACTGGGGAAGATCCTGGCCCGCTGCTTCGTAGTTTGGCCTGGAAGCGTCGGCTGACAAAGCAAGCACACGACGACCACAGCCAAGGTAAGAATTCAAGTGATTATCCGTTATAACTATGAGCGAGGGAGGAGTTTCACACGAAGTTACAATTTCGAGTGAATATACCGGAGGCGTACAAAAAGTCAACACATCATGGACCTTGCGTCAATTCCAGGAGAAGCTGGAATTCACAACTGGTATTCCACCATCGGGCCAAGTTCTCAGCGTTTATGACCAGAACGGACAGTCTGTTGCATTCAAGCCCGAGGAAAGTCTCGACAGACAGCTCTCCGAGATTTTTGGCATTTCTGGCCCTTACTGGAGAGTCCATGTGGAGGATTCACGACCCAAGGAGTCGCGGCTGAATTTGGACGAGCCTGTTGACAAATATGAGATGCCGCTTGATCAGTACGATAAGAGAGAGAATAGTGTCAAAGAATGGAAGAGACAACACAATCTTGGCAGATTTTCCAAGGACCAAAACACTGAGAGTAACTCGAGATCTCTGCAAGATATGCATGAATCTGCAGACCATCTGCAGATTGGCCAGACGGGCTATGTTCATTTGGCCAACGGCAATAAAGCCAAAGGTACTATTGCATACATCGGTAAGATTCCAGAGATTCCTGGCAAGGGTGTCACCAATGATTGGCTGGGTGTAGTTCTGGAAGCCGCTGAGGGCCGTAACGATGGTAGTGTCCAGGGCACTCGGTACTTTACTGCTGAACCTAATCACGGTGTGTTTATTCTTCCGTCCAAATTTGAAGTCAACGCAATGGTCCAAAATAATGAAGAAGATGAATTATAGAGATGTTGGTATTGTATAATCATAAAGTCATTGTACATAATTAATAGGCTTATATATTCAACTTAAAAGGAATTTGCGAGACACGTTTTGCGAGAAAAAAACAAGCAAATTAAATCAGCAAAATTAACGCTTGGTAGCAGTAGTGGCAGACTTGTTACCGGAAGCGTAAACACGGGTATCGTCATCACCTTCAACCTCCTTACGGATCTCCTCCATCTGCTTAACCTGCTTGTCCCAAGTGGACTTGGCCATCTTGGTCTCCTTCTTGAACAACTCGGCATCAGGTTCACGGTAACTACCACCGAGGCGATCCCACAAGGTGGTGTACTGACCATAGTTGTAGTTGAAGTAGACGTGGTGAATGGTGTGGCATGCAGAGCCGTTGATAACAGGGTCGTTGGCCATGTACTCACCGTCATGAATCATAACAGTCCAAACATTAACGATCATGAACAGGACAACGTAGGCAATCTTGTGCATGGGGAAAAGGAAAGGGAAAATGTGGTAGGGCAGACTCTGCAGGTATCCATCAACAGGGTGGAAAGCGTGGGAGGCAAAGGGGGTAGGAACAATCCACTTGTGGTGAGGCTTGTGCAAGTGCTTGTAAACCATGGGGTGGTGCAAGAACCGGTGGATGCAGTAAATAAGGGCATCGGTGAAAATCAGGAACATGGGGAACTGCAAGGCCAGGTACCACCAGCCGTAATCCTCAATATTCCAGTAGAGGTTGGCCTTACCTTGGACTTCCATAACGAACCAAGGGACGGTCAAAGCAGTCATGACAGGGATAGCACTAACAGCCTGCTTGATTTCCATTGCCATTTGGTTTTTCAAGTACTTGGGGTGCTTGAAGTTTTCGTGATCATAAACAAAGCGGTAAGATAAATATGCCGTGCTCAGGTACAACACCCAGCCGAAAATACTGGTGACCACGAACAGAGACAGGGCCTGACGGAGCACATTACCACGACCGATACTGGACATGTTAGCGTAGGCACTGGGCTCGAGCAGAAAAGTCTTCTCAAGACCGTAGCGCTCCGAGGTAGCCAGGCCCAAGTTCCAGGGCTCAGCAGTGACATTACCGGCGGCCATCAAACCATTACCGGGGTTCAAGGGCAGGACGGAGGCGTAAAGCCGGTCAAAAACGAATGTATCAAAAATCTCGAGCACAATATCCATGGCGCAGGGTCAAGACACGCGTGGCAGTGTGTTAAATAGTTTTTATCGGATGTCGGTGTATATCAGCAGGATACGAGAAATAAGCGGTCAGCCGTGAGTAAGCATACCACCATGTGGCCTACACGGGCACAAAGACGCAGGTGAGCGCGAGAGTACGAGATTGGACATAGTACGATGAGAGAATTGGAACAAGACGTTATAATTTAGTGACGGTTTATTTTGTACGTTGCATGCCATTGCCAATTCATCCTACCAGCCTTCATTGCATCCTCCCTAGACCAGCCGGGGTTTGGTTCTTAGCCGATGTGGCTCAACTTCACATGCATCGCTCATACGCCCAGGGCACCAAATATTGGGGGCGATTGAGGCTTGGGCAGGGCTGGGATACGATTGGGGCAAGGGACGGCACGTTGGTCTTGTTAGTCATGCCTTTACTTTTGGATGAAAAGCTAACGGTTATCGAGATCGGGGGCTGAAAATTTCATGCAGCCGGAAGACGAGTGCTCATTGGTTGAGACAAAAACACCCGAGTTTAGTGGAGTAGTATATATATAAACCAATAAAAGATATCTAGTCGCTAACAAGAGAGGGAGGGGAGGTCATAGTCACGACGCTGGAGCTGTAATGGGGAGCGGTTTCACGTGAAATCACCAGGGGCGCTCTATGCTTTGAAATACCCCAGTTATGCTTGATGCTGATCTCCATATCGTAGGTAACTGCAGTCAGGCAACTGACGTAAGAAGGAATCTCCAGCAACGGCGTATCGCGCAGCCAGAAGCCAATATCCAAGTCCCAGGCCAGTGTGTTGCTTCTGGTGTGGCCGGTGGGATTGACCTTGGCCAAATTGTATTCATTAGGGATCTCGCCCAGTGAAAGTTTATATTCACGAATAGACCGGCCCGAGGCTTTGCCAATTGTAGTTCCCATACCTCTGCTAGCACCATGAATCATTTTATAGACTTTGATGCTCAGGTCACTGACTTCAAAACTTTCCACCTCTCCAGAGGTGTTGCTTCCATGGGGAACCAAGTTGATTTTGAGAGTTGTTTTACCGGTTTGAGATGATTTGAGAATGTGATAGATGGGGGTGCCAGTTACTGTCAATGTGCCGTCCACGGTAGCCTTGTTCTTGAACAATGCACGTTTACTCAAGTTCAAGGAGCTGTTGTACTCACGCTGAAGGCTGTGATTCTTTTTGCTGTAGAAATTGGAAAGATCTAAGTCGGCCGATTTCGGGAAGTACTTGAAATGGGTCATACCATTGAACACAGTACCTTCGATTGTGGCCAAGACAAAGTAGGTTACCGAGGCCGAGGTTTCTGACTCCAGAATATCCACGAAATCACCTAATGACGGAGGAAAATCGAGATGAAGAATCTTAGAATCGCTGCTCTCAGGTTGGGGGGTGCCCTCCGGCGATTCCTTGTAGGATCCGTTTTCGCAGCTCTTGCATGGCCGATAAGCGCGGGTCGGTGGCAATTTGATAGAGAACGGGACAGTGTAACGGTGGTTCTGCTTCACGTCCAGAGAAATTGGAATCACAGTAGAGGCCAACCGAATTCTTCTCGTGGTCACAAGCTCCTTTCTACGGATTCCAAGTGCACTGCTCGCCAATGCCTGCTCCTGGCCAATTACCTCGATAGTGACATTGATATTGCCCATCCGACGAGTAGGATGGAGAACCAAGTCACCGGTCATGAAATCTTCGGGGCCAAGTTCTTTTTTATCGAGAACAACAGCAACGGCAGGTGGAACATAGTACGGGGTCACTCCAACATGCTCGACCTTTGGCTCGAATTCATATGGCGGCAACTCGGTGGCCGGGGGCAGCAAGGATCCCGGGAAGCTTTCAGCGATAGAACTAGTCTCTCTGGATACCATTTCAAATCAGTCTAGCAAACCTTTTTAATTCACTACCCGACACTATATATCGTTGCGAGGGGTCAACAGTGAGTCACGTCTGCACGAATATGCATAAGCTCATGGAGGATTTATGGACGGCACTATCAACAGGGCTGGAAGGCGGGGGAGTTAAGTTGTAGGAGAGCATGGAAGATGCTGGGACCATGTGCATTTCATGCATGGGAAAGACATAAAGAACACTTTCAATGGATTTGAATTACACTGAATTTATATTTATTTACATGAGAATTAACGCCTCTTGACCACAAGATTCTCAAACGTCTTGGCTACTGCCTCCACTAGTTGGTTTATAATCATTAATCAGCAGATGTCGTTATCAGCTTCAATGCCATTGACAAGGGAGAGGTCCGGTAATTAAAAACGCTACTTTAAAAGAATTTAAACAATAACTACCGAGTATCTCTATATATATGGCCTGTTAACCTCCAAATATACTATTATTTCAATAAAGCAACGATAAGCACGAAACACCTGCATAAGGTGAGGCGACAGCTGCAGGAACCGAAGGCGTACCTCACCTGAGTATTTCTTAATTATAATAGTACCAGTGAATTAATTACAACACTGTGAAAGAAAAATAAAAATAAAAAGTAAGCTAGGGTTTATAAATTACTCAAATCAAAAGGGAGAGCGACTTCAGTCTGCTAAAATGCTGGTGATGAAGAGCAACATGCATAGTATTACTCTCGCACAAAGATGATAATTACTCAGGCTACATGGATCATTGCCACATTATTGTTTCATATTCGTATTTGAAATAAATCTAAACAAACCTAGAGCAATTATGGTACGTGCCAAATTATGCCATAGTTCAATTTCCAATTTACGTCTGCCTGCTGATTCGAATTCGCAGGAAAAGCCGCCAAATGTATGTGGCCAAGCCGATCTTATGCATGTATCATTGTTACCTGGTTTTGAAACAAATACATCACAAGACTACAAAATTAGGGACTAAAAGCCGTCCAAAAGGTGAAAGCTGATAAAAACGTAAAAAACTCATGGAAATAATCTAGGACGCAGAGTAGGGACTGTTCCTACCTAGCCATAGTTATACCAGAGTGACAATAAATGCGTGTGCTTCCAATTCTATGACTCTAATTTGATTTATAATGTGTAATTATTACGGTATTATTATTTATTCAGCATCTGCCATGATCTGTCATGATCTTTTGTTCATGATTGGTGTTTCGGTCGCTGTCATCGTGCTATTGTAACTGGGGAGATACTCACGACGGAGTACAAACGGAAGCCTAAGCGTTGTTTTACCCAATGTATGCTTGATATTGAGTTCCATTTCATAAGTAACTGCTGTCAAATAAGACAAGAAGCTAGGAATTTCGAAAACAGGAGCATCAGGAATAGTATACCAAACCCGGAGGTTAGAAAGAATATCTGTGCGGGGTCCATCCCAAGAATACTTATTTATCAAGTTTCTTGCTGAAAGCTTTGATTCATGCAATACATTATGTGATGTTTTGTCAAGAACTGAATTGATACCATCCCGTGCACTCCAAACCTGTCTGTAGATAGAACAGGTGATCTCATTAATATTAAAGTTTTCTTTCAAACTTTTTCCATATTTTCCATTGTGCAACAGCAAACCTAGACATATAGCAAAGTTTCCTTCCCGGGAAAGTCTGGGGGAATGATAGATGGGGAAACCACTTGCTACCAGTATGCCTGCCGATGTCGACCGGTGATGCATTTGTTTGAATACTTCTGTAGATGCCTTGTATTCGTGTTCAAGATTTACACCCTGGGCATTGAAACAACTATCCAGTGATAACTGTGCTAATTTTGGCTGGAATTTGAAAGGTGATTTCGCCTTGAAAACGAAATGATTAATTTTACCTTCCACTGCATAGCTGATAGATGCTGGAATCTCTGTTGTATCATCCATGACATCTAAGGACGGTGGGAGATCAAAATGATGAGATTTTGTCTCAAAAGCGTCAAGCTCAAATTGCCCATCCTGGCTCAAAACCGAATTTTCCTCTTCACTACATGGAAGTTTCAATGAGAATGGCACAGTATAGCGCTTACCTTTGGTTAAGTCCAGAGGAACGGGTATCCTAGACATTGCCAGTGTATTGGTTCTTTTAGCCAATTCTTTTCTTGTACGCTTCTTCGCATCAAGAGCCTTTTCTGTGCATGTTGCCTCGAGAATAACTTCTATATTACCCATATGACGTGGTGGAACAATCGTGAGCTTTCCTGTCAAGAAAGATCCAGACTCGGCGTAGTCCTCATCCAAAGATATCTCGAACACCCTTGCACCACTGGTCTGCTCCTGTGGGATGTCTTCGATTTCGGCTTCAGGATCATATGGTGGTGGCTCACATGAATCAGTAATATCGTTGTCATAACGGTCTATTGATAGTTCCATCCTGTTATAGTGTATACAAATATTCACGTTTTTGTGTAACTGATCGGGGGTCGTCGGGTTAATTTATCCTCTTGGCGCAGAATCGTGCATGCAGGGGGGTATTAATTCAAAACACCTCTTTCCTAGTCGATCATAGCAAAAAACCTCAATTCAGAAAAACAGCGTCATAGCCAAATACAAAGTTAAGTCCGAAAACCCGATGGTCGTAAAAATGGCGTCATAATCGTTTTCCAGCCAACTTTAATCGGCCCCGCAGTTCAACCGTACGGCGATGTCCATCGCAACTATATTTTATTAGTCATCGCGAAAACCCCGAGCACGGCGAGCGGCTAAAGTCAGAAAGCAACCAAAAACTACGAAACAACCAATGTTAAATATAACTATTCATCTGTATGAAAAGCTTACAACTGTACCAATTGTATATATACAATATTTAAAAATCAATTCTAGGTACATATGCGGTTTCCGTAGATGTCAGTGCCCTAATGCACTAAACTGGGAGTTCTGCAGGGTCCGGTTTAAAACAAAGTCACATCATGTAGGTTGCAAAGAGGATCCCCACAACATTGGGCCGCATTCAGCCATTAAAATTTGGAAACATATATAAATTTGAATTTCAAAGGTGTAATGATTGCCACATACGTCATAGAAAGAATTTTTATTTTATTGTTGAATCGCAATTGTAGGCAATTGAAGTAATATTAAATTAACTACTGCGTTTTATCACTAACCAGCGAAGGTGCGCGTGAAGGGACCCGAGAAGGAACACGCGAAGGAGCGCACGAATTGGGACATGATGGTCTCGCGGTAAGGCTAGTACAGTAACCGGGGAGATCTTCACGCCGGAGAACAAAAGGAAGTCTCAATGAAGTCACGCCCCAATCGTGCTTGATTCTTATTTCCATGTCATAAGATAAAGCAGTCATGCAAGAGATGAACGAGGGCTCATTTAGCAGGGATGATTTTGGAAGGGTGTAAGTAACCTGCAATTCCCACTGTCCATTATTGTTTTTTTCAATGGAATACTGTGTGTTCATACCTCCCAATGGGAGTTTGGTTTCATGGATGATATTCTCATCTGTTTTATCCAAAATATCTTTCATGCCTTTACTTGCCGCAAACACCTTTTTGAAAATTGACAAGTCCACCGTCGAAATATGGGGGATGGAAGTCATATCACTATTGCCCGAGACCACCTTTAGTTCAATGGGAACTTGACCAGTCAACGATAAACGCGGCTCATGATATACAGGTCCCGCTGTAGCAACTAGAATTGCCCTTGGTTTTGAACTACTGAACCAGGACTTGCGGCTTAATTCCTGTACCGATTCATAGTCGCGTTGAAGCTTCTTTCCTGTCCGGTCGAAATAGTCATCAAAATCCATTTCGGCAAGGGTAGGTGTGTATGTGAATGGTGCGACCGCTGAAACAATAAAACCTGGAATCACTCCATGGACATAGTACGATATAGATGCAGGCATATTTGTGGTTGATAAGTTTTGTGCTCCTAGGGATGCAGGAAGATCGGTATGCATATACCCACATTTGGTATCTTTGCCATGACGACCACACAGAGCTGAAGGACAGGGTCGGTGTCCAATCGTTGCTGGAAACTCTAAAGAAAATGGCACCGAGTAATTTCTCCCGGCTTCAATATCAACCGATATGGGAATTTGGGAACAGGCCAGTCTCTGCTCAATTTTTTTGATCTCGGTCTTGCTTCCATCATTACTCTTTGCTTGCTCTAGATAGCGAATCTCCAATGTAATGACTACAGATCCCATATCCCTTCTTGGATTGAGTACCACTTGTCCTGTAACGAATGAACCTGGTCTCACCTCAGTCTGATCTAAAACAATCGAGAACAAATGATACTTTGACCGGGCACTGCCGTCAGCGACAACTGTTGGGGTGGTATCGTAGGACGGTAGTTCTGTGCAACTAACATTCAAATCGCCAGGGGTTTGATCAGAAAGCATCTATGGTGTAAGAAGGAGAAAAGCCGATCAGAGTCTCTCAACAGATCATTGATCGCCATCCAAGCCAACCACCCTTGTTAGGGACCCTGCAAGGCATGCTGCAGTTACAATCGCATACGCAGGAACACCTGAAAAATACAATAACCTGACAAATGAACCTTATAAAAGCCGTTGAGCAAAGAACTTAGAATTGAACAAATTAAACTTTGATTGGTTTAATCAAAATAGGCTTGGTCCTATCTTTACCGTGCTTGTCCAATGCATCAATTAATCAGCTTCTGAGAGCAATGCCAAGAGAGTTACATGGTGAAAAATGACTCTTTGGGTATGGTCAGGACATGAAAATATGGGGATGATCATTTGCAACGGTATTAGAAATAGCAGGTGTCGATGAATCTTTCAGTGGCAAAACTACTGTTGCGAACAGCTATCTGGCTTATCCAAGAGTAATTATATATTTACATTCTAATTAGTGATTTTGAACATTTATTATTTTACAAAGATTTAAATTGCTTGTTGGTACTGGCCAATTTTAATTTTCACAGTGATCTCTGTTTGGATCGGGGCTGTTCGCTCCGTCCGCTGGTAACCGAGGGTAGGGCAGTCAACAATCAACGGTCGTACAGCTAAATGGCATATCAATGAGACGAGTCAAAGTGAAATATTTTAATATCATAAATACACTATAAAGCATAATAAAAGAACTAAATATATTATTAATGTGTGTCAAACAAATGTGGGAATAGAAGTAGCAGTCAAAGTACTACAGTAGGCAGGTAAATTCTCCTTGCGGAGAACAAAAGGAACCCGGACCTTAGTACTACCCCAAGTATGTTTAATCTTGATCTCCATCTCATAAGTTACTGCAGAGAAACAAGAAACAAAACTGGGGAGATTCAAAAGTGTGGAGTCAGGGAGAGTGTACCACAATTTCAGATCCCACTTGGCCGGTCCAGTGCTAACTAGGTAGGTGTCAACTTGCAAAATACCCAAAGGAAGCTTGTACTCACAAACAGAATTGGTGGGTAGTTTATCCAGAACGTTTGTCATACCGGTACAGGTACCGTAGACCCGTTTATAAATAGAGCAAGAGGCCGACATGATTTGCAACTCCTGAGACTTAATAGATGAAGAGACCTTGTCATTCGCAAGATACTTGAGAGCGATAGATATGCGACCCATTAAAGAAAGTTTTGGTGCGTGATAAATAGGGCTTGCGGTAGCCACCAAGACACCGTCAGGGGAGCCTTTGGAGAACCAGGTGCGTTTGTTGAATGTGCTAGTGAAAGACAAATCTCTCTCCATGCTCAAACCTTTGGCGTCCACGAAATTAGAAAGATCAAGTGTTGCCACACAGGGAGAAAATTTGAACTGACAGACTGATTTGTTAGGCATATCTTCCAGATGTGCATTTATACCATATGTTATTGAGCACGGCAAGCTTGACTGTTCAATATCATAGCCACCGAATGTTGGCGGAAAATCACAGTGGTGGTATTGGAGATATTCTTGCTTTTCACAATCACCCGAGTCGTCGTGATCCGACGGTGCGCTACAGGGACACAGCCGGTAACCCTCGGTGGACGGAAACTGCAAAGAGAAGGGGAGGTTATATCGCTTGCCGGGTTCCAGGACTGTAGTCATGGGTATACATGAAGAGGTGATAACCTTGGTGGTTTTCTTAGCAATGCTCTTCTTTGCCAGGCTACCTGTCTCGAGGGCCTGCTCGGTCTTGACAATTTCCAACCAAACGACCACATCATCCATAACTTTGGGGGGGTTCAGAAAAATGGTACCGGTAATAAATGAGTTAGAAGTAACCGCCTTTTCATTAATAGTGACAGCCAAGACAGGAGGGGCATAGTACGTCTGGCTCGGCGGGGCAAGCTCTACGATAGGTTCAACCTCATAGGGGGGAAGCTCGGCAGGCTGGGGTAACAGGTCTTCTACCAGACCATCAAGGAAATCAGGGTCGTCTCTCAGAACCATTTTTCAAAAACTCACCATAAATTAAATCGGAACACGTCTGATGGGGGTACTAAGGCGCTAGTTGAGGATGTTCTCTGGCTTTAGAAGCTTATGGCACTGGTAAGGCGTGAGTCACTTGCCGCGCAGCAATATGCATCCCATGCAGAAGCCGGAGGTAATCGCGGGGGCTGCGCTGAGGCAAATGACAACAACCCCCAAACCACCTTTACTAAGGATAGCTCTATCAGGTTGTTCTCTAAATGGGTGTACTAGGGTGCCAAATAAACCACTCGACTCGATACAGTAAAATAATATCCAATTGACCCCCATGGGAGCGCGTAATTGCATTGTGACTGATTGGTTGTACTGACAACCATCTCGATACAGATATGCAATGCTGTAGTTGAGCCAAGAATTAATCAGCGTGCAGGGAACATTATTGCAGTGTCTTGGCTTGTGACGGAATTAATTTTTCTATTTTAATTTCTATTGACACGAATAATAATCAATGGCTCGTGAAAAATGTCTCATAGCAACAGTGGAGTGGGCCGAGCTCATAAATAGCGTTTTTCGCGGACTCGTGACAGGTTGCATTCCGCCTCGTTGAATCATTTGCCACATATGTTTTTCACTGGACACATTATCGGGTTTCGATCATCTGGTCATACAGCATGTGATGCTAGGGTATCTTAGTTGTAGTTGGAATCCTGCGCCATTAACAATCATCAGGACATGGGCAGCTCGTGGCCTTTTTTTAAATCTATAACTGGCTGGATGTCCATGGTCCCGTGGTCCCGAGCTCCCAATGCGCCATGACCTAGGGACATTAGGGAAATGCCATCATCGCACAAGGTTTCCGAGAATATCATCCCATGCTGTGTCAAAGATCCCCTCGAGGAGAAATATCGGGCAACTGATCTATCGACCAGTCCATACGGGAGCATATTCCCCGATGGTGCATGGCGTATACAACACCACATGCACTGTCGTAATCAGTCTTTTTCTCTATGGGCAAGTGTCTCCTAAACACCCCTTTAGTGGCTCTATCTGGGTAAGGTGAAGTTTTGTCCCAGCGGCTGTTCATGATCGAAATTCCTGCCATTTAATTCCTTAGTCACCAACCCACTGTTATCCAGAGCATAGCACTAGTGAGCTTTAATATGTCGGACGCTAGTGATGACGATTTGCTGGCGTTGGCCGGAGAGGGCGGCGATAGTGATTTCGAGCAGGACTCTCAATCGAAAAGAAAGCGGGATGATAGTGAAGATGACTATGAACCCCAAGTAGGGGATGACGACAAAGATGATGACGACGACGACGATGACGACGACGACGGCTTGAGAGAAGAAGCTAATCCCTATCCTCTTGAAGGCAAATACAAAAATGAAAAAGATAAGTATTATCTTGAAGGATTGCCTGAAATCGAAAGAGAAAGCATTCTGTTCGACCGTAGTCAGGAAATGCAGCGTTACGAGGAAAGACGTTATCTCGCTGAGCGTACCAAACAAAGAAAACAGCAGGCTGTTGACTCTGCACGCAGCAGTCGCAGAGAACGCGAGACTGTGGGCATGAGTGGCAGCAAGAAGAATAAGCTGCGGGAGCTCAAAAAGCGTAAGGAGGCCAAGGAACGTCGCCAAAACGAAAGCGACTATGAGGATGAGAATGACGACGATGACGAAGAAAGAGATGGTCGTTCAGATTATTCCGATTATGATTCAGCTAAGAGCGATGATGAAGTCGAATGGGCCGAGTCTAAGGCTGCTGAGCAGCGTAAATTGGGCGTCACCGATCTCAACAAGATCCGCTTTGGAAAAACCTTGCTGGCCCGCTTCTGCTATTATCCCACGTTTGAAGATGCTGTTGTAGGTGCATTTGTTCGTGTCAATATTGGATTCAATCATCACAAGCAGCAGAACGTGTACCGTGTGTGTCAAGTTAAGAGAGTCGTCGAGTCAAAGGTCTACCGCTTCCTTGACCGTACAGTCGATGAGGAGCTTGTCGTAACCCACGCAGGTTCTGAGCGTACCATTCAAATGGGCATTTGCTCTGATTCGCCTATCACCGAAGACGAGTTCCAATACTGGGAAAAGGCCATGGAGGACGAGAGCCTGACCCTGCCCTCGACCCGCCGCATTGAAAGCAAATACGATGCTATGAAGGAGATGCAGCGCAGACCTCTTACTTCTGAGGAGATTGATGCCATGATCGCTAAACGTCAACGTCTTGGTGGTACCAGTGCTGTTGATGTTGTTATCGAGAAGTCTCAGCTGAACCAGGCCCGTGATATGGCCATCGCAGAGGGAGACGCAGACAAGGTCACAGAGCTGGAGCAAAAGATTGCCGATCTTGAAAAGAAGGAATACAAATTCAAGGACGACAGACGTGAAAAGATGAACAAGATCAATGATCGTAACCGTCGGTCAAACAACGCCGAGGTCCGTCAGGCTGAGGTACGTGCCCAAGCTGAACGCCGCAAGTCTGCGAACACAATCAAGGCGGATCCTTTCAGCCGGTTACGTACAACTGCTCGTATTTACTATGATGAGAAGAATGAGGCACCAACCCAGCAGGTCGAGACTGAGGAAGTCAACGTTGACCTTCCCAAGGTCCACATGTCTTCGCTCGATGATATGATTGCTCGTATTGATATTCGTCTGGATATTCAAATCTAGCTATTGTTTAACAGTATATAAATGATCTATAATTAGATATCTTTAATCACTTCCAAAATTGCCCTGCCTTAGCACACTTGATCACGGTCGGGGAGCGTGGACATTGGAAATTACTAACCTCCCCCTGCACCATGGACGGCGCCTCGGTGGAAGAACAGCTGATTGGAGCTGCTAGAAGCAACAATGAAGGCATTATAGAAGACTTGTTCAAGTCAAAAAGTCCCGTGGAGATTTCCAAGGTCATAAACGACCTTCGTGACCCTGTTGGTAATAGCCTGTTGCATCTTGCTGCTGCCAACGGCAGTTTCGAAGTTTTGGACTATCTCTTGGACCAGGAAGGTGTAGAGATTGATCCTCGCAATAGATTGCAACGTAACACACCATTGCACTCTGCTGTTGAGTATGCTGTTGGAGACGAGCAGAGTGGCCGTGCTATCGTGGAATTGCTGATTGAGGCCGGTGCTGAGCCTTCGCCACGGAACGCAAATGGCAAGAGACCCATCGACCTCGCTACAGGAGCCAATTCCATTGTTGAGATCTTGCGTGGTGCCCAGTATGCTGCTGAGATTGAGCGTGAGTCTCATGCTTTGACTGGTGATGGCCCAGCTGAAGATGATATGGGCGATGACGATGGCCCTAGCGATGATGAGTAGATGTAGATTAGGTCTGTTTTTCAGGCTGCCAGAAATTAACTATATAAATATTCATGCATACTATTGAATTGAGAAGGTGTCTGATGCTGTACGGACCCAGCCGTCTGGGTAGAACTTGGACCCATTATCGTCTTTCCAACGCAGATAGTCCTCAAATCCTGAACTGTTTTGCAGACTTAGAACGACTTGGGCCAACGCATATCGAGAAACCACACTGATGCCCTTGCCACTTAAAACCTTGTTTCCTTGGCGAACACCATTGTTTAGCACCTCTGTTTGGCCGGGCATCCAAAGGAGTGAGACACCAGATGGAACTCCATCAGGTACCACTGTTTGCGAATGGTTGAACACTAGCGACGTCTGGGCCCAGTTGAATCTTTTGACACTGGGCCATCTTGAAAATGCCCGTTCAAAGGCGCCATTATCAATTTCAGGACACACCAACGTGTCAAGGTAAAATCCTGACGAGTCAAGCACTTTACTTGTCGTTTGTAGCAACAGACTTCTTTCTTGTCGCAAAGCCAGTTTATCAGAACAAGATTTAGACATGGTCAAAATAGAGTCCGTGCGTCCGGGCTTGGTGCGAATATAACCCAAAGCATTGTAATGATTACGGCCCCTGATCAGCTTGGCTTCTGGTGGCATCTCGTTCCAACTCTCACCTTGCAGAAGGAACATACTTGCATCGCCACAAGGTGGGCTAGATATGTACAAATGAAGTTTTAGGCCAGGAACTGCTTCGAAACCATCAGATCCGTGCTTTCGCCTGACCCATTTCGAGGAGCCGTGTTGGCTCACTCGACGACACTCGTCCAACAAGTATCTGTTTAGTGCACGAATAGTTAAAATCTCCGCATGCATATCGTGGAGGACCTTACCATTGGCTTGTGCAATTGTGGTCTCAGGCAGAGCTTTAACTCCTGTGGCGAGAGATACACATTCAAATCCAAGCTCGGATTCAAGCACAAGGCCAGCAAGAATAGTCCATTCGACAATGCCATTGGTGCGTACCAGAGGCTTACCCGTTGAGGGCAGCTTGTTGTACTTCTCGAGCACTAATTCAGTAACTTTGTTGGCGAGTTCCAGGTCTTGATGCATCTAACGACGCCGCCGCAGCACTTGACTGAGTACTGCAGCTCCAACAGCAACAACGCCACCAACAATGGCAAAACCCACGAGGCCATCTCTATTCAATTTGTCCTCAATCTCTTGTCTCAAAGCATTCACCTGTTTGTTCGTGGGCTCATACGACAGCAAGATATCCGCATATTTGCGCGCATTGGTGTAGTCACCTAACTTGTAACAACCAATAGATAAATAATAGAGAATCTCTCTTCTACGCTCCGGTGCATCCTTATAAAGCTCGGCGAGAATAGCTACACCTTGACGTTGGCGACCAGTTTCCTTTCTACGGATAAGACCCCAGGCATAATTAAATCTGGTTTGGATGGATACAAAACGGCCCTCACGGTTATATTGGTTTTCAAGAATATTAAATTCTTCAGATGCCAATGGATTTGAGATTGTTTCCAATGCAGGGAAATAATCTGAATTCATCTTTGCTGTTGATCACCAAACGTGGATGAAGAAGATTCCATTTCACGAGCAATCCAGCTATATAATTTAAAAAGCAGCGAACGGTGAGTACGCTATTAGTCAGCAAAGCCAAATCAAAGATCCCAGACCGGTGCCCACAGGTTTGATTTTTCATTTCCAATATAAACCATGGTTACGAATATTATGGGCAAGTCGTTTCGTGGAAACGTACTTATTGCTGATGGACTGGCCCAGAAGTTCTTTGGTATTGGCCCCAAGACCGCCGTGGAGATCTGCTCGAAGCTTGGTTTCTACCCTCGCATGCGAATGCACCAGCTAGACGAACCGCGAGTTCTAGCGCTAACAAAAGAGTTATCCATGCGAAAAATAGAGACAGAACTGCGTAACGAGGTGCTTGCAAATATCAAGCTCAAGCATGATATTGGTTCGTACCAAGGTCTCCGTCATGCCCAAGGCCTTCCTGTTCGTGGACAGGGCACTAAAAACAATGCCAAAACTGCCAAACGTCTCAACCGTATTGAGCGTCGTATTTAATGTACATAGAAAATCGATGATTTATAAGATAAACGACTGTGTGGACTGAGAATGTCTGTTTGAAGAGCTACAAGGACTTGATGTCAGGAACATTTGTTATGCGCTTTTCCTCAGCCACCAGTGGAAAATATAAGCACCAAACGGTTGAATAGTCA
Organism: Wickerhamiella hasegawae; assembly: GCA_030572535.1. Lineage (NCBI taxonomy): Eukaryota > Fungi > Ascomycota > Dipodascomycetes > Dipodascales > Trichomonascaceae > Wickerhamiella > Wickerhamiella hasegawae. The sequence goes on from JAJLZZ010000006.1 coordinate 491,672, forward strand.
ATAGACTGGTACTAAATAGGTCTGAGATATTCAGAACCAAGGCAACTCGTAAAAACTGGACAGTCATGTACCCAGGAAGGCGCGAGCATGGTGCAGGCAATGAAAAGGGTCTTCGGCAAGAGATTTATGATATAACTCTCAAAAATACATGATTCTAAGATCCAGGAAAAATGCTAGAGCCAACAAACATGTGCAAAATGAGTGATTAAAGGGGTTTATATGCGATAGAGCTGCGTGGGTTCGACTACTGAAAAACATGCGGGATGTGCAATTTAACAGCATAGATAGTATTAAACAAGCTGTTTACATCCAAAAACGCTATTTTCAGGCGTCAAAACGGCCGTTTTGATGAAAATTTCTTTTTTTTGACGATGCGTAGTTAAAGCTATACGAATACAGAAACTACGTCTTACAAGAAGCGCTATTGGAACCCTCAAAAATACCATTGGCCTATTGGAAACGTCAATTAAGATAGCCTCCAGTCCAAAGGGAAAGTTGACGAGGGCGTCTCAAGGAGACATAGCATAGAGACATTCGCTTAAGGTAACCGATTAGGAGATCACCTGCGGGATAGACGTGATGTAAGTTGTTCCGTGCGGAAGCGAGTGCCCCTAAGAAACAACCAATCATTCACAAAGTCATGGTATATAACATTGTGTGCTGCACGAGGAGCAAGCTCAACGTGGTACCGATGGATCCGGTACAAATCAGCAATAGCGCCATAAAATCGCGCTAGGCGTCTATGTCTACCGACTAGCTCAGTAGCCGACCCGCGAGTTAAGAAGGTAAGGAATGTGTCCGACGAAGGTGGAGAAGGGATGTCCGGGAGAAGAGACGTCCGCAACGACAGAATGAAGGGGCAGGAGAAAAGGAAATGATGTTCCGACTCCTCGGCCTCGCGGCAGAACACACATAGAGCCTCTCTGTACCGGAGGTAAGGAGAAGCGTTACGATATTCGGCAGACCAGCGCCCAGCCAAAGACCACTTACGGAGCAAAAGCAGTTGCC